>CM039531.1:17726411-17764631 GCA_022433055.1 Begonia peltatifolia
TTTGACATTCCAACCGGTTACACTATCGCTCAGTTTAACATTACTCTACTCCATTGAGAAGGCTCAAAAGTGAGCTCTACGGGACGATTCTTATTGTAATTTTAATTTCTGCAAATTGCTAGTGCAAATTCTTTTGGTTCTTGTTTTTTTTGTCAAAATCATTGATGTATTAATAAAAGCCTCTTTATTGAATCATTTAAAGAAGGCAAAAAAGTGAATTCTTGTTTGCTTCCGTGTTGGACCAACAACTTTGAATCACTAAATATCTTTAAAACAGGTATTTGCTATTTAGATTGCCTGATTGTCGTAGACTCGATCATGCAGAAACGCTGTAACAAAAAATCAAAATTTACGCAGATAGGCTGCAGATAATATTATTTTTTGGATAACAAAATATAAATGTGAGTTTTACGACTCTAATTTATACGTATTTATAAACACAAAAAAGAATTCTTAAATGAATCTACAATGTGAGTTCACTGCCGTAACCCAATAAAATTCAAGTTACCCTAAACTTTATCATATTCATATTAAGTGTATTTTGTTGAAAAATCAAACGAAAAATCAAAAAAAAAATGAGAAAATAATACACACTGAAATTTAAGTGAAAATCCTAGAAGAAAAAAAACTACGGGCAGAGGAGAACAATCAGTGATGAAAATCAGTATAATTGAATTTGCGACTCGAGTATCAATGTATAAAAAATAATATAAAACCATAATATTAATATACGGACACGACCCGACTTGGCCCGACCAGACTAGAATTCGGATCACACTAAATTATAACAATTTTCACCTTGATACGAATTTCACATGAGAGATCCAACAGACTAATTGGTCAAACTCAAAGCGAATCTAGAACACTAAATTTTGACAATCTCCAGCTTTAAAGAAATTCCAGTACAAGAAAACAAATTTACAAAACTCTACTAAAAATAACATCATCTACCACAACGACCCCACATGGGCCAACTTAGTCATCCGATACGATCAAGCTTAAGCCCGGCTTAAACTTGAGAAGAAATCGCATCTCTTTCTCTATGGTATCACTGAACTATCAGAGTTGTTGCAGCAAGTTGTATCTGAATATGTTGAAGACTCCATACAGGAATCGTTACTCGCGAACACATTCAACGTATAACCTACAGTTTCATCATATCGCCTTGGAGTTTTAACCTTTCACATGGTTCTACCTTTGACGATATCATTTTGACGTAAAACTGAAACTAGTAACTGAACATCTGTAATAGGTTGACTCACTATCTCTGATGTACCCTCAGATCTCAACCCGAACTTCATCTAAGAACCTGAATTCTTTTGAGTCTTCTCAATCTTTCTTTTAGAAAGTGAATTCACAAATTTCATAATCTTATTACCCGTCACTGTAGAATCCTGTAATACAAACAATGAGGAACATTTACCCCCCTCAAAACAATCAAAGAACCTTTAGTAGTCTTCTATTTTCTATCACGAAAGATGTTGCAAAACTATTCGTCGTCGAACTTGTCGGTCGAGATCAAGTTCATGCGAATGTCTAGGATATGCTTCACACCTCTCAAAAACCAGGATGTTCCCGGTGTCAGCTCCAAATACACGTCTCTCGTACCAATAGCTTTTGCAATACCATCATTTATCATCCTTACACTTCCAAAGTTACCGGAAGCGTAGGATGTGAAGAAATTCCTTTGCGAAGTAACATGTATCGAAGCGCCACTATCGATCACCTAACTCGTATCTTTGCAGGTGAAATTTACGACGTCTCCGTCGTACACACTAAAGAACTCCTCGGTGGCCGTGGCTACCTTCTCGACTGTATTACCCTCTTTGATCTTCTTATCCTTTCCTTTGGCATTCAGATTCTCCCGAAGAATCTTTTGACAAAATCTCTTGATATGTCCATTCTTGCCACAATGATAACGCTCAAAATTGGCTTATTTTTTTGACTTGCTTTGATTTTGATTTCTATCGTCTGGACATATGCTTTGACTCCTCCCCCTGTCTTCGGTGAATAGAATGTCTGACTCTGAAGAAGAACCCGTCGACTTCTTCTCATCTACTCATTCAAAACACTACTCTTGACTACATTCATAGTTGGACAACTGCATTCTAAATATCTCCCTCGAGTCCGGTAAAATCCCAAGAAGCATCAACCCCTGAACTTTTTCGTCAAACTTGATTTTTATTCCAGCCAACTGGTTGATAATCTCCTAAAATGTATTCAAGTAATCAATCATTGTTTTTCCATTTAGGTACTTCAACCCTAGAAGTTGTTTAATCAAATACAATTTTTTGTTGTCAGTCTTCCGAGCATACAAGTTCTCAAGCTATTATACCAATTGTTGAAAAATCGAACGAGAAATAGAAAAAGAAAACAAGAAAATAATGGACACCAAAATTTATGTAGAAACCCTAGAAGGGAAAAAATTACGAGTATAGAAGAACGATCACTAATGAAAATCGATACAATTGAGTTTTGTGACTCATGCAACAAACTCTAATATTGAAATACGGGCTTGACCTGGTCCAACTATAATTCGGGCCACACTAAATTCTAACATATTTTACATTTGATCTTGTGCAACTTAATTTTCCAAAAGTAGCATCCCTCGAACAATTCAAACATGGTAGTTTCATTACCACGCAAGGCTTAAAAATTATTTCAATTTTAAACTCCTTTTTACAGAGAATGTGGTTATTGGATATCAGGGGTTATTTCTCCTATTTAGAGAGGGACCAATTCCCATAAACAAGGCATAGAAGAAAAGAAGAGCAGAATTTCTTTGGGTTATCTGTTGTTTTCTTTATTTTTTTATGAGAATTTCCGATTTGTAATGGAAGGATTTATTTTGGATTTGAAGGATTTAAAATTAACAACTGAAAATCAATTCTGTGAAAGCAAGTTGGAAGGAAAGTGTTGAGAAAAATAACGAAATTCGGCGAAAATGATGACAACAATATCACTGTAAGCGGTACGAGAAACCAATGCAGATGCGATCTGAAAAATACCATGAATATTTTTTCACGACGTACGATTATAACAGCCAAGAAGTAAGAGAAATAATAGCGGAAATAAATACCGAGGATTTTATGTGGAAACTCAAATCATGAAAAAACCACGAGAACTGAGTCTAGAAAGATATCACTATGAAATATAGGATTTTACAATATTTTTCTAAAAACTGAATATTCTAGAAAATATTCACTAAGAGAAATTCACCACTCTTATAACTTACAATGTGCACAAAAGCACCACACATATTTTTCTCTCGCACTCTTTCTTTTCTCTCCCTCCAAAAAATCCTTACTATTTCTCACCCTCTTCTCAGAGAAGTTTTCTCTCTTCTCTTCTCTTCTCTTCATATCCTTAAGGATCTACATTTTTCAAGATACCATGATTGTTTGTTTGAAATCTCTATTTATAGAGGATTCAAGCAGACAATTTCTGCTAAAAAAGGTAGGCGCCTCAATTGAAGACCTTCCTCATTTAATGAGGAAGGTGGGTTGCTACAATGCCGAAGAAAATTTTTTTTTTTTATGCATTTCATTAATAGGTAGGTCCCTCATCATAATAGAGAGGCTCCACAAACTCACTCTCTCGACTTATGATAAGATATCTCCAATTCTGTTGAAAAATAAGTAGGCTTCTCGTCTGCTATGTTCCATTTCTTGTCTTCAATATTTGTCGGCATATCGCTGATGGCCATAGCACAACCATCTCTCCGTAATAACGCTTTCATTTTTAGTTTCTACAAAGAAAAATTATTTCTGTTGAATTTTTTAATTTCAATCTTTCCTGCTATAGCAACGTTGCTCTGATACCACTTGTTAGGAAAAATAACAAAATCTGGCGGGAATGATGACAACAATACCACCACAAACGGTACGAGAAACGATAGCAGATGCGATTCGAAAAATACCAGAAATATTTTCTCACACCGTTAGATTATAAAAGCCAAGAAGTAAGAGAAATAATAGCGAAAATCAATACTAAGAATTTTACGTGAAAACTCAAAAATTACAGAGACCGAGTTCAGAAAGATCTCACTATGAATAATAGGATTTAAAATATTTTTCTAAATATCAAATATTCTAGAAAATATTCGCTAAGAGAAATTCACCATTCTTATAATTCACCATGTGCACAAAAACATTACACCTATTTTTCCATCATACTCTTTTTTTTCTCTCCCTATAAAAATTCTCATTATTTCTCTCACTCTTCTCAGAGAAGAAACTCTCTCTTCTCTGCGGATTCTTGAGAATTTACATTTTTCAGGATAATTGGTGCTGAAGTCTCTATTTATAGAACCTTGAGGGAGACACACTCTTTAAAATAAAAAATGGAGACGCTGAATCTTAGGCATGGAAAGGAGAGAATGCAAAATGAAAAAATTTCTTCCTTCTGCATTCATTTAATTTTAATATTAAATGTAATAGGTCACTCATCATAATAGAGGGTACCGCAGAAAAAAGAATTTTCTCAAAAAATTGGACCGTAACTTTCAAAGTTTAGGAGGTAGGTCAAATCCGAAAACCACCCCCTTGTTTTGTTTGAATGGTTTTGATATTTTAAGACACAAAGTAGAATTTTTGGGTGTCAATGACGTGGGTTATGGATAAGAATTATGCTTTTGAACATTTTAGAGAATTTGGGATAATTTGGATGAATATGGTTGGACAACGGTAAAATACGATGAAGAACTAGTGACAGGCATTAGGGAAGAAGATGCCAAGGTGTGACTCTACCTTTTTGGTTGAGGGCGAAATAATGCACAAGTCGCGGCAAATGTGTAGGTGAGTCGCAACTTGGCCATCGAAGGCCTTGGTTCATGTTGGTCAGGGTCGCGGCTGCCCATAGCTTGTTTTGTGGCCGATTTGGATTTCTGGCCACATCGTTATTGGGTGGTTTCAAGGGCTATTTTAAACTTGAATTGAACCCCGACTCAATTGCTCGAGGATTTTTTTGTAAAATTAAAAATTTGAGATTTAAAATATAAAATTTCAATGTTGATGTTGGTAGTCATATTGATTGTGATATTAATGAGGTAACTAGACTCAAAATTTTGAGATGGACAAACTATTGAGCTTTTCTTGGAGGTTTGTGCTTTGGTTATTGGTATGTTTATTTTATGTTTGGTATATTTTCATGTTTTAATATAATATATGTATATTTTTCACTAACTTATTTTTATTCGAACATACACGTTAATATGTTTATGGTGCCCTGATTTAATGTATTAATCGAATCTTCTGTTGATATTTAATATGTTTAAGATAATAGCCAAATAATTCAGTCTGCTATTGAGTCAGGTTAGGTTGCTCCTCATTTCGTTCAAGGGTCTCTCGTCCAATGTGACACATAAACAACCAATCGAGTGGGCATTAATCAGGCTTACACTGAGAGTAAGATCCAAACATAGGAAAAGAAACACAAGAAGGCAAAAAATGAGACTTAATTCAGGAGTTTCACACAGCATAATATATCGACCTGATAAACTGAGAATAGCCATCTTATGACGATCTCATATTTCAGGAGATTTTATTTTAATCCTAGGCTGCTGCTCCAGGAAACTCCTATTCTTCAAAGCAAACCACTTTTTAATTATGCATTTACTGGTGTAAGGTCGGCGATCAAAACGTCGTGAGGCCAATTAGCTTTTAATTAACAATTTTTTAGAGCTAAAAAGGGGATTAACTAGTTTAATTGATGCGACAACGCATGGCAGCTGCGACAACCATTTCCTCTGTTAAAGTAACCAAGTCAGTTAGTTGACGTGCTTTCTTTTATTGACAAAAGAAATGCAGCATTCAACCCTAACTCTCACCAATTTCCAATTTCTGACAAATTACAAGAATTATTTTAACTAGTCACTCTAATTTAATGGCACGTTATAATATAATATTACGGTGCATTCGCCACTTATCTGATTTTGCATCATAATTAATTAATATTTATCCATATTTATCATTTTTAGATAAATATATATATATATATAAACATATGCTTTTATCTAATTCTCCCTTACAAATAATTAAAAGTGAACCAGGTTTATCAATTTAGATAAAATATATAAACAAATATCCAAGAACAACACACGAGTTGTCATTTTTAATGTTAAAATTTATTCTCCCCCTCCGCAAGTTTGCATCAAAATGTAATTCAGAAAGTGCTCTATAAATGGCTGCCTGGTACCGCACAAAAGCTCCAATCTTCTTCTCTTAGCGCTCAACAATGGCTAGAATTCTTTCCATTCTTCTGGTTCTTTGTCTGGCGTTATCTTTAGCAGAAGCTAAAGAAACCAAAATGGTCTTGTATTTCCACGATTTCGCGCTTGGTCCGAACGCTCCTTCTTTGCAGTAGCCGGCGTTCCGACGAGAGAGTGGAACTACACCAAGTTTGGAACAATTTTTGCAACGGACGACATTATGACGGAGGGGCCAAACATCACCTCGCCAGTGGTCGGCCGAGCTCAAGGAATGTACGTCGTGTCGGGGTTGGACGGCAGAAATTTAATGGTCTTGTTATCGCTTGTGTTTACAAATAAGGCTTATAATGGAAGTACTCTTGAGATTCAAGGAGCAAGTAAACAATTTGACGCTAACAGAGAGCTAGCTGTGGTCGCCGGAACTGGACTATTTAGATTTGCTCGAGGCTATGCCAGAACTAATAACTTCTTCTTTGACATCCCAAGTGGGTATACTATAGCTCAATTCAATGTTACGATAAGGCACTAACACCAATCGATACTATGATGTTTGTCCCTTTTTTTAAATAATTGTAGCAAAAAAAAAAAACAACAAATAATGTGTTCATTGTATTGTTTCTTGTTCGAGTGACTATCACTGTGATTTGAACTAGTAAAAACTCTCCATTGGACTCAATGTTCTTATTCTTTGAGATGTGTTGTTAGACTTTGATATTCATTTTAAGATTTTATTTTGATCTATACATATCGGATAATACTAGATTTGTTTTCTAATTCTACATTCTAATCGTAATACGATGCTTACATGTCACTCGTTATTAATATAGTAATTAGGATATTAATTGCATCTACTATTGGCGATTCCTAAGAAAATAAAATTAGAGTATAGAATTAGAAAATAAACTTAACAATACTCATAAATATGTAAGTTTCAGTAGCAAAATTCGTTATGTACTTCTATTTTTTGATATTTAATTTTTTTGGTAGCTTTACGTGATTTTTTTCTGTAATTTTGTTTTTCCGTTTGTGTTATTGTTTGATAATTTCAATACTTGTAATGGAAGAGTAACACTTCTTATGTAAAACCTTTTGACTTGGTAAAAAATGCAAGGGAAATATGAAGAATACGTTGTCATACTAATTTGCTTGGAAACAAATGAATGAAGACAACTATTCCAACAATACATGTAAATATGAATTAAGAGCAAATTATTTTCAATATTATTGGAGGAGAAGTTGATAATAAGAGCAAATTAATATCTAATTATTAATTAAATAATTATAATAGATGACACGGATAAGAAGGGTTGTTATGAGGTTAACAATGCTTTTCGAGTACTGGATTACATACTGAATAGTGAATAGTGGTCATCAAGATTGGATGGTGACTTGCCCTTCCAATATTTCGGCCTTATTTTGGACCATATTTTAAGATGAAACCCAGAAGAGTAGCCCTGAGATCGAACTTCAAAACCCAACTTGTTCTTTCACCGACACCAAAGTGGGACAGATTGGATGTGTTCTTGTTTTTTATTTTCTTTAAGAACGATGGCTAAGTGCAGAAGCTCTGTGTTTAAGTAAGTCCAAAGAGAAGAATTTCATTTGATTTGATCTTCATTTCCAATTATTTGGATTTGGACAGAGGCTCATTGTTCTGCAGTTTGTCTCCAATGGAACACACAAAGAAAGGTATAATCTGTAATGAGGAACCAATTTATCCAGATAAGAACAAGGTCCCTTTCTTTGTTAACATCTCCATCTTAATAAATGTCAAATCCTATCTATAAAATCGTTAATCTCTTCATCAGCCCATCAGAAACACACCATTTCTTTCCTTGCTCTCCTCTGATCCTTTGCTCCAATGGCGCGAAAGCTTTTAGTCGGTTTCATCGCCATTTTTAACTTGCTTTTAAATCAGGGGTGGGCTACGATTTCAGATGGAGAAACCAAAATGTCACTCTACTTACATGATATCTCCGCTGGTCCAAACGCCACCCTGTCTCCGGTAGCCGGCACTCTGAACCAAGAGTGGGGTTTTACCCAGTTCGGAACCATTTTTGTAACTGACGACCCCATAACAGAGAGCCCAGATTTCGACTCTCCCCGAGTTGGCCGAGCTCAGGGAATCTACGTAACGTCTGGGTTAGACGGTCTGAATTCGCATGTTTTGATTTCTTTGGTGTTCACGAAAGAAGAGTACAAAGATAGTAGCTTGGAAATACAAGGTACAAGCAAGCAGTTTGAGGTTGTTAGAGAGGTGTCTGTCGTTTCAGGGACAGGCAAGTTCCGGTTTGCCAGAGGATATGCTACGTTCGAGACGCTTTCTTTTGACGTTGATAAATCTCACGCTGTCATCAGATGCAATGTCACTGTGAAACACTTTTAAAAAATGACTATAATCATCAACAAGAACCTACTTTCTCTATTTTCTGTTTTTTTTTGTCATCTTTATCTGGTCATTGAAATAAAAATTTGATCTTTTTTACCTCTCTCTCTCTCTCTGTGCTAACTTAACTCTGCACAGTGGTTTGATGTAGACTGGGAAATCAAAGAGGGAAGAAAGGCATGGAAGAATTTAGTCATGTTCAAAACCACCAGCCATGGACTAGCCTAGTCAAAAATAGAAAATCTAGCTGGACAATTGAGTTCTAATGGAGGAATCTCGGCCCCTAAAGAAATTTGACTAACCCCAAGTTCCATCTAGTGGAATACAGTGGACAATCACCACCCAATTTGCAATTTTTTTTATAGTGATTTTGAGTCTTCAGGTTAAAAAGTAAAAGACACTTCAATTAAACAGCATTTTTATTGAAAATCTAAACTCAAAATCCAGTGCCTGTCGATTAGCCATACCAACTACTAAGTAGGAATCACTGCAACAAAGATACAAACTAGTTGACGAGGAGGAAAGACACAAAGGAAGTTTCTCGGCCAGAAAACATTGGTAAAGTTTCCTAGTGGAGCGTGGTAAATAGGTCATATTAAGTCCATCACTTTCAGGTCCATGGAATATTATTAAAAATTCCAGGTTTAATTGATCTTCAAGCAAGTTGAGTCATAGATTTGACAGACATGTTCTTCGTGATCTTAGATTTGGAAGTATTGATCCAATCAGAATTCAAATTAAAAAGAAGAAGTGCACGCAGTAGCTATCCCGTAACACAACCTTGCCAACTTGAACTGTGTCTAATCACATTTGAAAAATGGGAAAATTCTCTGAATCTTCATTAGCATTCCCACTTAACGCTGGAAACAATAAATCGCACTAAGCTTCGAGCTAGCTGTAAAGTATAAAATACAAGTCACGCTTCAAAGTAATGAACATAAGGTCCAAGTCGGCTAGCCTTGTCTCAGCCCTCCTCTTTTAATATTCACGAGCTTCATTTTTTTCCTAAAAATAGAAAATTATAGTTTAGTGTCAGCTTTAACGAGTGATGCAGACACACGTCAACCTCAAAAATGACAAATTTAATGTCTGTTTGTTTCTCTCTGCAAATTACTTTGAACTCCATGGCTGTTTCTATATAAACCTTCAGTTTGTGTTGGATCATTTAACCCTGAGAGACATTTTAAGTTCAAATGGAAGAGAAAGAATCTCAACCCCACGTTGAGCTGCAGATTGAGACCACCGTTGATGAAGAAGAACAGTCGGAATGCAACTCTCCGATCAGTATAAAACAGCCATTTTTAACCATTTTAGCCAAATTTCACGCTGGTTATTTTAGGATTAGCCTTTCCCTATGCAGCCAAGCTTTATTGTGGAAAATCCTGGAAGAGCCTATCGAAAATGTCCATACTTTCAGACGAATACTTCGGATGCTGCCCGCTACTGCTTTCATTTTCCTATGGTCACTAGCGTTTTTGGCGTCACTCTTACTCTCCTCTCTCTACATTTTGAAATGTTTTTTTCACTTTCGTTTAGTGAAAGCTGAGTTCATGCATCACGTAGGAGTGAACTATCTTTTCGCTCCTTGGATTTCTTGGCTTTTACTGCTTCAATCCTCGCCGTTCATCGCTGCGAAAACTGTATATTATGCGCTTCTGTGGTGGGTTTTCGTTATTCCCGTGGTGGTTCTGGATGTAAAAATCTATGGGCAGTGGTTTACGAAAGGGAAGAGATTTCTGTCGACGATGGCTAATCCGACGAGCCAGTTGTCAGTGATCGGGAACTTGGTCGGAGCTCGTGCTGCAGCGCAGACGGGGTGGAGAGAGAGCGCAGTGTGCTTGTTTTCGCTAGGGATGGTGCATTATTTGGTTCTTTTTGTGACGCTTTATCAGAGATTATCAGGGGGAAACAGTCTTCCGGCGATGTTGAGGCCTGTGTTTTTCCTCTTCTTCGCAGCTCCAAGTATGGCTAGTTTGGCTTGGAACTCCATTGCTGGGGAGTTCGATATTTCGTCGAAAATGTTATTTTTCCTGTCCATTTTCCTCTTCATTTCCCTGGTGATTTCTCTCTCTAAACTAATTCTCTCTCTACATTTTTATCATAATTATGCTGGCTAACCTTGTTCTTGACAACTTTTAAGCAAATGTCTCGTATGATACGTAATAAATGTTCTCATAATCATTAAAACTTCTTAAATTAAAAGCTATCTTAAAATGCAGATTTTCAGAGGATCCTTTTCCGATTTGTCTTACCCTTTTCTTTGGGAGTGTATATGGAAGCTTACGCCAAACTCCACTTTGTCACCGTCAACTAGTTTGAACTTGGTCTCTCAAAAAGCTTCCAACTCTGACTGTACGGCAAAGAATGATCCAAAAAAATTGATGTAATCTATAAAAATAAACAGCAATAATCTCTTAAATAACTTGTCGTTTGTCAATGTGAAAACAGGTTTGCAGGCCAACCCTATTCAAAAAATCCATGAGAAAATTCAACGTAGCCTGGTGGGCTTATTCGTTTCCTTTGACCATTCTGGCTCTGGCTTCTACTGAATATGCAGACGAGGTTAAAGATGGTATTGCTCATCTGCTAGCCCTATTGCTCTCTGTTGTTTCAGTTCTGGTGTCTCTCGTTTTGATGGTTGTCACTGTGATCAACTCCAACTCCAACTCCAACTCCGTATTACCATCATCTACCCACTCCGTCTTCATTTCCTCTGAAAATGGCTGCCCCAAACCTTGAAGATGTCTTCTTCTGAACTTCCTCAATGTCCACATAGCTTCTGATGACTTTATAGCCATCGTCTGAAGAAAGCTAGAGATAATTCGTGTATTATAAATATCTTGTGTTGGACCCTTCATCTGGACCCTTCCGCTATTGTTTTCCCTTAATCATTATTATAGATAACTGTGGATAGATTTTTATTTTGTTTTATTAAATGTTTCTTTCGTTTATAATTGTCTGATTAAAGAATAAATGAAATCCAAGCCAAGCTGTCCAAATAGTTGGGAAGATTTCATAGTAGCTTAGGCAGAGCAAAGAGATGAAGATACAAGATTCTGCCACTTCGGATCCTTCTCTTTCCCACTTGGAAAAATTCTGAACCATCAAATATATCTTGAGTAATCATTAAAATAATCGAATGTTTTAGCTTTGCCACGTCTACTATGTTCTTCCACCAGACCCACGTGTATCTTTTTGGATAGTTGTAGACATTTTCGAATTGGCATTCTGACGTTGCGTTGCTCAAAAGAAAACCTTCGTGTTTTGATATTTATGAGGTTTTGCTGAAGAGAAAGGTGTCATCTTTGTGGATCAATCATTCCTCGTTGTTTAAGATTAATTGTTAAGAAGTAGCTCTACCCAGATTGGCTATCTTTGTTTTGTTAATTAATTCAAAACTCGGATTTACCCCACGATTTGAAGAAATCCCATGAGTTAAAGAGAGATTTTTTATCATAAAAAACTTGAATTTAAATAAACTAATGATTTGGGGTCGTCATTTTTACAACTTAGAGTAGTAAATCTACTGTCTGCTAGATAATTTACTTCAAAGTCATTACTTTCTGAGAATTCAGGCCAGTTCTCCGTCTCCAAATCAACTTCTTCTCCTCGAACTCCTATCCAGTTTTCGTCTACCTTCCATTCCGGCTCCCCTGAAAGCAGCGACAACCGTCTGATTCTGTCGGCAGCAAGATCACTGTGATTTTTTAATTCCTCCGATAATCCCCAAATGCTCTGCTCTAAAATACTCGTCGGAGATTTTGAATGATAATTTTGAACGCGATTCTCACAGGAATTGAATTCCTCTACAAAAGAATGCTTGAGAAGTTGGCTAGCGGTCCACCTTTCTTTCGGATTCTTCCTCAAGCACTTTTCCAAAAAATCCTGACCCTTGTCGGATAAAAATGTTGGAATCGCCGGTGCCTCGCCGGAATATCCAACACGATAAAAAACCGACAACGGGTGATTTGCGATACAAGAAAACGGTGAACCTCCGGTGGCCATTTCTATAATTGTACATCCAAGAGCCCAGATATCACTTTCTGGTCCCTGCTCCTCCCCCCGCACCACCTCTGGCGCCATGAACATAGGCGTTCCGCCCCTCACAGCCGCCGCCTCCGCCCGCTTTGAGTAGCCAAAGTCAGCAATTTTGGCCCCATCATCACAAATCAAGATATTTCTACTCTTGATATCGCAATGCACCAAGCTCTGCGAGTGTAAATACTCTAGCCCCTGCAATATTTGTTTAGTGTAAACCCCGATCGTAGACTCGTTTAGTTGACCACCTTGTCGGTGAATTTCATCTGCCAGCGTCCCCTCCGACGCCAACTCCATAAAAATATTGTAAAAAAACTTTCCGTTCTCCCTAGAAACGTCCCATCCTTTGTAGCCAACTATGCGAGGATGGTTCAAAGAAGAGAGAATCTTCTGCTCTGTTTTCAAGAACTGAGATTGAGCTAGCACCGCCGTTTTGACGGCGAAAACTTGGCCGGTATGATGGGAGGTGGCTAGGGAGACGGTGGCGGATGAACCATGCCCGATGATATTACCTCTAGTCCATCCCATTTCTTAATGTGTTTGATTGACAGAACAGAGCAGCATTTTCTTGTTATATATTCTTTCATTCGACGAGAGGATGAATTCTGGGCAAGCGGACACGCGTCAGATTTTAGGTCGGAAGAGGAGAGATGTTGGGTTATTCTACATGGTTTGTCCAAACAACATGTGGGCACGTGTTGCTAAAAGTTGGAAATTGGAATGGAAATGGAATTGGATTGGATAACAATACTAACGCAAGACTGATTCTCTGTTTTGTAATATGCTTGGGATTGGATAATCACGATTAAGGTTTGGTCAATCATTATTAGACTAATCCTCTGGAACTCTGACCTTCTAACAATGGTCGTTAAGATGTTTTTACTTGGGGATTTGGTGTAATGTCATTGACAAGACATTGTCAGCTGTTGGACCTTCCAATTAGTTGGGTTTGGTGGACCAATTAAAACCCTTTCATTCGCCTGGGTTACAAGGATAGGTCTCAAGATTATCTAAGGCAAGATAACACGTGGGTGTGTTTGTGGAGATACTTCGCCCCCACGTGTCTAATGAACACCATAATCTACTCTTTTTTTTTTTCTTTTGTTTCAGTGTTTCTAGATCCGTCCAGGTTGACTTCATCCTCTTCCGACACTTGTACAAATGCTTAGCTGGGTTCTTTCGAAAGTCGATCGTTTTCGTCCTCTTCCCAACTACAGCTGATCTACTCTCAAATGGTGGCATTTTCTGATTGGTTTTAGTTATACAGAATTCAAACCTTCAGTAAACTTAGTAGGTAGGAATACACATAATCTCTTATTGGTAGAATGAGCAACGGAATACGCAAAATACATGGAATGACGAGCATGTAAAGCACGTTCGTTATATAAGTCATCATTCGGAGAGTTTTATACATACTTAAAACTAAGAAGGGAAATAAAGAGTTGAGTTTGGAGTTAAGCTGCTTCAGCAAATCCGACCGACATATTTCCATAGTCAAATACTGTATGGTAGCGACCCATGAAGACGTCTCCTAAAATCCTGCAAGTCAAGATGAGAGACGTTAACATTGTGAGAACCAAAGAAGGCACGAGTGACTCAACAATATATGAGGAAATTCTTCAATTCAATAATGGACGCGTCACGAGTTCATGAAAATGTCGGCAGCAAGAAAAACAGAACTCCGTACATCACCAACAGGAAAGAAAAGGTGTTGCATGATGAATAAGGAGAGAAGTACCAAAGAGGTCCACGAGGTGGGGCCACGTCCAAGGAAATGAATCCACTGATGCATTGAGCTGCGCCTCCCTCCCCTATTTTAAGGACATACTGTGCATCCGCGAGATCGAATGCCATTAAGACAGGAAAATGACTAGAGAATATATGGATAAATACCAACTTGGCCGTAGATTGCTTTTCTTGTTTTTTTTTTTTTTTTTTTTTTTTTGTGCTTACTAAAGCCAACAGAAATAGTGTTAACAGATTACATGGTCAGAGTGCGAAACTTTAGAAAAAAATCATCCCGATGATCGTAAAATGTACCTGCTCTGGTGCGAGATCAAAGACTTTCCCTCCTATTGTAAATGCAACATTTGGCATGGATGATAGACTACTACAATCAACTGCTGATTCTCCATTTGGACTTGGGAGACGGTCACAGAGCTTTTGGTGCAATAGAGTATATGAGAACCTTTAGAGGGAATAAGCTCACAAGGTAGACAAAATTACTTTACCTGATTGGCATAATTCAAGATCTGTTCTTCAGTTTCATTCTGTTTAAGTTGATTCCCTATCCACACTACTGCCATCTCACATGCTGAGCACATCGTATCATGGATGGCATCGGACATTTTGTCTGCGTTCATGTCCACCACACTCTCGATGCCCATGCTGTAGGGACATGGCAATAATTAAAATTATGATGGTAGTATAAGTTATCTCAGCAGCTCTTCAAGTTGAAGATCACATTTGCAAATAAACATAGAGAATTTTGCATCATAAAAACCTAGCTTGAACTAACCTTACTCCATGAGTACCATCAAATGTGCATAGACCAATTTGAGAGCAGATCTTTTGTGGCTGTGCCTGCACAAATATAATATCACCATAAACGCAGAGATAAATCATTCCAAAGAAAACAATAACTCAAAGTAATTATGATACAAACATGATGTAATTGAGGTAATATACCTCAGCAGTTAACATATCGAGTATGGTTTTCCCATACTGTCCCACTACTGTCTTGCATTGTTGACTTACTATTCCAGAGGCGCCAATGGCGTGATTGATTTGAGTAATTATGGTCTGCAAAATGAGCAGTTATTTAATTCTACCAATCAGACATCACCAATCTCGAACTAAAATGTAAAAGTGAAATTCCATTCCAGAAACTATGTCGACAACATGACTGGGAAACCAATATCCCCCTTGATGTTTTCATATTAATCCATGCTCTAGGTCATTCTTGGATAACGACATTTCCAAGTAGTTATATGATATACTTCTAAAGAAAATGCCTTTGACACATTCTTTAGAACATGTGTTTCCGTAAAAAGAAAAAATGAAATTACAAATTGGCTAATATAGCCATCGAGGAGAAATTACTTGTGAATAAAATAAAGACCAAAAAAGGTATAACATGGTTGAATTCAAATTAAATAAAAATAATAATAAATAAAAGTGGCTGCTCAATAACATTTACTAGAAAACATCCATAGAAAATAAAATACGAAATCCACATACATACAAGACGTATTATTGACTAAATTAAAAAAGCTCTAATTTAGAAGCAAGGTAATTATAAAACAAAAGTCCATACCGTTGGACCAGCCAACAAAGAGGTTCCCGAGTCAGCGATAGCTGAACAGCCGTGAGCACAAAATCCTAAAAACCAATTTGTTTAGCATCACTAACATAGAGAACAAGGGTGGCTAAAATCAGTAAAAAACATCTGCTTAAATTAAGAAAATGAAAGAAATTTATGTAAATACCACTTGTTTTACCACCAATTAGCACATCGCCCATGTCAAACTGAAAAAAAGATAAATTTAAAGAATATAAGACAAGAAAGACACCAAAGAAATTGAGAGTGGATAAGTATCTTACCTGCCAATAGCCCTTCTGCGTCACAGGAACAAATGTATGCTCACCCTTAAAATGATTAGAATCAACCCCACCAAATACAATCTCACCTCCTTCTTCTCCTTGGACATTGCGGTTTAACCAAAATGAAAAAACTGGTTCTCCAACAAGACCCTGATTGACCATTTCATACCAGACAGGAACAGCATTACCAACTGAGATCTCTTGAAATCCCAGACCAAGGATACCATCAAACTTTGCTGCTAAGAAAGTTATGCCCGGCTCTTTGGTAGCTTCAATGAAAGTCTAATTACAGGTTACAAAAACAAAGTAAAATTATTAGTATCATTATGAACTTCATGATTGAACGAAATGTGCATTTCACCAACAACAACCTGATCCTTTACACGCAGATTGCCAACTTTAACATGGTCCTGGCTAAAGAAACCTGAGATTGATCCAGTTCCATAATGAATGTCCGCAGATTTTCCTGCACGAAAAAGGAAAAAAAATATTACATTGTAAATTAATGTTAATAAGGTTTAATCTTTCCCCATCATTTTCCTCTTTAATTGCATAAACGTTTAGCATTGACAGTAGTATATCATCACTCAGAAATATGGAATCAGAGAAAAATGATAAGGGGAATACCGTTCTTTTTGTAAGTACTTGATTGGCTGGACTTATACTTGGAGTGGAAGAAGCAAGCAACCTAGATTTAAACTCGATTATGTAGATGTATTTCAACTTATCAATTTCTCAAAATCAAACTGGAGAGAAAATAAAAATTTAGGAGACTTACTGAAAAATAGCATTTTGCAGAAGGCACCCAAAGATTAGAACTTCCGGTGTCAAATACAACAGTGAACTTCTGGGAAGGTGTACCAACGCCAATTTCCCCAAAATACTGGGCATCCATGTAGTTCTTCAGCGATACAATATCACTGTCCCCAGACTCTCCATTGTTAACTCGTAGATGATATTTGCGGAAACGATCTTTCAACACTTGCTTCTGCTTAGAAGCTGCAAGCCATTCACTTTGGTCAAATTTCTTCTTTTTCAACCCAATTCTTGTCAACCCCTTATTTGGCAATGCATACACCTCCAGCGACAACATTAGCAAGAGAAGAAAAGCCCCCAAAATGGCTAGCGCTTTTGCACCCATTTTCAGTTCTGCAAAACCAATCATAAAAGCTAGTTTGATCGATGATCGACAGAAGTTTCACAAATACATAACCACAATACGTGAAGTTAATGAGCAGAGGGCAATTCCAAAGAATAAAACAAGTTTTCTCCATTTTAACCAACAAGAAAGCAAAAATCATACAACATTTCGCTCAACCAAACACGCGATCCGATCCAAACAGTGAACATACGAAAGAGGAAATAGCCATTCATTTCTCGATCTTCTTTCAATTTCGATTAGAAAATCCTAGAAATTCGTCCTTGCTCATTAAGATTATCGTGCTGACCTAGAAACTAAAAAAAGCTCACAAAATAATCGAGAATGACATCGCCCACATTTCCTCTCCCCCCAGCATTTTTTCCGACAAACAAACGGAGATTACGAAGTTCCATCAACAAAAGGGAATCGCATATAATTCTAACCCTAAAATCAATTTCAGAACAATCAAAAAGTACGAAAAATCGCTTACGTAAAAACGCTTACGCTGCTGAGTACTATCGAGAGGAGGGGGTAGTGGTGGGAGGAAGATCGAAACAACGATCGAGGCACTAAAGTCAAGAGGAAGAAAGACAATAAGCGAGTCCACTTCCCCCTTTGAACCGTCGACAAGATTTCAGATCTCTATATCCAACGGCTGTAAACGACGCTGACGAAGATTGACTATTTGCTATACTAAGTTTCTTCCTGTCATTCGTTGTTCATTGTGATTGCATATCTTCTTTTGTCATACCAATCTTCTTCTGCTATTTTGAGCCCAACAACCAGTCCGAAGTCCACCTCCCAACAGATAATTGATTCTGACCGTTCGATCATCTCTATGTTTTGCTCCAAAAGGCCCATTAATAGAAGCCCGCTGGCCCACTATAATTTAAGCAGACTCCCCCATTACATTTGAGCTTCCGGCAGTACAAAACTCAATTTCAAAGAGAATTCACTATAAACGTCATGCTTTATGATCTCATTGGAGATAGATTTTCTTACACAAACCATCCTCGGCGACTTCACTTATAGTGTTCGATGATCGATTTCCTAGGGTTAGACGAGGCCTTATGCAGTGGTCGCATGCTAGTTGTAACAAATTTTTTAATGCTAATGTCGTATTTCCTAATAGATTTATCGAGCAAATGCATAATCGGGTCATGGTTTATGATGTTCTTTCTTGATGAGTGGAAGGGGGATCCCAATTAGGATCTTAGCCAATTAGAAGTATGGTAATCTAATAACTAATCATTTTTATATTAAAAAAAAATTTGGTGGTATAAGACAAAAGTAAAAGATTATTTGAGAAGCTTCTGAAATCAGATAAAAGTATTAGTAAGGTAAGTTGCTTGCAAATGAAGTATACAGACTCCACGAGCGTCGTCCTAAAGCAGATAAGACAAAGCTTAAGCGGACGGCGAAGAAAGGTCTCTGTCTGGTTGTCAACCACTCCGCGACGGTTTTCTTGACTGCCAAACACTACACGCAACCACTCCAGCAAAGACTTGGAACTCTTTTTGTTTTCTTCTTTTTCTTCCCTCCCCGCTTGTCCTCCTCCTTTATCTTATTCTTCGGTCCTTTTCTTCTGCGGTTGGCCTGGTATACCCCAGTGTGAAACAAAACATGGAGAAACACGCTTTCCAGATCCTTACAAGAAGTAGAAACTGACGTGCTTTCCTCTCCCATTTGTTTTTTTTTTAAGATGAGAGAGAGATTTAATATTAACATAGAATTGGAAGTTGGAACACGTATTATTGTGATGTCAAAGAATGAAAAGCTGTGATTTCCAGAAAAGAAGGAAAAAAAGATGTATGATTATGAGTTTCATTGATTTTGAAAACCCAGAAAAAGAAAAGCTGAAAACTTTGCAGAAAATGATAATACCCTCGAACTTCAGTTCCCTGAGAAACTGGAACTGCTGATTTTATTGCTGCTGTTACTGTTATTTGCTTCGCTGTTTTTGATATTATTGTGACTGACATTGTTTGAATGACCACCTCCAATAATAGAAGTGATCGCTGCGGCTAACGCTGCCGTGAAGTTTGGGTCGGCAGTAATGGCCGCTGTGGCTGCGCTGAGCGTGTCAGCCATCGCGCTTTGTTGACCCGACTGGCCCACACTCTCTTGCGACATTTGCAGCCCAGAGAATTTCGACTGGTTGTACAGTGCCTGGCCGAAGATTTGAGGAAGCAAAGCGGGTGAGCAATTAGGCGATGGGTTTTGAAAAGGGATTTGAAGATGGCTTGGCGGCCTTTGAAATTGTAAAGGGTTGGTGGGAGTTTGAGTAAGGTCTAGTGTAATGGTGGGAAATGGGGCAGAGGCTGAGATTGTAGCCATGCTTGAGGAACTAGGGAGGAGAGTTCTTGAGAGAAAATTTGTGTTCATCAGATTATGATCGGCGCTTGACATCGATCCCGTAAGTAGCATTCTCGCTGCCGATGATGTAGTTGAGGCCATCGCCATTGCCGCCGGGGGTAATGGATGGTTGTGATTTCCTTCATATGTTGTTACGAGAATAGTACGATCTTCCGCACATCTTTGCACCTGTAATCATTCAAAAGATTTTATTAAACTTCGGTAAGAAAAATATTTGTAAGAAATTGATCGAGTTAAAAACCAAGTGATCTCAGAAATGAAGTTGAAAAATGGAAATAGATGAGCAATTTACTTGTTTTCGGACCGGACAACCGGCGGCCATTGTACATCGATAGTAAGCTCGAGGACATGGGTTTCCCTTCGCCATTTTCTGTCCATATTTCCTCCATTGACATCCATCTGTGATCTGTAAAAATCAACAAAACTCCATTATCAAACTGAAGATTTAAAGGGATACTTCCACTCCGTGAAATCAAATCAAGTAAGATGAATTGATGACCCACCATAGGTTGCTCAGATCGAGCTCTAACGGAAACTCGAGCCTTATTCATGGTGGCCTCAGTTTGATCGACGTCTTTACCAGAATTAAACCTCCGGACCTTGTTTGGTCCCCATTCTTGAGAAGGTTGATTGGAACTATTCTCTTTCTTGTCTTTCTCGAACGCTGCTCCTTCCGAAGCGACTTCTCCGTTATTCCCCAACGATCCTGACCGGCGGTCATTCGCTTCCGATGAGGACAGCGATGGTTCATCAGCATCAGCGTTAGTAGCGAGACCAAGATCCATGAATTGCCTTGGAACCAGTGTTCCTCCATTGCCACTACGCTTATTAATTTCCTCCACCTTCTCTTTATAACAAACATCTTTTTCTACGCTTTGATCAGATTTTTTATTCTGCATTAAAGTCGCCAAATGCATCTGCAAGGCATGGTAATTGCTGTTGACTTCATTAAGCATGTCTCTTAAACGTTGATTCTCCATGTTCATCCTCTCCAGCTCAGCTCGCAAGACTACCAACTGAAACAAAGAACGGAATATTGGTCAAAATGAATCAAGAAGAGATTTAAGATTAAAATTTTACGTTATTTACCTCATTTTTAGCTCTCTTATCCTCGACGTTAGGAGATATCCCGTCGTCTACCATGGATTGGTCGCTATTGGTATTAGTAGTCAGAAGATTCAAACCAGTCTAAAAAACCCAAAGCATGATTCAGAAAAGAAAAAAAGAAACGCAAAAAAATAAAAATAAAAATCTGGAAATCTGAGATGGAGGGTCTCCTACGTTAACGTTAAGCTCTAACTTAGTGCGACTGACATCTGAGTTTTCTTTATCATCGGCGTCCATGGCGGAATCACTGAGTTTATTATCAGCAAAAAAGTTCATCTCGTCCACGATCACCCGCTTCTCATCGGAGGCCGGCGGAAGGGGGTGTTGGAGATTGAGGGGGAAGCGGATGGCGGGAGAGGGAGAAGATGGGTGGGAAGGAGAGGTGGGAAGTGAGGTGTCCATTAAAACCAGTTTTCTGCAGTTGGTGGGAGTATTAAAAGGGTGTTCAGAGAAGGAGTTGAGAACTGTAGGTTTGTGGGGGAAGAAGCAAAATGGATCTGATGAATCAATGGAGAGTCCACTTCCCTTGGCCATAAATCCAAGAAGAACTATGAGAGAGAGAGAGAGAGAGAGAGAGAGAGAGAGAGAGAGTCTTTGAAACGGTGCAGAGGACTCGGCAATAAAAAGGGAGGAAGAGAGGGGGATTGACAATGTAGAAGAAGACCAAAAAGTGGAACTAGTATTTTAGTAGTAGTTGTAGTATTAGTCTATATGTCGTTATTTTTCCTTAATTCTTTTTTTTATGTTATTACCAACTTGGAATAATATTATGTCACCTTCTTTTTAATTTAATCTTCAATAAATTATTCTTGCATTTGCCTATCTCACACGTAAAACGTTCATTCATCTTTTATAAGTCCGTGACATAAATTAGCCGGCATATGTAATTAACAAGGGTTATATTAATTAATTTATTTTTATGCATATTGATTCTCATTTATTTTTTCACATGTTAATGGTGTAAAATAATAGAGAAAAGTATAGTGTAAATTTTATTATTTAGAGTCACTGTTGATTTAAAATTTAACTGATAAATCATCAACTGTTAGATTTAAATCTTATTGTTAGAATTTTTGATAAAAATTGTCGTCGACATTTAGAGCGAAAGTTTGGTAGATTCCGACCAAGAAGACGAAAAGTGAGCCATAACCTCCTTTCAAGAAATTTGTCGTCGAAATGATGGGCTTTGGTTGTTCGAGCAGCCTATCCCTAGCTATATGTCAAAGGCAAGAACTAGTCGACGAACTTTGCTATCCGATGTCAAACTTAAAAACTAAACAACTGCAATTTGATGCACATAAAAATTTTTAAAACTTAGTCTCGAATTACTATTTTTCAAAGTTTAAAATCGTAGAATTCTAAAGACGGAACTTCGGAAGAGTTTGAAAGAAGTATGGACATCAGTTCGTGGAAAGAGAAACATTGTTTTTATAAAAAAAAAAAAAAATAGATTAGTCTAAATTGTTGTTTGACAAAAAAGATAGGGTGTATTAATTTTGTGTTTTTCGCTAAATAATATTTAGCAATTAATTTCTATAAACAAAGAGGATGACAAAATTTCTTCTTTTGGGTTAAAGAGTGTGGGCACGTGGAAGGTGGGACCACGTCCAGAAAAGAGTGATTATATTTTATTATTTTTAAAATTTCGGAAAAATCTGTGGCTAAAGGAGATTGACGCGTTCCTGAAATTCACCGCCCCGATTGGCCCGGCGCATCACCCTCGCCAAGCGAAGAGTAATCTATCTAAACAACGGTCTTGATTTTTAGTTCTGGCGGACCCCACGTGGTACGCCTTTTGCCGGTTTTGTTTTATCGACACGTCGGATGGATTGGGATCTAGATTGACGGGTTGACTTGACTCCGTCAGCTCTGCAATTTTGTCCAAGTCGTCAGTTACCCACTTCCTCGTATCTTTCTACGTTTCCAATTTGTTATTCCACTTGTCCTAGCTTCCAAATTTTATGTTTTACAGGTAGCAAAATAATTCTTCGACATGCTTAGGCGAGATATCAAATTTCAAAACACAACCAAATAACTTCAAAATGAACGTCCAAATAGTTATACGTACGTTAAAGTCTCGTAGACATTTACTTTTTTTTTTTTTTGTTTAAGAGAAATCAAGTGATGATGAGAATAATAATTAACTTAATTCAATAAAAGGTACGGGTAAAATGTATTTTCATGTGAAAACTAGCTAGTTAATGTCCACTGAAAACCAATGTATCATTACACGAAGAATGGGATGCGAGAAAGAGGAAGAAGAGCATGCTGAAAAATATCCTTACTTGACCATAAGTTTAATATGAGCTTAATTATGTTTATGAATTGAGTTTTGTGGATAATTTTGTCGGCCTACTTGTGGATTTTTCAAAGTAAATGACTTCTAAAGAACAACAGTGGAGGAGACTGTTAAATGAGTTTGATTCTTCTCAATTTCAAAAGTTATTTCAAGAAATAAGGATTTTCCTTATACTTATAAATCGATCACTAGTTCCTTCCACAACGATATGAGATAATCAAATAATCTCTCCTTCAAACATCAAGTCTTGGGTCGGAGAGCTAACAACCCAATTTCTCTCGACATGTTGAGATTTGTTATAAACCTGAACTTTGATATCACTGTTAGGTGATATTAAACATTTTCAATTCCAAAATCTAGTTCAAAAGATAAGAAATTTTCTCACGCTTATAAATTGATCACCAACCCCAGAGGCAGTGATAGGTTTGATTCTTCGTGAACTTTTCAAAGGAAATATCATCTAAAGAAGAAGAGTGCATGATGCACTGATATGTTTGGTTGAAGTTGAGGCGTGTTGTTTCTTCTACACTCTAGTTCTTCAATGATTTTTGTAGTTATTTTTCTAACAAGTTAAAATTCAAGGTACATCAAATAAATAAAAAAATTAATAGTATTAGTTGTATGGAATTCTCTAAAGCTGAAATTAACAATGTAATTAACCTAAATAAAAACCATTAGATTATTAAATAATTTTTTTTCTAAATTTAACGGTGCGTCTCTAAGACGGATCATGCTCTTAGATCCATTTCTAATAATCATACAATACACATTTAATACACAAGTATGTACATCCAGCTGCTTTCAACTTGGTCAATGTAATCTGCCTTGCAGTAGGAGAGATGTGGAAAGTGGAAGAATAAAGAGAAAAGAAGATAGAAATTCTCCAAGTAGAAGACCAAACGGAAGCTTCATTTCTTCTGCATGCAATTTTTAGAACCAAAACGTGGTTCAATTAATATGTATCCCTTCTTTTTCACCCACTTTAAAAAGTAGAAACTCTCTCTCTCTCTCTCTCTCTCTCTCTCTCTCTCTCTCTCTCTCTCTCTCTCTCCTGCGGAAGATTACACTACGAAGCAACGTAAGACACTGGAACCATTTTAAAGTGTTTAACACGTTGAATAAGGGAAAAAAGAGTGAAGCAATTAAGAGAGTAGATAGAAGAACAAGTAGTGTTCCATAATATAAAGTCACATTAATCATAATTGAACTTTTTAAATCATGTTTAGTGTTAAACCCTGTTTAGACATGCAGTTAGAGTGGTTAATTGCAAACCCATTGTGGTGTAAACTTGTTAATTTTGTTAATCATTCAGGACTACGTGAGGCCTAAATAATTCTGTTTTCAAATATATTATATTATTATATTATATTATAAAAAGAACCGAAGACTTTGAATGCCATGCATTAATTAATTCATGGCTGTCACGTTATTTGATAATGATGCGTGTCTAAATAAAATCAACTTCACAGAAACTACATCTAAATTCAATATTTATTAATAACCCATTTAACCAAAACACTAATTCATAAATATATAAATCTTAAACAATAGTAACAATTAATAGTGATACACGTTTGGTCAACTTAAAACTGATGATCTTTCCAATGCAATAAAAGCTTGATTTTCTTTGTAATTATTTAAACGGTAGCAAGTTAAGGCATCGTTTTCAAGGCAAATGAAGCTTCAGAATCATTAATTTGGTAATTAATATAATAAGAAAAAGAGTCAACAATAGTAATAAATCAGGTTTGTCAAGTTTCAAACCGATTTCTATGGAGATTCAAAGCCATCTTGATGGATGACCGATTGATCAAATGGTACAGCTCTTTTTTTTTTTTTTTTTTTTTTATATATAAAAATAACAATAATAGAAATCTTATTGAAATAATAATCTTAATGGTAGCCCTCTTTCGTCAATGTCAATCCACAAGACTTTGACCCTTTCCGTTGAATTTGGCCTTTTCCTTTGAATTTGAAAGTTCGAATCATACCAGTAATTCTATGTATCACTGCTGTAATTTCCTTCTATTAAGCACGTTATGTTGTTTGACAGCAAAAAATTATTAAGCAATACGGCATAATTATGACAAAATATCTGATAATAGATGGTTAGGTTGCTCTTTCTAATACGCCCATAGTAGTCTCTTTCGTAATTGTGACAAATAAGTAAATGGAGGAGCCATGGAGTCCATTTTTTTCTAGGAAGGTAAAGGGAGAAAATGGAGTGAGATACACGTGAACATTTTTACCCAACGATGATTTAAAATGAAGTAGGGGTCCATCCTTTGATTTTGATATCCAATTGGTTGGGAAAGTTGGACCAAACTCTATACTGCATGCTCATTCAACACAAGCCCTCAAAGCTTCGTCATTAAAGCTTCTACCTTTAGAGGCTCCATGCTGTTTACTCGTTGCCCAGTGCTCAAATTTCCAAACTCTCTCTCTCTCTCTCTATCGCTCTCTTTCTCTGTCTAGTTTCCTGGTCTGTCGTTGGCGCTTTTGTCTTCTTGTCTGTGCCGATATTTTGGAATATTGAAAGGGAGAAGAAAACAACCAATGAAAAAGAGGGAAAGCAGCCGCTAAAGGTTACGAGAAAGTCATCTCAGCATTAAATAATATAAAAGCAAAGACAATACGTCGATAACAGCCACTTGCTTGCTCTTGGCAATAATGGAGGACTAGTTGTCCCTTTACTGAACAGTATCTCGTATAATCCGATGACTTCCCACGAATACAAAGCAACGTAAATGGACTCTTCTGATTCATCAAACCAGGACGGTGGGTCAATTTGAATGGTCGCTAATGGCTTCTCTACCAAATTTTTTCCAGCCTAATTTCTCTATATTTATCCCAAGTAATGAAGTTGATATCATCATTTTTAGTCACTGCAAGAATTTGTGTGCATCCCTACGTGTAATAGTTGTTATGGTCCAAGTTCAAGTAATCAGAGGGGCAAACTTGCATCAGAGAAATCGCACAATTTCGCGTCACTTATATGTGAAAGTGAATACTCAATGGGTAAAGTTCTTTTCTCAATTTAATATAATGTTTTTTGGATAAAATTTAAAAACAAAATTACATAAATGTCTACTAAAAGTAGACGAAATTGTACTAACAAAGACTTTGTAATTTGCATGTCTATGAGAGTGCCTGGATTTGTATGATGCAAATGCACAATCGATGTACTTGATCGACTAATTTCTAGAGAGAGCGAGCATAAATCCACAAGAACATGTGATCTCTCCACGGGTACATGGCTCGATACCTGGCTTGTTTGGCCCGATTTCGGACAAGGTCGAGGCCCAGTTAAATGAGTTCGACTCTCCTCTTCCTAGATCATAGCCGGCCTTGCAAGCCAAACTGGCTGTCCAAACTGCTTCATCTTAGCAGAGAGCAGATATTAGACAGTGACAATACATTGCAAGTATCTATATTTATATATAGATGAAATCAACAGACTGACGGAAGTCTTAAAGTTGGGTCTAAGAATGTCTATATTGGGCTGAGTTGGGTATACCCAGGCCCAAACAACAGTGGACTACGCGCTTTCTAAACATATAAATAGAGAGAGAGAGAGAGAGAGAGAGAGAGAGAGAGAGAGGGGGGGGAGTGGGTGAAAGGAAGTAGATTGAGGAAAATCAGGCATTGATCATTGGCCGTTGGTCACTGCAACTTCTGCCTCCATTCCTCTTATTGAGCTTCTTGTTCAACGCTGAAAGCTTTCTTCTACGTTGAGGAAGAAAGATGGCTTTGAACCTCTCTGGCTCTTGTTATCCCTATCTGATAAAGATGCCATTGGGTTTGATCTCGCTGTGCATTGCGGGATATCTACTCGGCCCACCTCTCTACTGGCATTTTGTCGGAGGTCTTGCGGCGGTTAGCGACTCTTCATCCTCTTCTTCCTGCTCTTCTTTTCGTTGTGATTGTTCCTATCAGCACGTCTTCTCAGTCCCCGAAGGCAGTTTGATTTTTAACATTACAATGACGAAAGACAACTGAATTTCTTCCTTTTACGTTTTTAATTTGTTGATCCGCATTTGATCAGAATTTGGTTGATTTAATGTTTACTTTGACCTATGATGGATTTCGCCGACTTGTTTCTTTTCCGTGATTGTGCTTCTTTTTTTTTTTTCTTTTGGTGGAAAGTCTCATAGTCACATCGATGTAGCTACAGGATGTACAGATCGAGTGAACTTGAGAAGAAAATACAATTAAAATTCGACTATGGATTCCTCCACGTTGAGCATTGTGTTTAATTTGTTTTGCATTTCTTCTGATAATTGAAATGTCAAGGACTAAGCATTCACTGCGAAACAGTCTTACATACTAGTGAACATTCTTTTGGAGGGTTCTTGGATTTTCTATTTTTCCTTCTATTAAATGTTGTATAATCAGCTATTGCTAACAAGGTTCAATCAAGTTAAAATACTGGACGTTTTAGAGTTGTAGCATCTACAGTATTGTGAATGGAAAGTAGATTTTAGTAACTTCACTAGTAACACGGTAGACGATTAGCATCACCTCTTCACAAATGCTATATATTTTAATGATATCGTTCCGCTAATTTTTTGTTAGAATTTTTAACTTTCGATAAATTTTGTCAGTCATCAGTTGAAGGTGAAGGACTCTTCCATACTTAGTAGTTAGTTTGGTCACTTCTTTTGAGGGATGCTTAAGATCCTTTGAAGAACAGATACATCATGAAGTGATATCCTGTCAATAAACTTGCTCAAAGTCTACTCACTCTGTATTTTATCATTTTGAAAACCAATTGTAATTAGATCTTTCAACCAAACTCACACCGGATTAAGTCCCTACTACACAAGGTTGGCTTGAATGAATTATCTGTTCCTCTCTTCAATTCAGATGCCAAAAAAGAGTTTCTTTTTTAATTGAATATTAATGCGTGAACAAGCCAGTGCCATTAAAGTTATTCATTGGTTTTTTGTGGACTTCGCAAACATATTTTGGGTGGTAAATCCGTTAAATTTTGCACAGAAGTTTGTTATGATTCAACTTAGACATTCTGCTTTTTCTATTTGACCGTTTTAACGGCCAAAGCAGCTACTCATTGTGATTATTTCCTCTGCTTTTTCATTTGGAGGTTAGTTTCTTTATTATAAATTTATGGCAGAAGTTGTGCTGCATGATAATTGAAAGTTTTTAGTACATCTATGTGTATGTCAATTCTCTCCTATAATGGAAAATATCTCTATGTTACTGACTATATGAGTATGTGTGCATATTCGCAACTTACCTTTCTGGCTCTCTATAAGGAAATTTTGATTTGCCTGTCTCATATTTTCTTATAATTTGACAGCTTGAGAGAAGCATTCGCAAAGGACTGTCTTCAATTTGCTTTTTGTTTGATGTAATTAAATTTATTATTCTTTATTTGTCTTCTCAATGTGCGGTAGAAAAAAATATGAAATATTAAAGAGCTGATGCAATGCACTTATGATAATCCCCCTTGTTCACCCGTGCAAGGAAATTAAAATCTTGGAAAATGTTTCTGGTACTCAAGGACTTAATATAGGACTATTATTCTTTTAGTCAATCATAGAAGCATTAATTTTTTGGCAGATTGTTTTTCCATTCACTTAATATGGATACAACTGCTCAAATTCGAATATATTTAATTGGTTCAAACTAGTTCTGTTGGTTAACCTTTGAGATTTACTATTCTGAATATCAGATCCGCCAATGAAGTTCCATAAACATATATTTCTTCGCACTAATCACCGACACATGTTTTGCAGACTTTGCAAAGAATGATTCCGAGGTCAATGCAGACTCCAAAAAGAATGTCATAGAGCTGATGTCTGAGGAATTAAAGTTACAAGAAGCCGAATCTCTAGAAAGCCAACAGCGAGTTGCGTGGCTCTTCTAGAGGCCAAGAAGATAACATCTCAGTATCTAAAGGAAGCCGACAAGTGCAATTCTGGGATGGGAACATGCGAAGAAGCAAGGCAAAAAGTGGAGGAAACAGTAGCAGCTCAGAAGAGTACAAAGTAGGAGAGGAGAGCTCGAAGCAGAGGATGGAAAGAAAGAGCCACTAAGCCCGGCAGTCAGATGCAGAGGAATGTTCAAACTGCATAATGAACCAAAGGCTATCCTAATCACTCTTTTCCCGAGTTTTTGAGCTGGTAAAGATGGACAACACCTTAGAAAAAAAGATGAGTAATTAATTGTATATGACTTTAGCAAGTGAATTTTGAAGTTATTCACTCCAATTGTTTGACTCTTGAAACAATAACTGTTACACCCAGATTTTATTCGATTGAATATGTTTTCCTGTTCCGATTGACGGTCAAACCCAAAACTGCAGGCCTGGCATAGATCAATTCCCGAACAATGCTCTTCCGGAGCATAACAGAGAAGGTAAGACAGACAATACAGTAGAAACAGTGTGTGGTACATATTGAATTTGAACTTATTTTACATGCTGCTGGTTGATCCAATTCAGGTTCTCATCTTGCCCTTTCAACGGCTGTGATCGAACCTGAGCTGCCTGTAATGGAGTCGTACCTTTGAAAGATGTAGGCCAAGAAGAAACAGCCGGTGAGAGGCACGTAGTCATTGGCTGGACACTGTTTATTTGAAACGCTGGGTGTTCCAGTGGCTGGCCCATTCGACCAGAACACGTAACTCAGTAACTCGGCCCCCTTCGCACTCATGAACCGGTCCGGTTTGAAAGTGTCAGGCTCATCAAAAACTTTTGGGTCTTTCATAACCAGAGGCTGATACCCACAGAGCAATTCCCCTTTTTTGATCTCGTAGATCGAGTCGTGCGAACTCAGCTGGAAATCCTTCCTGGCTCGGGCGAATTGGAGAGGAACCGGTGGGTTGAGCCGGAGTGTTTCGTAAACGACAGACTGAACCAGTTTCATGTCCTTCAACGAGTTCAAATTCAGTGGCGAGTCACACTTTTCCCTCACTTCTCGGACCAGCTCTTGCTGCAATCCTTTGTCACTTATTACCGCATTCAGCAATGTCGGTAGAAACAGAGAAAAGCCGCCAAAAGCATTGAATCCCAGTAGAAAAATAAGGTTTTGAATCGTTTCCTGTCGACTCAGCCCGAACTCAGTTTCCCCTCTGTCCACTATTTCTTTACCTACACCCCAAGAAAATGAAGAAGATGGAGAAGATCATTTTAACTAGAACTAGTTAAACTATGTCAGTAAACCTAATTACCTTCCTTTTCGATGAATTCATACATTTTGTTGTAACCTCCACTTACTAATGCAAATGGGTAAGCGAAAGAATGGAAAAAGATTTCTTCGAAAGGCTGAAAAGATCCGACTTTGGTTGTCGGAAGCAGCATGAGAGCAAGCCAGGCGTCAATAAAGCCGAAGCCGTATTTTTCAATCTCCGGTGAGGTTGAAGGGTCTGCTCCGGTCAGGCTCTTGGTGAGAAACTTGAGAATTAACTCTTGTATTGGGATCAAATAGTTGGCAGAACCTTTCTTCGAGACGTTGGTTTCAATTGTATCCCACATGGTGGAGAGGTTTGCTGTCAGCTCTGAAACCATGGTCTTGGAGCTCCGTTTTAGGGTGTCCATGGCAAAACTTTTCACCTGCAGGGAAGACGGGGACAAAAAATAGTTAATTATATTTCTCAAAATAATAACTAATATCAATGCTTAATCCTAACTAAATTTGAAAATTTTCTCATTAATCTACACGAGATATTGCATAAAGATTTGATCTCCTATTTCATATAATCTTATAAAACAAAGTGGAAAGTCATAATCCACGACATGAAACTGATGTAATTAGGTGGGGTTGATGCTTGAGAAAATTTCAATTTCAATCTTCTAAAACTACGAGGTTAGTTTATAAAAATTCTTGAATAAAAATTTGTGCAATCAAAATCTGGAACTATAAAAAAATATTAAAAAAAAAATCCAGCAAAGGGCCGATAGCCCCCCCCCCCAATCCAACTTTTCACGTATTGCGGGGGGCCGATAAAAAATCGCAGCCATCGCATGACCATTTTCAAAATAATCTGGGGAGCTAATCTCAAATCGCGACCCCCCACCATTTTGTACGCGAAGGCTGAACTAATTTTGTGACCCCCCACAATGCACGTGCGTCGCACGTGGAAAATACGCAGAACGTCACGCCTTGACCTTGACCCCCCGCGTCACACGGAAGTCGACTTGTGACATGCCCAGGAGACCTGTTATTCGCTCACAAATAAAGTCTTTTGCTTTAATTAATCATTTTAAAAATGACTTTGTTTCTTTTGCAGGCCTTGACATTTTGGATGAATCCACGTGGAAGATCAGCCCATTAGATCGGGAGCAGTCTTTGCATTTGTTGTCTTGGGATATACGGATGGATTATGAGCGTCATCAGACGGAAATCTGTCTTCCCAGCATCCTAAACGTGTAACCATTTCAATTATGTATTTTCTTTTCTTTATTATTTTTAACACTTTTGTGTATTTCACTTTCTTTGACAAACACTTAGCCCATTTTGTGAGAGTAAGTTATATCTATAAGTTTTACTCATATCATGCATTATATTGTTGGCTAAGGTTAGATGAATGCATGTGGTTGGTTTTGGGTTAAAAACTATTAGAATCATGTAAGGACAGCTCACAAGGATTGATGATGTGACATGGTAGCACCTTGAATTAGAAGAGGTGCGAATCTCAATCTCCACCGTTAGATCTAGGGCGCACGCACAAACAAGGCTTGGCCCCCCATGGAGCCACTCATCTTGACCATCCATCTTCATCTGTCATCAACGACTCTCCTTCATCCTACCATCCAAACCGTAGCCGTCACCATTAGGGTTATTTATAGTTATTATTTAGTCGCATTGTGAACCTTTTGCCAATTTTTCAATACACGAGTTTTATTTGTCTTCTAAGAGAGAAACAATGTTACCTTCAAGGGAGGTAAGCCACAGATTTTTCAATCTGTGAAAGGAGTAGATCTCCCTTGCTTAATAGCTCAAGGTTGCTAAAGTAAGCTCGTATTGCCATTCTTATCATTCTTCTTTAGAAGTTTGATCTACGAGGGGCCCGAACCGATGCCCGATAGTGGTTGTTTTCTTACTGAAAAACATGCACCCGTGAGCATAACATTGAGATAGCTCTCGTGTCCGCTTAGGGTTTACATTTCCTCTCTCTATCTTTATTTACTCGTTATTCTTCATACACACACACACCGAGCACCTTTTCTTTTTCTTCGTGGGTTTTAACACAGATTCTTTCTAGGTCCGGATCATGTCAAATGGTATTAGAGCCTAGGAGGCTTTCTCTGAGTGCTTTTGATCGATTTGGAACAACCATTACATAGGCTGCAAGTAGAGTTACAAATCGGATGATATTTCCATTTCATCACATATTTCTTGTTTTCTCTAAAATCTGCTTTGTGTTGCTGTATTCTTCGATTTCCATACGATTTTCAGCAAGTTTTTTATTTTTATTTTTATTTTTAGTTCTTATTTAAAATATTATCATTTAATAACCTATTAAATATTGAATATGTGTTAAAGTTAATTCCTCGAATTATTTTGAAAATGGTCATGCAGGGGCCCACGATTTTTAATCGACCCCTAACAATATGTGAAAAGTTGGATTCAAGAGACTATCAGTCCTCCATCAAGATTTTTTTTTAAATTTTTTACTTTTTTGTAAGAAGATTTTTGTAAATCAACCTCAAATTCTATGGTTGAAACTGAACTTTTCCGTGGATCTCACAAGCCGCTTCGTTATTAGAAGAATAAATTCAACTGTCCACGGAATGACCCGTGATCTACGTTCCAGAGCCATTCTTTTCAATGATGTAGGACCCACTTGTACGTGTCCGGTCCTTGATCTATCTTTACGGGAAGACGTGATTATTAATAGATCATAATGTTAGATGCTGGGCCAATATTTTAACTTTGTGCCGACACTTTAATTACTCTTAACTGATTTCCTGAGACTCGTAAATAACCAAGACAGTGAAAACTTAGATTCGAGGTCAAAGCCCTTCGACATAGATCAAGGAAAAATGATAGAATCAAAGAGAGCATTTGCTTTGTTAAGAGATTTTCTAGGTTATGGCAATGGACATTATATTTTGAGGATCATTAAATCTAATTAAACCAAACTAATTAGCTCAAACCGACCTTTGTATAGTATTAAGAGATGATATATCTTTTGCATAGTCTTCCAAACTTACTAACACAAGTTAAGGTAGTGGAGTATGATTTTGAAACTGGATCTTTACCAAACAGCCAAACTTGTGTAGAGAAGATGTAAGACATACCTTAGCGTGTAGAGGCTCAGAAGTATCAAGATAAGCACAAACCCTGATGTCGCCGGTGAATTTAACACTCGGCATGAAATCTCCGACGAGAGTATTCTTCTTTTCGACGATTTCCATGTCGAAGAGATAAGAAAACGACTTGCAGTCTAAGACTGTAATGATATTAGGGTTTACATTGAGGAAGAAAGGGAAGGTCGGAGGAATATTTGTTCGAAACACCGTGCTTTTATTTTTCTCGATTCTCTTACGAAAAAATGTATCTGGACCTTGAAACCAGAAATAGTCCAGCCGGTCCAACAAGGGTCCGAGAACCGGCAAACCATAACTGCCAGGAATCTGCCTTATCGGCAAGCTCACCGCCGGTGGCGATGAGGAGGGTAAAGACACTGGTAGTGATGATGGGCCCAAACTCAACTTCAACAACATGATTTCCAGATAACTTGGAAAAACTGAACTAATTGGGAATTTCGTGGCGAAGTAATCAATCTTTATGCTTGTTATGGACGAGACTTCAAAAGACTGTACGAAACCTAGACATTAGCCTGTGAGGGACCCACGTAGACATCATCAAATTCTGCTTTTAATATAGGCCCTGTTATTTGGCTTTGTTCAAGCACCGCAATAATTTATTTCTAAAATAAATATAATTAATTAATAAAATAAAATAAAACTCGTTTCAATTTTGCTTACATGATATTCTTGGCTAAATTAACAAATTTGCATTTAGTACTTAATATTCCAGGAAATTGATACAGTTAACTCTAAATAACTCTACCTAGTTTAACAACATTAAGTTGTTAAATCTAATTATAAACAACTAAGGTTCATGACCCATTACCACGAGGGCTTGAAGCTGAGCACCGAATAAAGATATCATAATCTCATATTATTTATGTGTAGTTTTAAGACAAGATAATAAGAGTAATATTCACCTCTAGCAAGTACAAAATTGTAATATTGTATTATAATATGTTTTAACACACGGTGATATAGTAATGCATAGCCGAATTAGATTACTATGATTAAATTGTTATTTTTTTGGTGCTGGAAAAAATTCTGGAACCTCGTTGCATCAACATCTGGGTCATGAATTTCCTTTTCCAAGCTGGTCTTGGACGTGGAGCATGCATACTTGCTGTCGCTGATAGACTTTGTAACATATAGCCTAGATTGAGTTGCGAGATTTTGAAAAAATCAATTTACGTTTTTTTTTTTTTTTTTTTGGTCATCTTGTTGTGTGTATATATTGAATGATTAGATGCTCTCATATTAGTTGGTGATATGTCCATGTCACACTGCATAACAATCAAACAAAAAAGACGCTCCTCTTTTCTGCAAATGATGTCTATATTTAAAGCCATCCATATCATCTTCAATACAGGTAAAAAATTTCACCATTTTGATTTTGAATTTATGCGAAGAAAATCTTATTTACAAATAATGCATTCTTTGTTACCTTCAATGATGTCACGCGTTGCATCTTTGTGGGCCTTCCACGTCTAGCCATAGGTGTCAGGCGTTGTATCATTTTATTCCCATTAACTATCACTATAAACCCTTAGAAAAAAATTATTATTTTGTTATATTTTTGTCACAGCATAATTTGGGTCATGGCAAATTATTAATCTCCATCCAATAATACACCCATGAATATCTTCGAAATTATATGAAATCCCCACTAAAATAAATTGGGTTTTAGATTTGCACTCGAGGCATGAACTCCTTCCACGCACTATTCCTCTTTTGCTTCCGCTATTGATCCCGTGAACCACAACCCTAAACATAATCAAGTTGAAGGTAAACCCAGATAAAATTCCCATCTTTGATTCAGCAAATTTAGGAAAACAAAAACTGAGCTTCCTACGCTGCGACACTCAACGCAATTGCAGAAACTAAATAGGAACCCATGTCAGAACGCGCAATCACAGTTTAACTGAACTAGAACCCAGCTCCGGTGCAGGCTGGGCCAACCTCGCAGAAGCAGACGAACCCGATGCAGAACAATATTCCAACAATAGTAATTAGAGACCGGTTCGAATTAGTTGAACACAGAGCGAGGGAGGAAGACAAACCAGAACCGACTCTTTTCCAGACCGAAGACAGCGAATCATCCTTCACAGCGACACAAATACACAGAAAACCAGAGACGACGATGGATGACGAAGATGACTCCAACTGTTGGAGGATAATTTCAAATTACATTCATAGGAACATCGATCTGACTCGGAAATCCATAGATCTGAAAAGGAAAGGTTCGACGAAAAACAAAGGAAGATGACTATGAGCAACTAGCACTCTTACACGGAAGCCCAACAACCCGGCCCAAATTTCAGTTAATAAACCCGGCCCAGAAACTAACACAAACATGAGCTGAATTAATCGAGCCAAAAACAATTGACCCGACCCAACTAGAGTTGATCAGCAGAGTTGACCAGTCGAGTCTCCATACCAGACCTAGCTGGTTCCATCCCTGAGCTGATTCTCAAATGTCTCTTAGCCAACTTCGAGACAATTCGACCCAAGCAGTCAGCGAGACCAACCATGGAGACTCAAATGGAACCAAGATGATTCAGTTGGACCCAAAATTGCAAGCAATCTAAGTTAGGGATTCAATTTCTGCAAATTAATCCAATCTAACCACAATTAGCAATCAATCAGATCAATCAATTTATTCCCTCTCGCTTGGAATCCAAGCAAGTAAAATGCTAGGTTTTCAGTGTTTTGACCGTAGGATTCACATCACGAAACTTTTATTAAATTAATTTTTAAAATATTTTATTATTTAATTATATTATAACTTCAACACACATGTATAGATATTGACTTACAAATGTAGAAAGATAAAAATAATAAGTCATAATGTTTCCAAGTATGAAATGCATGAAAATGAATGAAATTGAAAAAAAAATATAAGAAAGCTAATGAGAGACTCAACGCATAAGATAGCTAGTATGAACGCATGATTATAAATTGATATGGTTGTTGAAACTTCACGAAAATAAAAAACCTCTAATTTTTTAAAGCTTGAACGCATGATAAAGATGAGTTTCATCTAGAATGTAATTTTAAGCATGAAATTGGATAATATATGTAATTAAATTCATATGCATGTGTTTTATCTTACTGAATTTATCTCATGCATTAGTTGTGTTATGTATGTGAGTTTTATATGAAGATAAACTAGCATTGATCGAAGATTTTCCAGAAACGAGCGAGCATACAGATGAAGATCTTGCTGTTGATTCCGAAGAATAATTTAAAATTATGATTTTATATCGTTTAAATGATATTTCATATTTAAGTTGCATTTAAATAAATTTAAGCTTAATTTTAGTTTGAATTATTTATTTTATCAGTTATTGGATTTTTTAATAAATTATGTTATCGTTTTAAATTTAATAAATGAACTTTTATTTAATGTTTGATTTGTATTAAAAATTTATAAATATTTATTAACAGTTGTCTTAAAGCTTCTGCTTAATAAATGATTTCTATTATTTTCAATGATTTTTGAATTTAGAAATTTAGGGTTTTATAACGATCCAATTTAACCTAATTTGCATATTGATTTGGAGAAAATTTTAAGATTTTAAATTTAAGAAAAACAAAAATAAATTTTGAGGTCGTTATAATTAGATTTATTGTCTAAATTCGATGCAAACTTGTTATGTGAGGACCTATTGCATATTGTCAAGACCCACAAGAAATGATTTCTTATGTGGTTTGAAATGAAGACGTTACAAATCTCATAGTTACAAGTGGATAATAAAAAAAAAAAAAAGAAAGAAGGAATAAGTAAGTATGGTTTTGTTAGATGAGAAGTTGGTTGTGTTCAAATCCGAGTACAAGGTTGTATTTTGTTGGGTAGGCAGCGTATCTGGCTACTAATATAACATTAGCTAATATGTCAGCCATTACGATATTACAGCAAGATTTTCTGAGAAAATCTTGGTCTAATGTTTCGGGAGTCTTCTTTTTATTTTTTCCTGTTGATTTTCATTAGAACTACTCGTATAGAAGTTCTATCAACAATGTTTTCATCAAAGAAGCTCCAGCTATGGAGGCACCAATGAAGGAGCTTGGAGATTGACTTTGATATTTTTCTATTCCAGGAATTATGTTTAATCATTCTTAATTAGGCTAAGATTATAATAATTAAGTAAATTTCCTGTCATGGAGACACTTTTAATTACTTCAAAATCCTAATCAAGTGTTTAGAAAATCATACCTAATATAGGTGAAACATGCTTTTCAGCAATTTTTACTTCCCTAAAATCATGTCTTTTATTGCTCAAAATTTCTTTATTTGTTTGATTTTTTTTTTTTTTTTAACAAAACCTAAAATCGACATCCCACCGAATTTGTGTTCATAAATATTTAAAAACAAAAAATTATAACCCAAATCCTTGCTATGCTTGTTATGAGCCTAGGACAATATTACTTATGGTAGGTTTATGAAAATGCTGATAATGAGCAATGTGATTGTGTAAGACATAGTCAGTCAATGCAATAAACCAGGCTTAAAATATTGACATTCTAGGTTTTAATGCCATTTAGTGCTGTCAATGGTTGGAACATGCATGTGTTGGGATCTTAAAAGAATTGAGTGGACGGCAAAACCCAAGGGAAGGAAGGGGGCCAGGTCTTGTACAGATTTTTTGTGTTATTATTCAATTCTTCATTTGATTATGTTAATTATGATTTCGAGATTCTATTTGGACTTTCAAGATGACAACTACCCAAATTACGAGAGAGAGAGAGAGAGAGAGAGAGAGAGAGAGAGAGAGAGAGAGAG
>CM039531.1:17764641-17848096 GCA_022433055.1 Begonia peltatifolia
GAGAGAGAGAGAGAGAGAGAGAGAGAGAGAGAGAGAGAGAGAGAGAGAGATGCAAATAGGGCTGATTACAAAGAAGTGGGCGTTGCTTTATTCAATTCTTAGTCTAAAGTAATATTTTCTTCATCCAACATAAAAATAATTAGTACCCTAAAAGAATCAAAACCATCTCCATAAAATGTCTTCCTTGATTTCCTCCAATGGGAAAATAAACTAAACAATTTACCAATTCTTTAATTATACTATATCATTGCCTCATAATTTAATATAAGCCAACCTTGATTTAGATTCTTTTCAAACGTTTGACTTTTGCTTCCCCATTAAACCCTTGTAAAATAATGAAGAAAGAAGAGATCCTTTCAAACGCCATTGCTATTCTCTGACCACTTTTCAAAGAAAAGGTTTGTGGGTCTGACCGCATGGAGCACCTAAACGTAGACAATCATTAGAAAGGCAAAAGTTAACTCAAATGGGTGAAGCTTTTTTGGCTGCCTGTGCACTTCCAACCACCTCCCAAAGCTAATAACTCTGGCTTTTCCATTCTGAGATTAAAAAAAAAATCCATTTTTATGCATCAGAATTTGGGTTTTATCGTTCAACTTTCAAATCATTTAAGAGATGAATACTAAATTCTCGTCGTCCAGAAAGAAGAGACCCACCAAATGAATGACCTTGTTTACTTTCCTTGCCTTCAGGTCCAAATATATTAAATTTTTCTTTAAATTCCAAACCTTTATTTACATTGGAGAATAAGGTTAACTTGAATAATGCGATGAGAGTTGTGAAAATTCCATAATTTTAATGGTCTTTTACTCCTAAAATTATTGCTAACATTGTTTCTATGACATATAATATTAGAAAAATAGTTTTAACTGGAATTCAATGTGTAACACATAATAATTACAATTCAAGAACGGGTTGCGTGACCCAGTTAAGATTGTGAACCAGCTGAAGAAGAACAGAAGGAAGACGAAGAAAGAAAATGGCGGCAGAGTGAGAAGAGGAGATTGAATAGTTTCTTCTGAATACTCACATCAAAAAGTAAACCAGCGCTTTTACATGTATATTGTGCAGTAAAATGAATGATTATAGTTGAACCAACTATATGAGGCACAGACTAAACCACAACTAAATATTACACATCGAACTATAAGTGCACAGTACACGTGCCGACACCTCCCTCAAGAGCAAGGTCGTAGGCCGAAGATTTTAGATAAAAACAGAGCAAACGCTAACCGTGGAAGTAGTTTAGTAGGTGCACAAGTTGAGATGCAGAGTAAATTGAACCAACAACTGTTTTTGAGTACCTTTTCTTGGACAAAATGGTAATGTATCTCCACGTGCTTTGATTTAGAATGTAATACGAGATTGGATGGAAGATAAATTGCACTTAAATTATCACACAAAATGAGTGGTACCTTGGTGGAGACAATAGCCAAATCATCTAGCAAGGACTGGAGCTACAGAATTTTCGCTGCACTATTTGCTACTTCTTGATATTCTGATTCTGTGCGGGAGTGCGAAACAATTTTTTGCTTAGCAAATGACGGGAGACCAAATTAGTGCCTAGAAAGATGAAATACACACTTGTGCTCTTACGATCATCTGAGCAGAAAGCCTAGTCTGCATTTATGTAACAGGTCAAAGTGCAGCACAAAGAAGGGATAAAGGTGATACCTAAGGAAGAAGTATTTTGAAAGTAACGCAAGATGCGCTTGACAGCTTGCCAATGGATATCAGAAGGGGCATGCATGAATTGTGACACTTTGCTTACTGCAAAAGTAATGTATGGTCAAGTAAGACAACAGTACTGTAGATTTCTAACAATGCTACGATAGAGTGAGCTATCACATAGTGGAGTACCAAAATTTTTTTATAAGATTGGGCCTACAACCATGGGAGTAGGATCAAGCTTGCAAGACCTCGTGTTAGCCCTGTGAAGCAGTTCAGAAATATATCATGATTGTGAGAAATTCATACGAGCTGGAGTTTTAGTAACTGAGGTTCCGAGAAAATATGATAGTGGACCAAGATTGCGTACTTCAAACTATGAATGTGGATAGACTAGAAGCTTAGCCAATAGAAAGGTGGAATTTTTAGTTAAGATAATGTCGTCAACATAAACCAGCATAATCAAAATGGAGGAGTTCGTGCGATGAACAAATAAGGACGTATCTGATTTTGATGCCGAGAAACCCTAGGCTATTAAGGCCGTGAATAATTTGGTGTAACAAGCTCGTGGAGACTGTTTAAGGCCATACATAGCTTTATGTAGTAAGCAAACAGCCAAAGTTTGAGAAATACTTATAAAACCTGAAAGTTGCTGCAAAAAAAACTGTCTAAGTTAGATCGTCATGTAAAAAAGCATTACTTACATCGAGTTGACAGATGGTCCAGCCAAAAGAAATTGCTAGGGTCAGAGCAGTCCAAACTGAAATTGGTTTGACAATTAGACTAAAAGTTTTGTCATAGTCAACGCCTTCTATTTGATCATATCCTTTTGCCACAAGACAAATCTTGTACTGGCTAACTGTGTCATTGAGTTTAATTTGATCTTGAAAACTCATTTGCACTCAACGAAATATATCATGATTGTGAGAAATTCATACTAGCTGGAGTTTTAGTAATCGAGATTCCGAGAAAGTACGATAGTGGACCAAGATCGTGTACTTTAAACTGTGAATGTAGATAGACTGGAAGCTTAGCTAATAGAGAGGTGGAATTTCCAGTTAAGATAATGTCGTCGACATAAACTAGCATAATCAAAATGGAGGAGTGTGTGCGATGAACAAATAGGGACGTATCTAATTTTGTTACTGAGAAACCCCAAGCTATTAAGGTAGTGTATAATTTGGTGTACCAAGCTTGTTGAGATTGCTTAAAGCCATACAGAGTTTTATGTAGTAAGCAAACAGCCAAAGTTTGAGAAGTACTTATAAAACCTGAAGGTTGCTGCATAAAAATTGTCTAAGTTAGATTGCCATGTAAGAAAGCATTGCTTATATCGAGTTGCCAGATGGTCTAGCCAAAAGAAATTGCTAAGATCATAGTAGTTCGAACTAAAATTAGTTTGACAACTAGACTAAAAGTTTTGTCATAGTCAATGTCCTCTGTTTGATCATATCCTTTTGCCACAAGACGAACCTTGTACCGGCTAATTGTGTAATTTAAGTTTAATTTGGTCTTGAAAATCCATTAGCTCTTCTAGGTAGAGGCACTAACTGGTAGGTATGACTTGCTGTGAGAGCTGATATTTCATCCTGCATAGTTGTTATCCAATGGGAATATTTAGATGCTTGTTGAAACGTTCTTGGCTCGAAAGATGTTTCAATAGTAAAGCTTTTGACTTAAAGATATTATCTTTAGCTCGGTTTCTCATCGAATGATTATCAATGGTAGGGGGATAAGGGTTTGAGTGGGAATGTTTCCAACCAGGGTAGGAGGGAGAGTTAGGTCAATAGGAGTATAAGATGAAGAATGGACTAGAGGGGTGGTGGAGGAGAGGGTGTGGATGACGGTGGGACGAGGGAAGATTGGTGAGTAGGATACGATGATACGGGAATTGAAGAAATGGGAACAGAAAATGAAGAGTGTAATGGAGGGGATGGTTTAAGGGAGGAAAAAGGGCAAGTGGACTCATCAAAGATAACATGGTGAGAAATGTAAAGTTTATTTGTATGAGGATCGAGACATATATAGCCTTGGTAGTTAGGACTAGGTCTTAAATACACACAGGGAAGGAAACGAGATTGTAGTTTATGTTCGTTGAAGGGTCGAATAAAGAGAAAGCATAGACAGCCGAAGACACGTACTCATGAATAGTCTGAGATGGAACCAAACAAACATTGGAAAGGAAATTTTTTATGTAGGACAAGTATAGGTAACAAGTTTATTAAAGTAGTGGCAGTGGTGAATGCATATAGCCAAAAAGAGTAAGGGACCGAGGAATGGAAAAGTATAGCAAGATCGATTTCTACAACATGACGATTTTTTTGTTCCACCCGACCGTTTTGATTTGGGATATAAGGATACTAGACACAATGAATAATATCAAGAGACTTGAACAAATGGAAAAGGGATTGTAACTCCCCACCTCAATCGGATTGGACTATTTTGATATTGACAGCAAATTGAGTATAAATAAGATGATAAAAATGAACAAAAGTAGTATGAACATCACTTTTTAATTTCTAGGGAAAAATCCATGTATAACGAGTACAATCATCCACAAATAATAGAAAAGAACATGCACCTATTATAGAATTTATAGAGGATGGTCCCCAAACATTGGTATGTACAATGTCAAAAGGAGAATTAACATGAGAATTTGAAATTTGAAATTTGAAAAGGTAAGTGATGAGTTTTTCTCATTTGACACGAATATGTAAGTTAGGCATATTTAATTTTGTAAAAGAAACATTACACGAGCCCCAAACATGGTGCAAAATAGGGAGAGATGGATGACCAAACCGAAGGTACCAAATATTCGGAGAACCGATAGTTGGAGTCGGCGACCTGGCGGTCAAAGACAAAACGGGTGAAATCGATGGAATTTGATATAAGCCATCATTGAGGGTACCCCGAAGAAGAATTTGGTAGGAATTTTGATCCTTGACGAAAAAAAAATTTCAGTAAAATTCAACCAAAACGGAATTTTCATGACACAATTGATTTATACTTGACAAGTAGTGAGTAATGAAATGTGTGTGACAAACTGTAGATAATGTGAGTGAACAACTAACGTAGTTGGATCATTGCAAAACCGATTTGAAAGATAGGAAGAGAGTTACCATCGACAGTGGCAACCTAGTTCGATCCTGTATAAGGCTACGGCTAGCTAAGCAGACAGGCGTGGGGCGTGAAATGGTTTGTCGCACCAGAGTCAAGCAGCCAGGTTGTGGTAGGAGTGGGCATTTCTGGAGTTGGTAAGATGCCGACCGTATTTGCTTGTAGGAAGACGGAGTTGACTGGAGAGGAAGAGTAATTGGTGTGGGTCAGGTTCAGGGTGGTGGGCAGGGCTGCCGGTTGGGCTAGAGGGAATTGGGTGTAATGAGTTTGAGTGTGGGCTGGTGAAATTCTGAAAGGGTTGTAGTGGGTTGGGCCAAGTGTTTAACCTATGATGGTAGCCAAAGGCGGTGTGGCCCATTTTATTACATATTTGACATCTGGGCTTGGATCAAGATAGGAGCCAATTTGATAAAGGCTGATTTGCTGACCCAACTGGGTTCTAGTGATGTCCCGATTGGAAGCTAGGGCGGTGTGGATTATTCTGGAACGGCCGAGGGTGTCATCATGGTCAGAAAGAGGATTCGATCATTGCATTCGCTTGAACCTAGTTTGACAGTGGAAGAGAGACCACCGAATTCTGTTTGTCCAGGTGAAAATTGTAACTTTGCAGGAGATTATGAATCTCTTCCAATGGAGGTTGTGATATGCCTCATAAACCCTTGACACGATCCCAAACTAAGACACTTGCTACCTCTATTCTTTTTACTGACAAATCTACTTCTTTTGCAGGTGAAGGCTTGGAATCGATGCCACTCTTGGAAAACTTGGAATGGGAGGCAAACTCATTTGATATAATGAAACCAATGCACATTCTATCTTGGAGCATGTGAGAAGAAAACACTCGAGCACCAACTAGATTAGCAGAAGCGGGAATTTGTCTTCTCGGTGACAAATTTATGTAATTTATTTTTTCGTTGGTTTCTTTTTAGGCAAACTTTAGCCTTATTTTCTCACAAAAGCATGCTTAGATGAATGCTAGAAATATTAGTGGCGATAAAAAATGATTCATCTAGGAGGCCTCTTTGTTGCTCATGCCAGAGGAAGCCGTGACCCTTTACTTATGGCTATGTATACACTTGAAGACAAAACCCTAAATTTAAGATGAATTACACGAAATAGATCACAATTAAAGAGTTCACCCCACGACCTTTTAAGTTAAAAAGTGAAGCACATCATTGGATCATAATTGAAAAGAAGGTTGGATCATAATTGAAGAATAAGACACGACTCATCCTTTTTGTCTTTCAACTTATGTTCCCCCCTTGGCATTTTTAATTTCGGCTTCTTTTGGAAAACAAGATTAACTTCCTTGCAAGAAAACAATTTCCTTACAAGAAGCTCATTCCAGCACTTGAAAGACAAGTATCTGCGGCCATCAACGCTTCAAGATCAAACCCTTTGACCTTCCCTGCCGCGCATCAATGACATGTCATCACCACGCTCCTCCTTGATTAGATCTTTTCTTTTGCCACCTAAGTGATATTTAAGCATGTTCTTCAGCCGTTATATTCATTTTTTTTTTCAATCAAAATTTAGAGTATTTTGTTTCTCTTGCCAAGGAGTTTCGACTCTCAAGGTATGTTAGCCTCGGTGTGTACAATCGAGTGGAGTTAGCCTCCATCGTCTCCAAGTCCACGGTTACTTGGAGACCCTCATTCACTACCTCATCTCTCCACTCCCTCTAAGAGTTGGAAAACAATAGATAGGTTGACAAACTCATCCCTCGCGTTTTTGCAATTCTTCTAAGGTTATTTACATTATCCAAAAACAAACTCATTGTTTTCGGACCAACAAAAGGGTTTTCCGTTTATAGTTCTTAAATTTCATCTCTTTTTGGGACATTTCCATGTCAAGTTGATCAGACCGATTTGTAATGGCGATGACGAAGGGGTTATAGTCACTCCTCAGGCCTCTAAGGAAGTAAATCATCTAGTCACAATAGGAGACTGGTTCTCCTACATCCGCTAGCGTATTGTAGAGGGTGGCAAGTTTCTGGATATAAGAGGCACCTGAAAGGCCATCTTTGGATAAAGAGTGAAGTTGTGTACGAAAATCAGTAATTCTCGCAAGGGAGGAAGATGCGAACATCTTTGCGAGTGGTAGTCAGACTTCTCTGGCAGTGGTGAAAGCAACTATTTAGGTGAGTAAATCTTCAGACAAGGAAGAGAACAACCAGCTCATTAATAGGTCATTGTAACGTTGCCAGAGAGAATAATCAAGGTTTATCTAGTTTGATAGAGAGTCTAGAAACTGTGGGGGTGGCAGACAAGAACCGTGTAAGATGCTGTTTATGTCGTTTGCAATAACGACATTTAGGATTTGAACCTTCCATACTAGATAGTTTCTGTTATCTAGCTTAACAGTAAGCGTCTGGTTTACTGACGGAAATGGAGGAAGTGGAGAAGACAGAGTAGTCGAGGACGGGATCATTGAGCTAGGGGACGTCATCCTTAGACTCTGATACCAAGTTTACATTGTGAACCAGCTAAAGAAGAAGAACACAAAGAAGACGAAGAAGGAAAATGGTGGCAGAGAGAAAGAGGAGATTGAATAATTTCTTCTCTATGTTCACATCAGAAAGCTGCAGCGCTTTTACATGTATGTTGCGTAGTAAAGTGAATGATGATAACTTAACCAGCTATATGAGGCACAAACTAAACCACAACTAAATATTACATATTGAACTATGAGTGCACCGTACATGTGCCCACAGACCCAACTCTCCAATTGTCATGCTGATCTTACCATTTCCGTTTTGATCCAGCCTCAAATCGTAACAAGTACACTATCTATATATGATTGATTATTCAAGGTTATTGTTTTAACATCATAAACAATTCAATGAAGTTCAACAATTGTCCATAAATATAATAATCATTAGAACAAAACAAGGCATGGCTCCTAGTTCTTCCTGCAAATTCAAGTGTGTCGGCATCAGATATTTGACTTTGTTCCACTGCAGATTAAAAAAGTACCTCATTTTGCACACACAAGCTTCTTCTTTCATCACTTTTTTAATTGCTTTGAATAGGTTGACAAGTTTGAAAATTCAGAAGCATAGACATAGACGTCAGTTTAGCCTTTTTTTAATAACCCTTGAAAGTCATAGCTCATAAACCCTTTTTTATACCTTCATGTTTGAGTTCACCTTCATTATATTATGTCCCTTTCCTAATTGAATTCCCAAAACCCACCACCAATTCTAGGTCTATAATCCTATGCTTCCCTTCCTTCATCATGTGCTCACATCATTACCCTTGAATCTTTATTGGACGGTGCTGATGCTTTTGATCACCACACTAGGTATAAAACCTCATGGCATGTGTTTGAGAACCAGCATAAGACAACCATACTTATAATATAGAAGAACTAGAATAGCCATCACTGTACTTTTTCATACTCTATCGATCTCTCTCAGTCCTACTTATTGATCTTCAAAGATGAATCGTTTTCGTGTCTTTCTTCTTCTTATCATTATTTTCGTCAGCAGCCCTAGGATAGGCTCCGTTCGAACGAGATTTTATGCTGCGAGGGAGGAGGTTTTTCGTCCTTCGGCTGGGGCTCCATTGGCAAGGAAGGAAGTGGATTTTGATTCAGAGAAGAGAAGTGTTCCTACAGGATCAAACCCTTTGCATAACAAGAGATGAGATTTTCGTTTCAACCATATGATTTGTTCTCTGATAATCTCTCTTCTTTTCTCGTCTGTTTCTTGTGTTTTTTTCGTAGGGATCCTAAACCACTGTTTCTATATGATAACTTTGAAATAGGTTCTGATAGCCCCATGATAGTTCTTAATATAGTATTCACATTGTAAGAGATTTTTGTACAGAAGGTGATGAAGAAAGCTGCAAAGCTTTGTATTTTGCTTGCCAAGAACTGGATACACACAGTAAACAATATGTTCGACATTATAACGCCTAATTTCATTTCATTGTTTTGTATTTATGTGCAAATTAATTATTCTCCAATTTCTCATTTGTGTTATTTTAATGACTACTTCTTTTGAAGGGATATCTGCATTATGATCTAAGGTGTAACTCCTGCTCATGCTCAGCAATGCAAAAGAAATAACTTCCTGAAAAATGTGGTTCTTAGTACGTAAATGATCTTCTGCCCAGTTTTCTTCGTGAAGTGTAAAAAGTTAGAAAAAATGGAGTTTTAGCTTTTATGGAGCTGAAATTGCCGAATATTTAGAATACTATCAAAGCATTCTTCATAGTTCATATCATCATCTTTCTCCTTCTTGGTAAATGAACCTCCATTAAACTGTATTTCCTTTTATCCTTGACCAATATCGGGAAACGAGCGTCAAGCAGATTCACACAAAAATCAAGGCTGCGCAGATTCAGTTTGCTGATTTTTTTTATTTTTTCTGATGGGATGTTTCTGAAGAGAGTTAGTAAAAAAAATTTATTAAATGCAGTGTTAATACCCATTATTGCATACAACTACCAATGCAATGAAGTCTGGATATACACATTCTGCAGAAGAAAGAATATACGTTGATCAGTTGAGGTCCATCCTTCCTGCATTTAAGTTCCGGGAAAGAAAAGGGGTTACAGCTTTATAATCAATTCAAACTACTCGATCTTTTTTTTTCTCTGAAGAAGAAAGGTAATAACTTTAAAAGGGGGTACAGCCATGAAAGCAGTATTTTTCTTCTACCTTTTTTATCTGCACTTGAATGAAGAGGGGAAAACTGAGAGGTGGGGCCTGTAGTTAAAGTGGGTATGGTCCAGTTTACAGAGAGAGTAGAAGTACTATTTAGTGCACCTACTTGTTAATGGAGTTTTTATGCTTAAACCCCACCAATCTCTTTAATATATGTGCGCATGTAGTTTACAACTCAGTTGAACAGGTTATCATTCTGCCGTTGAATCTCAACTGCGATTATCCTGTTTAAGCTTTTTGCATAAACATTGATCAAACTGAGTAATTCTCTGTCTAAGTTGACCTTGTTGACATTCCGACGAGGTAAATCACTAATATTTGTCTTTAAAGAACATGTTTCTTTGTATTGTATATTCTGCTGGGTCGGAGCCAAACCTAAGCCAAAGTTCGTGTAGAAATGGAAATAGGACAAAGAGGCAACCTCAGATGTTGACTCAGATGCTTTTTGGTTGATCGAGATTTATTTGTAGGCAAGACATTAACCCTTCTATTAAAAAGTTTATTTTTTGTTTGACTCTCTGATCGAGAAGACTCAGAAGCACCCACCGTCGGGGCTGCCCTCCTCTTCGCCGGCTGAGTTCAGGCCGATGTGCTTCTTGTGGTCTTGGATCAGTCAGGCTCTGCGGCTTCCGTTACGACTTTCCAAATGGATTCTTCGTTCTGATTCCAACTCTCTCTCTACCCCCTGCTCTCGACCCTCTAAGAGCTTACGTTTCTTTGCCTCAAGTCACGACCTTGGGCCTCAATGATTCAATATAAAATTTATCTTCCCGGAGTGATTTGTTGGGTTGATGAAAAATGCACAATTAAAACGAAAATGAACTTGAAACATTCGAGTATTCTCCATATCTAATCCGAAAAATTACATTTTTCCATCAGAAATTTGGTATCTGTTATTAAACTCGATGCTTAACTGTTCGATCATTTGCATTTGAAGCGTTTTGGACTGATTTAAATTAAATGAAAATCAATTACACTCGTGTACATCACTAGTGGCGTTCTACTCGGTTGCTGTTATAACTTGTAATCTAAACCAGCTCCATACTTCCAAGCCTCAAGCTGTTGTTTCCACTCGTATTTCATCTTTGACGGAAGCGAATTCAGAAATCGCCTAGAAAGAAAAAAAAACAGCAGAAGGAAAAGTCAAATATACAGAAACTTGTAGGAATTGTGAGATGCTTTGGCAAGTGCAATGGAAGATATAATACCTGATTACAGGATCAGCAAAGGTGGAGAGAAACGTGTAGTAGCCCAACATACTAAAATGAAAAAGCCAATCAAGAAGCACTGAAATTCCAACCTGGCCACACAAAGAAACCATAAAAAGATTCCTCCCACGTTTTCTATCAATAGCTCGATTCATTCAGGAAGAAAGAAACTGCACGCAGGTGCGGCGATGGAACGAGTAAATCGTATATTACCTGTCTGAAAATTGATGGAATAATTTGAGGTCTGGTTAACATAACCACTCCCAACGTCTTAGCTAGAGGCCAAAACTGTACAACATCCTGCCAAAAAAATATTGATTTTGATTCATAGAGAATGAGTGAAGGAGTAAAAGAAAATCCAATGCCGAGTTGAGCGACCAAAAAAGAAGAAAACCTGAAGAAAGGGTCGGAGTACTGGATCTCCTAGACTCTGAGAGGAAAACACAGATTTTTAGAAGGCAAATAACTTGAAAAACTGAGATGAGAAGATATACCTGCATGCTTTGGAAGTTTACGTGAAGAAGCTCTGTGATAAAATCTGGCGAAACAGTCGACTGCTGCTTGGCCGACATTGCTCTTTGAAATAACCATGAAGTGCTCAAGTTAGGCTGCATCGAACATTTCGTATTTCAGATTTCAGTTACTTATGGCAAATTAGATTTCATAATGTCACGGACCATGTACGGATTCAACAACGACAAGCTGTGCGAGTCAAGAAAGTCTCCACTTAATGCTTCGAATATTCCTTGTTATCAAGTAGACGAAGGAGAAGTCATAGATTACCAAATATTTCCACATTTGAACATCAACAAAACCAACTTTTTTCTGTAGAATTTCTGGGTTTATCGGAAGCACGTACCGTCAGTCAGTCTCTCGATATGCCTAGTCAAACTCCCAAAACCACCAAATGAAACTGGCGATTGTACGCCACTCGCATCGCCAAACTACAGAGAATTTTGCAGCAAATGGAGCCTTTACGTTTAAGGAAATAATCGAAAATGAAGAGTTCCTACGTGTGTACCTGCAAGACGCGATCAAAAGCTGCTGGCAAAGGACTGCGTAGAAGAGAAAAACAGGATTAAGAACTTTACTTTTCTTTCTACATCAAGTGTTTTATTAAAAAAAAAAAGGAAAAAATTACTCCTTCGGAAAAAAAAATGCAAGATTTATCCTCGAATCATATGGCCATTAGATATCAGATATGTGGTTATATTAATTTCGCTGCGAAGATTGTTAGAAATTGGAAGCATGCCTGTTACGATAAGCAGGGAAAATGCCGTATATAACTCTCAGTATCTCGATGTCATCAAGAGAGACTCCCTACCACATTCATCAAGAGTCACTGTTATGGCTGCAGACATTATGATTTAAAGAAATAACTATGCAACAAAATTCTAAGTAAATGGCATTTTAATAGAAACAGACTGCAATTAGAAATGGGACCTGGTATTCAGGCATCAAATCCCAATATTCTTCTAATAATTCTTCCAATTTTGGAGATCCCGGTTTCGGGTAGATATAAGTAAACATGTAAGTGGTGCGATCTGACGGACCAGAGCCAGCCGGAAATGCCTGCAAATATTAACGAGAACGTTGTATTTAACGTAAAAAGTCTTGCTTGAAATGTCATGACATCAAAAAGCCTAATTACCTCCCAAAAGAGTTGTACTTCTGAGTTTTCAATCTTTCTCACAGATGAACTACTAAAAATAATATCGCTTGTGATATTTTCTTTGAATCCGCGACCACATGATCCAACGACAAGACAGACACCATCAGGCTTCTTTTCACGTCTTATCTGCAAAATCACTACTTGCGATTGTGAAGCCATTTCAAGCATATTTTGGGAGGTAATTCGATTTTTTTTTTTATGTCATGGCATTTCAAATAAGATTTTTTGCGTTAAATACAAAGTTAATCATTTGGATTCAATGATACTTATATTACCTGCTTCACCACAGGAGAAAAATTCCCCATTGCATCAATAATGAGTCGACTCGACATAATGTTTCCATCGGCATATTGTAAAATCTACAAGAATTCAACATCATTTTTAACCATTTCTTCCTTCGTGAATATTTTTGGATTCTAATTACTGGGTGTGGGCTGGCGACAAGAAGTTTCATGAACTTTGAAAACACAGAAACTCACTGCTGCATCATCAAATACGGAAATGGCGGACACGCTGCATCCCTCAAAGATGACGCCGCCAAGGGATAAAAAGCGTCTTTTTACAATCTCTAGAAGCTCCGTGGGTCTGCGATAATAAAAAACTATAAATGAGAAAAGCAATATGAATTGCATGGGAATGCTAGTGTTTATATCTCTACTCACCACTCCTGTGGGGTCTCTATTTAATGATGAAAGTCTCACATCATTTAATAAATAAGAAAATTTTAATTTTACTTCTCCACGTCATAAATAAAATGCAGAAGAAAAATTGAAACTTTCTTCTGAATGATTTATGATGTTTTGTCCTATTATGAATAATTTTCTCTATAAATAGAGAGTTATTGAGGAAAGAAAAATCATCCGAACATAAGTGAATTCTTCTATCCAATAGATAACAAGAAAATCACTTCTTAGAAAAAAGAGAGAAATAATGACGATTATTTTGGAGGGAGAGAAAAGAAAGAGTGAGAGAAAAATAGGTGTGATGTTTTTGTGCACATTGATAGTTTTAAGAGTGGTGATTTCTCTTATTGAATATTTTCTAAATGATTCAATATCTAGAAAAATATTGTAAATCCTATTTTTCATAGTGAGATCTTTCTAGACTCGGTCCCCGTGATTTTTACCCGATTTGAGTTTTCACGTAAAATTCTCGATGTTGATTTTAACTATTATTTCTCTTACTTTTGGGCCGTTATAATCTTATGGTGTGAAAAAATATTTCTGGTATTTTTCGGATCGCATCTGCTATCGTTTTCTGTTCCCGCCGGATTTCGTAATCGTTATTTTTTCCAACAAGTGGTATCAGAGCCTAGGTTAATTTTTTTAAATCTAGTATGCTCTGTGGTTGCGGTTTTAACTGATCTTTCACATCAGAAAAATTTTTATAGGTTATTATAGCGAAAAAGATTAAAATCGAAAAATTCAACGGAAACAATTTCTCTATGTGGAAATTAAAATGAAGACACTATTACGGAGAGATAGTTGTACTATGGCCATCGGCCACAGGCCTACGAACCTTGAAGTTGAGAAATGGAATAAAGCTGATGAGTATGCAATGGCTATTTTGCATCTTAATTTAGCAAATGTAATTTTGTCAAGTATCTAAGAAATGACAACGGCAAAACAAATCTGGGATACTCTAACAAAATTGTGCTAGAAGAAATCGTAGTATAATAAAATTTTCTTGAAAAGAAAATTATGTACCCTTCGGATGTCAGAATGTACAACAGTGACAGACCACGTCAATACTCTCAATACATTATTTTCTCAACTAACAGCAATGAAGCACAAAATCGACAAAAATGAAAGAGCTGAACTTTTACTTCAAAGTTTGCCACATTCATACAATCACCTCATCGTAAATTTGCTCAATGGTATTGCAAAAACAACATTGATGTTCAATGATATTGCAACCGCCGTTATTGACGAAGAAAATAAGCGAAAGAACAAGGAGCAGTCCTCTGAGTAGGCTTTATCAGTAATGAGAGGGAGATCAATAGAACGTGGGGCCTCTGGAGCCAGCACGTCATGAAGATCCAAATCGAGGAGTAAAAAGGGCTTTAAGTGCTATCATTGTGGCAAATTGAGCTACATGAAAAAGAATTGCTATAAGCTGAAAAAAGAACAAGGCACAGGAGGTGCTAAAGAAAAAATGAAGAGTACGACGACAACGGTCTCTGAGGTAAAGATGTGATTGTATGTGAAGATGCTGTAAACCTCACGATTAATGAATCATGCTGGGTGTATGATTCTGGAGTATCTTACCATATTACTTCAAAAGTGGAGTATTTTTCATCTTACACCAGCGGTGATTTTGGCATGGTCAAAATGGAGAACAGTCATGTTTCCAAAATAATTGAAAAATGGGACATCTGTATCCAGACCAACACAGGATGTGAGTTGGTGCTTAAAGATGTCAGACATGTTCTGGATATTAGGCTAAATCTAATATCAATTGGCGCTCTTGATGATGTCGGGTACAATAGTAAATTTGCTGGCAGAAAATTAGAGCTTAGCAAGGGTTTGCTAGTTGTGGCGAGAGAAATCAAATAGTCAAGTTTATATACGACTCAAGTGACTATGAAGGAAGAATAAGTAAATGCTGCACAAGATGACTCGTCTATTGAGTTGTGGCACAAACGGTTTGGTCACATGAGCGAGAAAGGACTTCAATTCTTTGGAAAGAAAGAATGTCTGCCAAATCTCAGACATGAACCTTTGCCAAGTTGTATTCGCTGTTTGGCTGGAAAACAACACATAGTTTCCTTTCAGAAGAATTTTGCATCAAGGAAGCCAGACGTGTTGGAAGTTGTTTACTCAAATGTTTGTGGTCTCATGTAAACGAAAACATTAGGAGATGCCCAATACATGGTCACATTCATTGATGATCACTCAAGTAAAGTTTGGGCTTATGCACTCAATACCAAAGATGAAGTGTTCAACGTTTTCAAACAGTTTCATGCTTCAACAGATCGAGAAACTGGAAAGAAGTTAAAATGCATTCGCACAGATAATGGTGGCGAATATATGGGATCATTCAATGAATACTGCAAGATGCACGGGATCAGACATGAAAGATCTGTTCCAAAGACTCCGCAACAAAATGGCGTTACAGAAAGAATGAAAAGAACGATCATGGAGAAGATAAGGTGCATGCTATCACATTCAAAACTCCTCAACACATTCTGGGGAGAAGCAATGAATACTGCAGTAAATATAATCAACTTGTATCCATCAACACCTTTGAGTGGAGAAGTGCCAAACATACCATGGACTGGAAAAGACATCTCCTATAAACATTTAAAAGTGTTTGGATGCAGACGTTCGTCCATATTCCCAAAGATGAGAGGTAAAAGCTAGACAGCAAAACTAAAGAATGCATATTTCTCGGATACGGAAGTGATGCATTCGGATATAGGCTTTGGGATCCGGTGGACAAGAAAATTGTCAGAAGCCGAGATGTTGTCTTCTTTGAATATCAGACCATTGAAGACAAAAAGAAAGATGTGGAAATCACTGATGAGCATCTAGTAAGAGTTGGTCTGGAAAAATCAACTTTTGATAATGGAGATGCTGGAGAATCCAGTGATCAAGCAGCTGATGATGTTAACCAAAGAGAAGTACAAGTTTCTCCTGAATCAGTTGCAGAACCAAGAAGGTCAGCAAGAGATCGTCAACCATCGAGAAGATACTCTGTGCACGAGTATGTGATGATTACTGATGGCGATGAACCTGAGTGCTATGAGGAAGCTATGGAGCATCAACAAAAGAAGAAATGGTTAGATGCGATGCAAGATGAGATGACATCATTGAATGAAAACCATACTTATGAGTTGGTTCAGCTGTCAAAGGAGCGAAAGGCACTCAAGAACAAATGGGTATACACACTCAAAGAAGAAAATTCACAATCAAAATATAAAGTACGACTGGTAGTGAAAGGCTTTAGTCAGAAAAAGGGCGTTGACTTTGAGAAAAACTTTTCACCTATCATTAAAATGTCATCCATACGAGTGGTACTTGGATTAGCCTCAAGTCTTAATCTGGAGATCGAGCAACTCGATGTAAAAACAGTCTTCTTGCATGGTGAATTAGAAGAAGAGATCTACATGGAACAACCAGACGGGTTCATTGTCAAGGGAAAAGAACACCTGGTATGTAGATTGAAGAAGAGTCTGTATGGATTAAAGCAAGCCTCACGACAATGGTATAGGAAGTTTGACTCTTTTATGGTAAATCAAGGATACATGAAAACTTTCTCAGACCACTGTGTGTTCATAAAATGGTTCACGGACGGTATATTCATAATCCTCCTACTTTACGTCGATAACATGCTGATTGTGGTCCCATACAGAGAAAAGATTGTTAAGTTAAAGAATGAACTTAACAAGTCTTTTGCTATAAAAGATTTAGGACCGGCAAAACAGATACTTAGGATGATTATCACTCGTGATAGAAAAAGCAGAAGGCTATGGCTATCACAAGAGAAATATATCAAGAAAGTTCTCAGCCGATTCAATATGGATAAGGCAAAGCCGGTCAGTACTCCATTTGCTAAACAATTCAAATTTACTTCCGAACAAAGTCATTCTACTGAAGAAGGAAAAACAGCAATGCAGAGAATTTCATATGTCTCAGCAGTTGGTAGCTTGATGTATGTCGTGGTTTGCACGAGACCTGATATTTCACATTCTGATGGACTAGTCAACCAGTTTCTAACAAATCTAGCCAAAGAGCATTGGAACGCAGTGGATTCTTAGGTATCTTAAAGGTACTTCTGAATTCAGTTTGTATTTTGAAAGTGAGAAGCTTTCGTTGGTAGGCTATACTAATGCTGATGTGGCTGGAGATATTGATTACAGAAGATCAACATCAGGGTATTTGGTTACATTTGGAGGGGAATCAGTTTCATGGCAATCTAAGTAGCAAAAATCAGTGGCATTAACGACGACAGAAGCTGAGTTTATGACTGCTACAGAAGCCTGTAAAGAAATTTTGTGAATGCAAAAATTTCTGACAGAATTGGTTAATAAACAATATAAGTATATATTGTATTGCGACAGTTAAAGCGCTATTCATTTGAGCAAGAATCCGAGTTTTCATTCGAAATCAAAGCACATAGATATCAAATATCATTGGATACGAGATGTGTTGGACAACAAACAAGTGTATCTTGAGAAGATCCACACGGACGATAATGGCTCTGACATAATGACAAAGATCTTGCAGAAGAATAAGCACAAATTCTGTATAAGCTCAGCAGGATTGAAGATACCTCATCATAAGTCAGGAGGGGGAGTTTGTGGGGTCCCTCCTTAATCATGAGAAACCCACATCATTTAATAAATAAGAAAATTTCAATTTTACTTTTGCACATCATAAATGAAATGCAGAAGAAAAATTGAAACTTTCTTCTGAATGGTGTGTGATGTTTTGTCCTATTATGAATAATTTCTCTATAAATAGAGAGTTTATGAGGAAAGGAAAATCATACGAATAGAAGTGAATTCTTCTATCCAAGAGATAACAAGAAAATCACTTCTCAGAAGAGGTATAGAAATAGTGACGATTATTTTGAAGGGAGAGAAAAGAAAAAGTGAGAAAAATATGTGTGCTGCTTTTGTGCACATTGAAAGTTATAAGAGTGGTGATTTCTCTTAGTGAATATTTTCTACATTATTCAATATCTAGAAAAATATTGTAAATCTTATTTTTCATAGTGAAATCTTTCTGGACTCGGTCCCTGTGATTTTTTTCCTATTTAGGTTTCTACGTAAAATTATCGATGTCGATTTTGGCTATTATTTCTCTTACTTCTTGACTGATATAATCTTACGGTGTGGGAAAATATTTCTGGTATTTTTCGGATCGCATCTGCTATCGTTTCTTGTTCCCACCGAATTTCGTAGTCATTATTTTTTCCCAACAACTACTCCCCTGTTCCCAAACTTGAAGGCAAACTCTCCGTAATGGGGTCACTCCAGTATCATTCTTAACATTCAGAAAACAGTAAATGTTTGAAAATTCAGTTTTTAATCCTGCCAGAACAATGAATATGATCCATATAAGAGCGAGAATGTAAGAGAAATGAGATAGTATAGCTTACGAGACACCGAGATTGAGAATGTTTTCAACCCATATCTCACCTTTTCCCTCAAATCCACATCTGTTCTGTCCAATCCATGAATTAAAAAAAACAAAGAGAGAGAGAGAAGATGAAGTAAGTGAAAAGGCATCATAAGCTCCCAATAATTGCAATAAAAATCGAATCAATTAACTCCTATTTAATGGGAATTTTCCCTCAACGAGCCTCGATTCTTACAGGATTGAAAGCCACAGCGGTAGCACTTTCAATGTCGTCTTCCTCCAGAATTCCAACTCTAACGAGTTCCAGGAGTTCTTTCCTTGAGATGTTCCATTCTTGTTCCCTCTGATCCAACATTATCGCTATAACATCAACACTTTTGAAATCCATTAATCACTTTCCTAAGCAATTTTTTGTCTTGGCAAAAGTATAGTGTTTACCCCTTTCAAGAGATTTCTTTCAACTATGCCTACTCGAAGACCTTTACAAGTTAATGCAGTAGCAATAAAGATTCCCAAAGTACCGCCACAAACCACGACATCAAACACATCGGTGGCATTGTTGGTCAAATCAGAACAGCTAAACGAACCCATGATTCTTGATACGATTTTTGGTGGTTCTTGTGCAGCTGCAAAAATATACATTATTATTGAAATGACAAGATCATTGACAAGTACAATCAATCAAAGAATAATTCAATATCCAAAAATGATTAATTAGAAAGATAAGAAAAAGTCGAATTACTCAAAATGACCTGCTTTGGCTGAGCAAATACTGGACCAAAGTTGGTCCAATCTCTTTAAAGCATTGTATGAATACGCTCCACCAGCACCACCAACTTCTCCTCTATCTGGGATGTTCTCCATAATCCTCTTGAAACATCAACATGACAACAAGAATTAGTGACAAAGTATAAAATTCAGAGAAATAAACTCGAGAAGTTGAGTTATTTCTTTCTCAATGGTTAGAACGCTATTTTATTAAGAACAAATTTAAGAGAAGTCAATTAGCACATTGATCTTCCAAGCAATCCTAGTGTGGGTGAATTTGCTCAGAGGGAGGCGGAAATAGTACTTTAAGATCCATTCCGTGTCCAAAGCCCCTTTCATTATGGGGTGACAGAGGAATCATACCATTTGAGCCTTTTTTTTATGTTTTTTTCAAAAGTCAGGAGAAAGCTTTAATCAATAGAATCCTTCTTTTTCGAAAGCGAAAGAAAGAACGTGAAATTCTTTTTTCTTTCTTCCACTGCGACCCAGAGATTGGATCTAACTGTAAGAAGAATGTTTGGCTAATAAATTACTCACATCTTAGTCGTCGACCCCAGTCACTATGAACACTCCCTTAGTGCAATGGGATGTGTCTATTTATCTATTTGTCGACTCAAAATGGGAGTAGGTTTGAAAAAGAATCTTAGAGTGTCTAGAGTTGGGGCAGGAGGGTTAACGTCTTCATTTTTCTTCTCATCGGAGTTATTTCACAAAGACTTGTCGTGGACATCTAATATTGTTGGCAGCTACTAAAAACTCTATTCTATGGTCTATCCTACACCAGCCTCCAAATCTGGTATATTAAGTGAGAAAAAGAGAGTTGTCAACAACTAGCCCAAATGCAAATAAAAATCAGCACAAACTAAGAGAACGGGTCCTTTGGATTTCACTCTGCTAGTAAAAGAAAAGCTTTCATTAATACATCTGATAATCAATTGAAAGACATTCTAAGATCAAAACTACGGAGAACAGAATCACATCAAAAAAACAAAAAAGACGCCAACTATAGAAGTTCAAAGTATTGTAATCTTGAGTATGAGTAGCATAGTCATGCAATCTGTTCTCATCTTAATTATTCCCTCAAACAATATCGGGTATAATCGATCTCTCCATAAATAAATTTCAGGAGATACGCCAACCATTTGAAACAACCTGAAGATGAACCATGACCAGCTAACTCATCGACAACAACATTAGGCCTTATGCCCATATGTGGAACAACCACCACCATCGAGTTTGCTTCAAGAATCACTAATTATTAACAAAGGACTTGGTTAAGTAGGGATCTGGAGCATACCAACCACTGGAATGACTTTCTCTGACACAGGCAATGCCAACCCTTTAACACAAGCTATACGACACGGCTATGACATTGTGGCTTGGTTATCCAAGCCTGAAAATTTGAAGAAAATGATACCTGTGTTCTAGAGGGAACTGCTTTGGTTTGTATTTGAGCTTTCGAGCAGTGTTTCCTCTGAACTTCGATCCGTCGCCTCCGGACAAATGGGCTCCCATTTGAGTACAGAGGCAATCCATAAATTGTTCGATATTGAATCAATAGCATGATCAAAATCCTCTCTTTCTCACGCAGGCAACTGTTGTTTACTACTAAAGAAGAAATTGCGCATGGGTTCGACCGCAGATGGAGAAATTGGCAAATGGATAGTAGTGTGAGCACCAAAACCGAACACGTTAACGAATAACGACCACTCTGTCGTTTACTATATTTTCTTATATAATTGAAAATAAAAGGAAAACTTGTAGACCCGGTTGCCGGTATCGATATTATCAATCCCTGTCGGGTGACCTTATCAGCATCCTGGGGGAACTTTACCCTGCTGCTTAAGTGGATAATACTTCAACTTCTCGCCATTTCAGTGCCTTCGCTGCTTCGTGTCGGCCCCTCCTCCCAATCACAGCCGGTACGATTCTGAGGTTTCTTCTCTTTACCCTTTACCCCTATGGAAAAAATTATATTTTTTCGAATACTGATTCTGTTACCGATAGACCCACATGCTGTTTATGGTTCTTTTAACGGAAGTCTTTTTCTTTTCCAGTGCTCATGGGTAATCTAATTATGAAATCGATTTCTCGACATTACTGTTAATCATTATTTAAGGTACAATCTAGTTTTGAAATCCTTGATTGGTTCAGATAGAGCTTCAGGAAGAGCTCCATAAGGTGCAAGATGAATGCAATAGGAATGGAAAAGGTAATTACTCCTACCTTCGGCTCCTTTACCGACCAAAGTAGAAGCAAAGTTCAGGGAAAGTCGAGAATCACTAGCCAATGTTATGGCATAAAGGCAATGCGCGCGGAGAAGCCTCTAGAGGAATTATACAATATCAAAGTAGAACGTAAAGTGACACCAGAGCGACTGTCAGAGCTCGGAGTCTCCCGCTGGTCGATGTGGAAGACTGGAAAGTGTAAACTTCCATGGGATTGGCAGGTAGACCAGTTGGTTTACATTGAGGAAGGAGACGTGAAAGTTGTTCCTGAGGGTAGCAAGCAATCCATGAGTTTTTCGGCCGGAGACCTTGTCCGATACCCCAAGTGGTTCGAGGCCGATCTCATTTTCATTGGTCCGTATCGAGAGCGCTATAGTTTCCGAGCGTATGGAGATGACTGAAGACTATCTTTCCTGCATCACAATTTTAATCATCTTTCTTGGTCATCATTGGCTCATTACTTGCTAAACTTTTTGATTGGAACTGGGGATTCTTCCTATTTCAGTGTGATGCAGATGGAACTATTTATCACTGAAAGCTTCTCATGATAACAATGCTGGGGCCTGGGAATGGCCCCGATCTTCCATTTTTTATCTTTCTTGATTATGTATGTTGATGAAAAACAAGGCCTGACAAGTAAGATCTACTTTAAATATGCTTAAATCTTGCAAGTTCACCGCAATCTTTTGGTCTGCTAGCTACGAAAATAAAGATCATTGACTCGACACAGAAAGATTTAAGCATTTCTTAATTTAACAACCTCAAGTTCGTGCAACTTCAGTAACTTCTTTCTCTGTACCGTTCCGCAAGCTAACAGCATCACCTTAGCCAATGACACTAGCTGACATCTTCCATATAAAAAATCTGATGTGCTTGATTACTTCTTCCTGTGCTTCTGCCGACATCTCTTTTGACCAATTATCTCTTCCTGCGCTTCGGCTCCACCTGAAATCAAGGTTGGACACATAATTCTCGGTTTACCAAAATTGACTTAAGCAATTGACTCCATTGGCTCAAGCTCAGATACCCAAGGATTCTTATGATACGTAGAATTTCTCCATTCATAATAAATGTAATATAAAACAGAAAACCAGTGCTTTCTTTCGTTCATAAAGATTATAAAGGCCAGGCCTTTACCAACAGTCTTTCTGAGTTAACAAACTACATTTATACAGTCGCCAGGCTTGCGCAGTTGAGTGAATCATATGATTAATTGCAATTACCCATGAATTGCATCTGAATTTCAGGTCCATAAAAGGGACAAGAACGAAATAGGAACTTAAAAGATAATGATGTTCTTAAAACATGTCAGAAAAAAGGGCCAAATGTGTTATATCAACGATAGATAGTTTGGTGATCTGCAATAGCATCTTAATTATTGTACAAGCATTGTAAATCACTCAAGAGAATTGACAGACAGCAAATGCATCCTCACCTTATCCTCGGGAGATTGCGTTACAGGAAACGCATTCAAGGATCTCTTTGCATCATCTTCCGAAGAACAATCGGAGCATAGAAAGTGGTCCAACTTCTTTGCTTCTTCAATGGACATGCCCATGCAAGATGGATGAAACCTGTGACACATAATCACAGGCGCCTTGGATTACCAGATCTTTATCATCCTTTAAAGCAGTGTGAAAAGGATAAGCAATTATAGTAGAATGTCCTCATCATATAGAAATATTTCATCCCAAACTAAGAAAAGCTACAACACCCAAAAAACCGAGTGATCAAGTAAATCTTATAGAGAGATTTAAAAAAAAAAAAACACACAATGCTTTCAATCAATAGAAAAGCTCCATGCTTAAACCCTGCATTTAGCAGATAACATATCACAGTAAAAACCAATAAGTCTGCATAAGTTTAGGCAAGCAAAGAAACTTCTTCTGCCCAAAAATCGCATTCAACATGTGGAGTGTCCAAAAGTTGTGAACAGCTGAGGCTTAGAAATTCAAATGACTCAATTTCTTATTTCTTCTCATCACTTACTCAAAAGAGAATTATGCAATTTATTGTACCAATGCTTTCAAGGAAGATTGCACACCCCATATTGAGACGATAAAGAGCACTCATTCTTAGATTCAATATGGAATTGATCAATGAACGTTGCATTGAGCTCAACAATATCAAGTCAATGAAACAGTGTCCGCAAATATAAGCTAGGAGCATAGCTACCGTTCATCCGAAAAAGACAATGACACTCACACTTTCCAGTCATATTGACATCTCCAGAGAAGAGGAAAACAAGGCCAACACATAACTACGGCATCTATAGGTCACAGTAAATTTCAATTCTCATTCTAATGAGGAAAAAAATGAGGAAAAGGGGGACAGATTTACCAGTCTTTGCATCCCTCACACTGCACCATCAGGTCGTCCGGATTGTATGGCATCTCACACTTACAATACCTTCATTTTAAGAAAAACCCGCAATCAAATTCTCAGCCACCTAAATTCCGAAAAACTAAAAATAAATATCAAAACTCACACAGCCACACGGTCCGGCGTGAAACCACCAGTTGCAGCTTTATACTCAAATCGACAAAAGTAATCTTCTGCGCCGACATTTTCAAGCTTGGTGTAGTTCTTGAAAGAGTGTACCGTGCATTTACCCTCTATGGTGTGGGCACTCTGTGCATCATAGTGATCGGAGAGAAACAACTCTTTTGCCCCGTGGAACTGTCTCCGTCCTCCTATGGACTCCTCTGGTCGATAATACCATCTCACCCTAACCTTTATGTTGTTGCGATGATCCGCTTCGATCTTCTCTACGCGAGCTACGTACGGTGGTTTATCAGAATCTGATGGTCGCATTAACACACAATCACCAGCTGCAACAATTACGAAGCTCAATTTCAACAACAAGCTCAACAAAAATGGTCAAGAAGAAGTAAAAGTGGGTTATTCGCGCTTCGGGATTTCAGAAGACGAAATGGATGAAAAGGGGTTTAGAAAGACAGTACGTCGAACGATTTTGTTGGTGCCTTTGATGGTGTAGGAGTCGAGGTCCTTCTTTCCAGGTTTAGTCTTGGCCATCAATCGATTGCACTAAGCTAAAATTTTGCTGGAACTTTCGACAGAGAGAGATAAAGAAAGCGAGATCGCGTGGAAATCAAGCGAATAATTCGGAAATGCGGAGAATTAAAAAGGGATTGTTTACCTTGTTAGGGATTTCAAAAGTTTGGAGATTTATGTAAAGTTTTGGGGGTAAATGGGAATACTACAAGAGGGTGAGTCCAGGCTGAGAAACCCTAGAATCTGGGAGAGAAGAAAGCCTGAGTTGATGTTGGAGATTCGAGTGGAAGAGAGAGGGAGAGAGCCTGCGTACGGATTTGATAAGAGAGTATGCAACATGAACATGATGGAAGAACAGACACATCATCATTCATTATCATATTCAATACATCATCTTTCTTACAGTACTGTTCATGCATGCGTATCTTCGCCAGCTAACACCATCCCCATTGATTGATTTAAACCCAACTTTAGCGTACGAGTTTTAGATGAATCGTACTTAGATCAACATTACCAGAATTATCAACCCAATTAATTTCGAAAGTACGACACTTCCCACGAATCCCATCAAATTTTCTACAGGTTTCAACAACTTGAAAATGTAAATCGCCAATGTTTCGGACTCCAAGTTACAATTTTTAACCTCACCAGTTTCCACCTTCCAGACAAAATTGGAAAGTGCTTAGAAAAAGTTGAATGATTATTGAATAAGTATTAACTTGGAAGCATTTGATTACGGAAACATATGTTTTTCAAGAACTCTAGTCTAGTTTTTAAGTTAAAGATGTAAAAGAAAAGGAAGGGAAAGACGATAATACTAATTAGTACAAGTTCTTAATTACAGAGATTAAAAGGGTTCGAGTTTGAGATGAAATAGACAAGACAACCACAGGACAAGTGGAAAAAAATCTCAAAGCAAACAGCATCAAAGAAGAGACGAAGGGCAGTCGAGAGCGAAGGGATTGGAGATGATACTATCCATGTAGAAATGGGCGGGATGATCAGCGTCCATCACCACAAATTGCATATCATCAGACGGCCTCCAATGGCGCTTCCTTTGGTTTATAAACCAGTTGTTGATCTGCTTCAGATCAAGACCAGTTGAATCCGCCAATGCCACCTTCTGCCCCTCCTGCAATCACGACACAAAAACACAACAATAATCCAATGCTATTTACATGCGATGAGTAATTGATGTTGGACGAAAGAGAAAAACACAACACCGAGGGGTAAGGCCATTTGTAATGTTTGGTCCACCAGTCTAGCAGTTTTTGCCGGGCTTCCTTAGGCAACTTGCCGTTCTTCTTCTTCTTCAAAAATTCTTGCTTTAGACTGCCAAGATATCCGCTGTACTTGCGTAGAAGCTGAAGTTTGAGATCTTTATCCTCCGATTCGGGATCAATGTAATTGTCTTCGGCATGAACCTCTTCTTCATTGGAAGTTCCAAACCTACAGGCTGCATGATCATAGACAATCAAAGATGAAACGACAATGCCATTTGAGCAACCCATCTAAGAAAACTTAAAAAGGAATTTCCAAACCACAATACGTATCAGCCAGCATAGCAAGACTGTTTTCTCGTTCCGAAACTGCATAGCAAGGACGTATTAAAAGTTTATAAAGCTCAAAATACTGAAAGAGTAATAGCACAACTACGGCAGATTGAACTGATTTCATGATATGAAATTTCAGACCAAAAGATCATCCCACATATATCAGTTTGAGAATTATGGCTAGGGCAAACCAGTAAACTTCACTGGAAATGTACAAAACTTGTTCGAAATACCCGACGGAAATTATTTTGGGAATAAATGTGACCATGTTCAAGACTGTAATGAAAGCAAGAACTCATAATACTCCTTTAACAAAATAAATAATAAGACACGTTCTGGCGCATATTCAAGACAGAGGTATGCCGTCTTTCGGTTCATTCATTCAAACAAATTAGTTGCCCTTAATTCCTAAACAAATGAACAGAAAACTCAAATGATCATGAAACATGCTCGAATGAACGGACATTCTACTTCGAGTTAAAAGCTATGTGTGGAAAATATGAACGCAAAATATACAACAGATAAACACAATGGTCAAATTCGGACGTCTAATCAATCACTGAGGAGAGTATTTTTATGGTAATCCTAACCACTTAAGAGAAGTACCTTAAGGTGATTATGAGCAAAGGGTTATGGATATTCATGATGCTGTAGCGGAAATCAATTGCGACAAAGTGAATTTTTTTACTGATTAGGATCTAGTATTATCATCAATCCTACAGCACAAGACTAGAACATTACATTGTTTTGGCCGTATGTGTTCAGTTATGTGCCCAAATGCCCTAAAGATTATAGCAAGTAACATCTGATCATCGATCCAAAAACAAAAATGTTATGGAGCTAACGAGATTAGGAATGGGAAAGTCACCGGAAGAAACAGAAGAAACTTCCAAGCCCTTCAGTTGAGACTCAATTCTTGAGAAGAAAAGCATGGCTTCTTTGAAGGGTTTAGTGAGCTCTTGCTCATACTTAGCCAGCATCTCACAGTAAGCTTCCATAAACTGATCCAATGCAGGGTCTTCTCCTACACAGCCTGCAGTCTCTGACGACCTTCCGTCGCCCCCAGCCGTTGCAGCATTGTATGAAGCACAGACCTCCTCTAACCCAGACAGCACTTCAGGCGGAGCCCCAACCTGCACCCAATTTATCTCCTTCAAAGTGCCATAATAAAAATGATAGTAATACGCAATCTAATGTAAATTTCTTGGCAGTAGAAAGCCATATGAACATGGTATTAATGCAAATCTTCACCTTCTGGCAGTTGACATATGAGTTCAATAGTCTAGAAAAAAGAGGGTGGCCCATAATCTTAGCTCTCAAATAACAGCCGTTGGAGCGGTTGTTTTGACAGTCGGCGTTGTTAACCTCCATGAGAGAAGAAACTCCTGGATTACGATCTTGAGGAAATAAAGCAGACACCCTTTGGCCGCCATTAGAGCTATTAGCGGAGGAGTTGTTCCAGACTAAAGGAAAAAACAGCTTATGATCCATTTCTGCACCGCAATTATTCATCGGCGGAGCCATCATCACTGTCCCCATCGAACAAAGCCCACTCCCAGTACTGCAACTGTTTTCTCCAAACCCTACAACAAAAGAGCTCCCGCTGCTACTAGATCCACGTTCCATTTCTTCCGAAGAACAGAAATTATTGGTACATACACTAAAAAAGAACAAAAAGTTATTGGGTCTTAACTTTTAGTTTTATGATCATCATCGCCGATTTTCTTTTCCCAGGAAGACTCCCGGCATTTAAGCTTATGCAAACAGTCTTTTTCAAAGTAGCAGAAAATCCAACAGCAGATATCGATGTTAAGTTTGTCTCTCGGCATTTAAGCTAATGCAAACAGTTTTTTCAAACTAGCAGAAAATCCAACTTCAGATATCGAAGTTATCTGAGTCTCCTATTTCTAATTTAGCTGGTAAGGCCTGTCAAGCTCGACCTCTCCTCCCTCGGAAATGGGTCCTACCTTTAATTATCAGTCTCCAGTACATAAACAGTCTCCGTAGAAGGAAGAGAAAGAGTAAGGGTTAAAAAGAAGAAACGAGGATGATACAGACAAGGTAAAGGATAACGTGCGCCTGTGGAAATTCTACTGTTGTACTGAACCTTTCCTTCCCGATGAAAGCTGAAGTTCTGTCTTAACCATCACTGCACTGCGACAGATTTCACTGCTACCAGAAACAGCCAGCTCTATATAGAGAGAATTAAAATATTGTATGTTTTTTTTTATCATTTTCATCACCGATCATTACTTTTCTAAAGGAAGTATTAATTTTTTAATCAAACCAGAATATTAGAAGAGAAAGAGGAGATATATCTAGAATCACGATGATCAAAACTAGAAAGATTGAAGTTGAAATAAGGTTCTTCCCAATAATAATGGCATATGCTGGCGGTTCAGAATTTGATCATGGAGCAATGGATTGATGGGAATAAAGGTTTTTTGCGTTCTTGGAGGAGACAGCACCCCAGTCATTGCACTCATTCGCCCTGGAGAGATAGTAGTTGATGGATGTTAAGTCGAATCTCAACCGTTCATTCTACTGCTCGATGTCTGTCTATCGATCTCAACTCCTAGATCCATGATTAATTCACATAAAATCTCTTTGATCTGCTGAAATCTGCATTTTAAGTCAATTAAATCGTGCAAAAATGACTGTGATATTGCTGCCTAGATAACAAGAAGATGGAAGGAGAATAATAGAAGTCATTTGAGTCTAATCAAAGACAATAATTGAAGTGTGGAAATGGAATAGGTTTAGGACCTAAGCCAGAAAAAGGAGAAGTCTTGGGGAAAAGAAAGAAAAGATGATGGGACGTCGTGTTGTTCTCAGCCTCTTTCTTTTTTTTAATCTTTCTTATTTTGAGCAAACTAAAACTGTGTTCAGTTTGCATAACCAAACACTTGATCAGACGACGTCTTTGCTGTACCTTTTTTTTTTTTTTTTTTAATTAATCTGCTTGCAACCCAAAGAAACAGTCTAAGCCATTGGAAACGTCACTTCCAGTTCGATTTGTACGCGTTAAGAACGTCGACGGCGTTCCTTGTGAACTTAAATCATGCTCCTAGGAGATCTTATTTCTGTATTACTCCTAGTAGTCCTGTGTTTACAAGTGCTAATTACGTCTTTTGTGTAATACATACGAATTATTACACGTGCTATGGACAAAATGATAATCACCAGCTCAAAAAATACAAATACTAGCTGTAATTTTTGCTAAGCACCTTGCAAGTTTGGGTTTTGGTGTAGGGATAATCATGCTCGGAATGATTACTTAACGAATTAACAAAAACAGACACCATAGTTTATCGTAATGACGTTTTAATTTGAGAAATTATGATATTACCTTCATTTTATTCAAAACACTCCTAGGCTCAAGTAAATTACTTAGATTAATATTAATTAATAAATTAGATGTAAATGTCAAGAATAAATTTATTTTTACGCAAAAATAAAGTTATCAAAGTATAATTAGTAGAAAAATAACATGTCATATGATTGACTGTAAATAAAAATTAATGCGTACATGCTCAATTTTTAAATTTTTTTTAATTTAAAAAAACTTCAAAAAATATTAGTGACTCAATTATTTACATCGTTTCAATCTTGTCAAACACAACCCGCTAATAAATTTATAATTTCATTTATTTTCCTTGAACTCTGTTATTGTTCTTTCCCACTTCCAAATGAAACTGTTTTTACGAGCTTGAGTTCTATTATATTAAAATAATCGGTTGTGAAAAAAGAACATTAATTTTTTATTATATTAATTCGTTAAAAATGATTGTCAATTTTAATGGTAAAATTCAATTATTAAATTAAATCGAATTGCTTTAGAATTTATAAACAAAAATAAAAAAGAGTGTTAAATAAAGTGGGTAGCTAGATGTCATTGTTAAAAAATTTAAAGTATTAAAATAAAATGAAAATTTAATCACTTTCCCGTTGTTATTCGCAAAACAAATCTCAAAAATTATATTTTTTACCTAATAAAAAATGTCGTATTTAAAAAAAAAAAAAATTGAATTTTTTTGGTTCAGCAAATATTAAAATAGAGTACTCCAAACCGGGTCTAAATCATTTTCCCTTCAAATGAAATAAACAACACGTTATATTTTTAGTTTAGAAAACATACAAGCAGGTATAAGTAAACATAACACAACCACAATTAGTTATAAATGTAATATTGGACTAAAAGTAGTAAACTACGTAAGTTTAAATTTATATTTTCTCCAATTAAATTCTAGTCTTCTTCAATTAACATAAATAGTCAAAATAAAAGTTAAAAATGGATTTCTATTAATTGTTTTTTTTAAAAATAGATATGTTTTTTAGTCTTCAAAAAGCTACCATCATGTTTGTCGAGCACGAGAGTGATCAGCAGGGGTTAGAACTTAGAATCCGATTGCCGAACATAGCAAGAAATGAATCAAGACGACAAAGTTTTGTAGCTTTCGCAGTATAACTCGAGCATTTCAACACGAAACCCTGCAGATGAACAATCAACAAAATGATTATACGAATATCAGAGATACGGCAGTCGTCGTCGAGGCACAGTTTCCAGCCATGGGGGCTGCGAATGATTCAACTCATAACTTCAACTTCCAAGTGTCTTTCTTCTGCAAAATCCTTGGGAAAAAAAAAGGCAAGAGAATGTGTTTCCATGGCGGCACGGGCAAGTGGGTATCTGTTGAAAGATGTCAGATGGGCCAAATTTAGACCACGCCAAACAAGATCTTACATTTCAATGCTTTAAGTCATGTCCAATGCCATGGAGGAACCCACTTACCCCATTCACGGAAACAAGCAGCATATGCAGTTTCCACTCCTCGTATTACATCATCCCCCTAAAAAAATCAATGTATATTTGATGATTTTCGTTTGATTACTACATAATATCTAATATATTTTACATAATAAATATTAAAAATTCTTTATTTCTAACGCAATCCTACGTGATCTCTAGACTCTAAACTATCAGCTTTGTTAAACAAGTAGGCTTAACTATAAGTTGGCTTTCCAATTGGCCCATCCATTATAATTCATCCATATTGGATAATGATCAGAAGTAGAAATAGTGTTCAATAGTTTCTCAATGGCCTTTCTTCTGTTCAAAACGTGAGGGACGATTCTAGAACTTCTGGATGACGACAGAATTGGCTATTCCAGCTTCCTCAATCGTCTGGTCCAATTCAGTCAGTTTCTTCGGAGGGAAACCCATTGACTGCAAGTGATAACTTCTCGCACCACCAGGTCTTGATGCGTCAATGAAGGATCGAACATCTCTGATAGTATGGTGATTGTTGAATCGCGAGACCATCCGGGTCCCATCAGCCAACCTCAACTGGATGGATGTTGTCGGTGATGAATCATCAACAATCAAACCCCTTGAAGGCTGCGGGGCAGTGGTGAGGGGAGTGACTGGGTCAGTAGGCTCAGAGGCAACTGGTGCTGTCGTTTCACCACCCAAAGTCCTACCAACACCTTGAAATGGAATGTGCTGTTTAACTGGTTCCTGGATTGAAGAAGATAAGCAAGTAAAAATCATGTCCTGAAGCAGAAATCAAACAGCAAACATGTGTAGAACTCACTGACCGGGTAGTTTTCATCCCGCCTAACAAGATGAACCTCGACAGAAGTCCTCCTATCAGCTGGTTCAAGTTCTTTTGGGCGTTCAGACCTCCTGATGCTCTGCATTGTAGTAGATGTAAATATTAGTAAGTTTAAAATCATAATGCCTGATTATTTGCCAAAGAGCGTGATTATATCCACCAGATACCTCCAAGAAAGGTGCATTTTCAGGGTCTTCTAATCTCCGCAATGGTCCGTCATCAACAGAGAAGCCATTCCTCCAAAAAGTGATGGTGTGAGTGACAACTTCTGGCAACTGAGGCGTAGATGCTAATGTTTCTCCAGAGAGTAATCTTCCAGTTCCCTTGAAACTTTTTGAGCTTGAAGATGCTCTGGCAGGTCTTTCAATACCTGCCTGAGACTGTCTGGCTTGATTAAATATAGCATCTACATCATGATGTTTGGTAGGATCCTGAACAAGCATTCCACTGCCACCAAAAGTGAAATTGAAAACTCTTATATAATCATTTGAAATGTCACACTTTCTGAAACAATGACAATTCGATTGTCACTGGACTTACTCTGGCCATTAATTCACAGTCATGAGAATCATTGGTCCTAAATCTCCAAAACAAAAAAAAAAAAAAGATAAAAACACTTATTTGTCTATGCTCTCCCTTTCAAAAGGAAATACTCTAAAGCCTCGACCTGCTTAGAAAATGCAAAGTAGACCCCAGGTGCCAATACAAAAGGGAATCTAAAACTTCAGGATGCTTCATCTGCGATGATTATTCTGACTAAGTTCTACACATTCTGTCAAACAAGAAGAATTTTTATTGTTGTAGACGAGCCCCCATCCAAAACTTCAAAATTTTAATCAAGATTAACAATCAAAGGCCAGAAATTTATCCAACCACACACAAACTCTTGTGCTTGAGCTGTATAGTTATGCTCACCCAATGATACTCAGCACCAACACAAGTTTTTCTGCGCTTTTCTCCTACTGTAATATTATGTTCGGGTATATTATACAGTGAAGAATCAGATCCTGCCAAATTTCCTAGCAATCTAATCTAAGCGGAATAAAATGCAACAGTAAATTCTCAACTATATATCTGTTTGGGAACCAAACAGATTAAACCCCAAATAGAAATATAACAGAACAAAAAAAAATAAAAAACAGAAATGATAAAAATGTTACCTTTTCTCTCCACCTGTGTAGTACTCTTGCGGTTCATCCGAGTCACTTCCAGATCCTTCCTGAGCAGCGCGGTTCAAATCTGCAAGAGTACGAATACCGCGACCTCTGCTCCCTGAAGCCTTATGATCAACAGACTTCCCAACCCCAGTTGGACCTCTCCTCGATCGAAGCTCGTATGGATCCCGAGACATCGGCGGGGACGGAGAGCGAGACCTCGAGGGCGATCGAGAAGGGGAGAAATCAGGAGAATGAGAATGAGACGGAGAAGCGCGAAAGGCTTTGACAGGCTGCCTAACGGGGTTAGAATCAGCCGGAATAACAGGATTGAGGCCGCTGTCTAAGAAGGTGGAAACGGCAGCATCGAGGTCCCAACTATGGCTCTCAAGGAAGAATCGAGCTTCTTCAATGGAAGAAGAGGTGATTTCAACGAAGGAGTTGATTAGGGCTACGTTCTGAGATTTCGACTCTTGCCCTTCGGTTTCCATGACGTTGGATGCGCAGTGAAGAGTGCAGAGAACTTGACCTCTACTCGATCAGGTCTGGCTTTTACAAAGAACACACAGAACGACGACGTTTCTTTCCTATCCGCCGTTCACCTTCTTACTCTGCTGTTTTTTGGGCCGGACCGATCCGGATTTAGGAGGACTCTTGTACATTACAAGCCAATACATGAATATTAGAATTTTTAAAATAATTTTATTTTGCATTATTCTTTTATTTCTTTTTAAAAGGAAAAAAGTCAGTTCAAACCTTATCGCATGAGATCATTTGTCATTTAGTATCTAACTTTTTTTTTTGCTTAATCAAACTCTATCGTATGTGTCATTTGCAATTCAAATATTTTCGTTAAATTGATCACATTCAGAACACGTGACATTGTTTTTTAAATTTAAAAATTAGAAAGTTATAAATTAATTTTAAAAAAATAACAAACTATGTGCAATTTATTTTAAATTTTTACCACATATTTACCACATTATAAGAAAATAATTTATAAATTTTCATGATTTTCTAATACTTATGCGATTTATTATTATTGCTTTATAAACTAATTAACTAAAATTATAATAACTCATGCAAGTGGTAGAAAACTTCAAAAATTTTAAAATTATCTTCTTATAATATGCTGAATATGTGATAAAATTTTTAAATAAATTCAATACCGTTTGTTTTTTTTTTAAATTAATTTATCTTTTAATGTGAGAAGACAGTTGGGTCAATTTAATCAGTCGTCTTCTCACATGTTCACAACAAACAACAATATTTAATTTATTTGAAATGTTTATCACATATTCAGCACATTGTAAGTATTGTGAATCCTACATGTTCGTCATTCTCATTGCAGTTTTATATTTGTTCATCCACTATTCAATCCTACGCGTTTGTTTCCATATATTTGGAATTTGCAGGAGAACCAAACACGCATGTATGTAGGCTGGTGTTCGTCGTAGGATACTTCTAGCGTTAAAGCTGCACGGCCAATCTGACAACCCTACTACCCTTGAGCATCTGTCTCACGCGAAGATCAACGTAGAAACTCTGCGGAGTATCGGAGAGAAAGTACAGTGTGATGGGAGTTCATTCATGTTTGGAAGAGGTTCTTCACTTGACACTAAAAACATTAAGAAGATTTATGCAGCAGATGACTATCCTAAAACAGTGTGATCATTCTACCGGTCAGCCGTTCAAAGTAGGAGGATTTGAATTCGTAAGAAATCCAATTACTCGATGAACATGTGGATCACATCATTTTGTACTGTATCTTCCAATTAAATTTGGAATTTCATTGAATTATACATTAAAAGTACATCAGATCAGGCATTCCCTGACAGTCCTTTCTTCTTTCGTCCATCCCGACACAAAAAGATTAATATTCTTTTGCCCTCCGAACGCATGATGATCAGCTAAACAAATGAAGAATAAACGGGCAGAACTTAAAATAATCACAAACCCTTAAAACCCTCCTTAGCCGGTAAACAACGATGATAGAGAGAAAAAAAAAATCTCTATTTAGTTTAAACATCAGCACAGAAGCACATGATTTCCAGCAATCCAATCGTGTTTTCTTTACAGTGGTCCCCTCTTCACAAAGGTACGCACATCACATGGCTGCTCAGATTTAGCAGCAGTCAGAAGACAAGGCCAAACCTCCCACTCAGATTTTGATTCCTTCTCTGGTTTTTTCATTCTTCCGGTTGCGAATTATACTAATCAAATGGTTTTTTTGATCGAACCCAGGTTGAGGTTTCTGTCATATTTTTGTTTTCTGAGACGATAAGGATATCTTATCGTGTTAGGATACCTGAAAGTGTACTGCTGTATGGAGAGTTTCTTCAAACGTTAAGAAGGTTTTCATTTTTATTGGCTGCAGATTTCGAATCAGAACGAGGTGAATGCTCGATATTCTCGATCTTCTTTAGATTCTGCTGATGATATACTCGCCTCAATCTTTCAATTTCTCTCTTCAATGCTTCTTGATGAGCTGCAATACAATCAACAGATTATAGTAACAGTCGATGATTTCTCTATAGGTCAGTGTAATAAACAAACAATGATCTGGTTATTTATTTGCTATTTCAATTTTTATACAATTTTAGCTGATTTCACGGTACTCGCGTAAAAGATTCGTTTATCCATTAACTTCATAGGTATCGAAAAAACGAAACTAAAACTGAATAAAAAATATACCCAGGCTTGCTCTTTCACGAGGAAGCAGGTATTGATGGAGGGTTTCCATAGGTGTCCGTCTGACAATAGTTAGATTGGTATTGTCAAATTGGTCAATTCAGAAAGAACTGATTCTGATCTGGAAGTGGAGGGTATTTCAATGACACTTCAGCTTAATCACTCAAAACAAATCCGATTTGGATTTTCTTCCAGGGAAAAAATTATTTATTTTAAGAATTTGGCAAACAAAAATGAAGAAAAAGTAATTTATATATAAAAAAAAAAAATCATCCTAGTTCTTCTGAAGGCATTTATTGTGATATTTAAAAATGGATACAAGAACATTGATTTAGAAAACAGGACGACCTTCAAGTAATTAATGCTAATTGCCTAAAAAATTACTCAGTTTGATCAGACAAATAGGGAAAAAAAAGAATCGAAATCCTTTGGAAAATGAAAAGCTTCTTAATCGGTTGATTGAGAAATGAACGAAAAATTAATGCCCATCATTTGGTTTTATTTAATTAATCAAAACAAAAACAGACTTGCCATCTTTAAAAATCTGATCTTGGGCGAGAGCTGCGATCCTTTGTTTGAGAGCACTGTTATCTACGTTTAGGAGCAACCTTTGGTGGTCGAGAAACGCCACCCGTGGCGATAATACAGAAACTTCAGCCTTCAATAAGCAGAAAAAATCATAGTTTAATGTCGTAATCAATGACCCAACATTAGCATCATTGATACTTTAGCAGTGGTTTAATCAAATTTACATACGTGTAGAGAAGTGACACTTCGTTCCAACTCTGATATGTATTGCAGTTTCCTGACCCTCGATCTTTGTGCAGACTGTCTATTCGCCAAGATTCTGACGCAACTTTCAATTACAGTTAGAATTTTCAAACTACTGGTCAGAAATGGTGATGAAAAAGAAGTTGGAAGACGTTGTGTTCGTATTTGTGTTTATGTGCATGAATTAGATGAAGTGCGTACCTTTTGATCCTTTTGGGGTCGGTTATCCTATCGCCGGCGTCGTTGGCAGCTGCACTGTATGGAGCTTGGTTTTCCGGCTTGCAATGTCTTTGGACCTCGTCAGATTCATTTTTCTGGTGCTTCTGATCGGTATTATGTACCGCTTCCTTCTCATCATCAATGCTATTATGATCAGAAGGCGTGGAAGGATTCGAGGAGGACACGGTGGGTCCCACTGCTGATGAGATTTCGTCAGTGAACATGGACATGAATTGCTCGTCATCAAATCTATCGAACTCGTTGTTCGCTCCAGCGTCGTGATTCGTCGCCGAGCCACGGCATTCGTCCAGCAAGGGCATTTCGAGGAATGCGATGGAATCACTAACCGACCGCCGGTGAGCACGTCTGGATGAAGAGAAGTCTAGGAATTCATCCACCCACGAAGGGTGGTGAGCGGCTCCATTTGGTGGAAAGCCTCCTCGTCCCACCACTGTAGGTATCTTCTGGTGAGAAAATTCCGGCCAATTCCCCGCCATGTTTGGGACTTTTGGCGGTAACTGAGCCATAAAATAAAGAGAGAGAGAGAGAGAGAGAGAGAGAGAGGGAAGAAGATGAAGAAGAAGAAGAAGAATATAAGAGAGAATGCGAATTCCAAACAACAATCTCTACAGATTCTTCATAACCCTAAAGAAGAACAAACCAAAACACAAACTCAAACAAAGACTCAAATAAACAAGGACGAAGAAAATAACACAAACCCACAAATCCAAGATGAACAATGATTAATCATAGCTTTGGAGAACAAAAGATGGTATTTTTCAAAATGACAATCAATCTGAGAGCCATGAACAAGGAGGAAATGGGTAAGCAGTATGGAGTGTGGTCACATGGGGGTAAAGATTGGACAGCTATGTCCAGCTAACAAAAGAGGTTGAGACTCAACGGTGTTACAGGAAAGTAGCCACTAGTTTATTAACTTAGAGGAATCAGCCACCACGTGCCTTTGTGACCCTTCTATTTAGTGGGAGCCCTTATAATAGTATCATCATCATTATTTTTATCTTCATCGTTTCAGAGCTGGATTTCTCTGTATCGACCCCTACTCATGTCCTCTTATGCTTGCGATCGACGGGTATGATTTAGGGCTTGTCCAGGTTTCATAAAGATTGTGGCTTTTTTGAGATACGTAGAATTGGATTAGTGGATTTGTATTGGAGAAGGGAAGGGCAGGAGTTTAGGACAAAGGTTAGGTTTTTTGAAGGCCAGGGAATGTGGGGTGTGGTCAATGTGCATGGAAGATGAACCCAACTAGAATAATTTAAGTTTTAGAAGATTGGTGGGAGAGAAGAGAGAGAGTGTGTGTGTGTGTGCGCGCGCGCTTGAAAAGGAATCATGTCGCAACCCCATGTGAATTGTTTGCACGCTCTAAGCCTTCTTTGCTTTGTCCCCAAACAACACGCACATGTAGGGTTGTGGTCTCTCTCTCTCTCTCTCTCTCTCTCTCTCTCTCTCTCTCTCTCTCTCTGTGTGCATGTGTGCAGTGTGCTTCTTATCGCCTTCCTTTTCTCACAGTAGAATTTGTCAACTTTTTAAACAAATGGAAGGCACTAATTATGATTATAGACTTGTTTAAGAATATATTTGCCGCCTTTTATACCCAAGTAAGTGCCTGCCAATGATGCATTCTTATGGTACCACTTTTTAAATAACATTATAATCTTTCTCTGTAATCGAATCTCACCTCAGTAAAGGTACCAAGTCAAGGGTTCTTCATTTTACATTTCACTGCTCTAAATCGCAGGCAGTTTGGGTTACTTGAAGACCACATCCCCGACTGGGATAGAACCATCGACATCAAATTATGAGAACATGTGAGTAATATGGTAAGATTTGACTTTTTCGATCCATCCTTAACATCTCTTAATTTCCAAAAGATATAACATTAATTACACGTCATAGGCAATTGTAGGACCCGTGATTCATACACTGCCAAGTAGCGGAGAATTATTATCCTTGTAATCTATAAATCATGTACGATGCAACCTCATAGAAAGGAGAAATTCTGTTTCCTCTGACTGCAATTTCATCGTCTCTGACTTGGGCCACCAATGGAGTTGACCCAAAGTGGGAACTTGAAACACACCAGAGCAACGTGACTGCCGTCGTTGCGATTGTTTCTCACAACTAAAACTGAAAACGTGGAACGAATTTGAAATGAAGTAGAAATATCATCGTGATCGTCGGAATGTTTGTCGGCCTGACCCATAACCACAAACCACAAAACCACAAGATAATAAAGCCCAGACCCGAATCAAACAAGACGGCCTGCTCTGTGTAAGGAGATGAATAACTATTGTACAGAGGTTGACTAAAATAGTTGACCAAGAAGGGAGGACAGTGTACAGACTGTCCACCAATGATTTTGCTTCCTCTTGTTAATTGTTATTCTAACACTTACGTTTCTTTTTGGACCTCTATCCACTGTATGGTTGAGCCACACCTCGTACCATTGCCTCAACGTAAACATGTCATCAGATCTCGCTGGGTTGATGAAATCAAAACCAAGTTTAAAGGGTTTACAGAACGATACAAAGTTCGATTAGTTCTTCACATAAATTATTAAGAACGATACAAAGTTCGATTAGTTGTTCACATAAATTATTAAGAACATTGTATAGATGGATATCGTGAAAAGCATTATATAGAATATAAAGAGACTTTTGCCATTGTCACCAAAATGGTCATAGCTCGCACCCTTATTGAAGTAGTCTTTACTCAATGGAGATATGTTTTCAAAAGGATGTTAAAAATGTTTTCTTGAATGGAAATCTTTGAGAAAAAATCTACGCGATACTTTATCCTAGTGTTCCTCGCCAACTTGTGGAAGTTTGCAATATATACACCTATTAAGCTCAATGCTCGATATCTCTTTGTGATGGGATACTTTTGTCAGATCCTATCTTATATCATACTATTGTTTTACTTCATTATTACTCGTCCAGATATTATACATTTTGTTTGTGATGGGATACATTTGTTAGATTCTATCTTATATCATACTATTGTTAAGAGTTTGTTTTACCTCACCATTATTCATACGGATATTACACATATTGTTCATATCGTCTTATTTCACTCTTTATTTATTGAGTTGTTGTTATGTATATTTTAAGTTATTTTCAAATTACTCAGTTTAAAAGCTTTATTTTTTTATCCACTTCTTTCTTAGAGATATGTGCGTACTTTGATGTCATTTGACTTAACGATTCTATAAGTTGTAAGTTTAATATTGAATTTTATATCGTTTGACTTGACGATTCTATAAATTGTAAGTCTAATATTGAATTTTATTTCTTTTTACAAGATTATCAAATATCACAGAAGAATAAAAAGTAAGATATTATTTATATATTTCCTATGTAAGCAAAGTATCGCGTTACGATTTCTCAACTAGTGAGATCATTTGATTGAATTGATTACTTGCTGATACGAATGTAATTCTTTTTTGACCCACTCTGTTATATTGTGATAATAAAAACATCATTCAGATAGCAGATGATCTTATTTTTTTTTTTAATTTTCTTCAATTTGAAGTGCGCTTTCGATATGAAACCTGACACCATTTCTTCTCTCAAATTGTTTCGTTAAGTTGCTATTCTATCACCCATGATATATGATCAAAATTGCCTATAATTAACATGAAATATATTTGATACCTTAATCGTAGAGTTGATTACAGTAACACGTTGTTATGTATTTGCAATATTTGTGCGAAAAGAAATACAACTTAGACAAGAACTAATAAAAAATAATCAAACTCGATCAAGAGGGAAAAAATCACGGTCCTGATCCCTCCCATAGAATAGAACTGTGCATGGTCTTGCTGTTGATAGGGCTTCCTTGACCTTCGAAACAAGCACAACCCAGAAAAACTCTCCATCAGCACAACTCAGAAAACCCAAATACTTATAATTGGATGGATCAGACTCTAATAAATCAACAAATCTGGTTAATATATTGATTATTTTTTTACTTCTGTTTACAACTGAATATTCAACTCGTAAAGATAGTACCTGAAAGATAGTATTGCTGGAACGTAAGGCCATTGATGGGGAGATGGCACTGCTGGGATTGGTGTTGAAGTGGAAGAACAACCGACGAAGCCTCTCTTTCGCTACGTAAAATTTCTGGACTTTGAGTATAAGTTGAAGGATAACTATTAGGACTAGAATCAATGATAGAACTCCAATTATCATGACTGTTGCTGTAGCTTATGCCATGACTAGTACTGTTCATAATTCCCCCTCCATTTCCATTGTTGGGTTTGTTATTTATCCCGTATGAACTGTTCCATCCCATCCCCACCCCAGCTATTTTCAGCATTTGGGTCTGGTTTAGGCTTCTGTACAGCTTTAGTTCGTCGTAAATTCTTCTGTATTCTCCGTAAGGACCTGAAACGGGATCCTTCTGCCTGCACAGGGCTTCCCAGATTAACGAATCCACCGTCTTGTTTCGATCCATTTCGCTCACGTTTTTCACCAGCTTCGTCACGTTGCTCACCCCGAAAACTCGGTGCACGGCTTGGAACTCTCTGGTTCTGTCTGCCGGAAAATATGGGGCCAGTGTGCAAGCGTCGTCGCACTTCTTCCTCTGATGCTTGCAGGCAGCGCATGCTGGCTGAGCCGCCATTGTGCCGCCGCTGTTGACGTTCCTTTGCATCCCTAGAAAAATCCAACACTGTAATGATTAAGTGAAAACACGAATCCAACCATTTTTTAGAAAACTCGGATTTTTATGTTTTTATAGAAGATAGAGAAGTTTGATGATCTAAAAAACAAGAAGTTTAGTTGCCGACCTTAGTACGAAGTTGGTGGTTTTTCAAATGAAAAGGCAGTTTTTTGTGGTATAAATAATACAAAAGAAGGAAAGATGAGATTATACATAGTGTTAGCCTAAGATGCATGAAAAGATTGTTAAGATGGAATAACAAGAGGTTCTGTCTCAAATTCGAATAGATTTAGGTAGATCACTGGAAGAAGAACAGATTTTGCAATTAAATTTCTATTTTAAAATGTTTTGTTTTTATGACTGTTTGAATGTCCATCAAAAAACTCGAGTTTCAAAAAATTTCAACGGAAATTTCGCGTCAGATGAGTAATGTTATGTTTACTCTTAATATAATTAACGTGTCAAATAATTATTAGTGCAATTAATATTAATTATTATAATAACTGTATTTATTATTATATGACGCATCAAAAAATATATTTACAAAGAATAATCACTTTGGGTCAAATTTTCATAAAAGAATAGATATTATTCTACTTAAAACACAAGTGTAAGAATAAACTGTAAGAAAACAAATTTGGAATTTTACTCTTGTTAAGGTAACTTTTTTTTATGTTGGGACAGTTCTATTACTACATGTAGTACTATGTTAACTACACGTCGTTTTATGGTACAGAGCGACCAAACAATTGAGGCACTGACCTTAAACCCATTTACCAGATTGAGGAAGCATGTTAAACCCTACCAGACTGTTGCAAAGCTTTGGCTTTTTGGAGAAAGAAACTGAGAAACTCGCGAAGTACAGCCATTTCGTTGCGAAGATTTGGCCTTACGGAAAAAGAAAGAGCGGATCCCATCAAGCTCTGCCATTTCTGTTGAAATGGTGGGCACGCTCCTCCGCTCTCTGTGGTCATCCTCTCGCAAATCACGAGCGCTTTCTTCTTCCTCTTCTTCTTTGTTTTCATATTCGTGCTCCCCCACACGGGCTGCTCACGTTTTCTCACGTGCTTTCTCTGCCGCCACCGCCTCCTCTGCCACTGCCACTGCCTCTGCCACTGCACCTAATGGTGCGCTCGAACCTAGCCGTCTCCGGAACGTAGCTGTGATTGCTCATGTTGATCATGGGAAGACTACCCTTATGGATCGGCTGCTGAGGCAGTGCGGGGCGGATATTCCCCATGAGCGGGCAATGGATTCGATCAATCTCGAGCGCGAGCGGGGAATAACTATTGCATCGAAGGTTAGTTGGGGATTTAGTAGCAAATTGTGATGAATTTTTTGTCAGTTGGGAAAGCTATTGGGAAACCCGGATGCTTTTGTCAGCGTCTGTTAGTTTCTTTTTCTTCTTTCAATTAGCAAGTACAAAATTATCTGTTTGGATGAAGTAAATTAGAAAGTCCTTGAAATTTGTCACTCTTAGTCTTCAGTTGTAGCAATTGGTTTGTCGCTTATAATTGCTCCTGATAATCTTTTCTTTAAAGCAGCAACAAAATATTTATGGATATGAACTCAGCCTAGCGTTCTAACTTAATATTTATTTTATTCAGGTTACATCTATTTCATGGAAAGAGAATGAACTAAACATGGTTGATACACCGGGACATGCAGATTTTGGTGGTGAAGTACGTTTATATCAAGATAAATTTGTTACTTTGATAATTATGATTTAGGATTTCCAAATTTCTTATAAATGTTGTCTCGATTGCATCAAATAGTCTCTACTCATAGTTTTAGTTGCAATTTTGGAGGCTTTCTTTTTGGAATGTTTGACAGGAAGACATCTTCTCCTAGTGACTGTTCATAAAGCAATAAATTTTTATTTATTAAATTTAAAGCTATAATAGCTTTCTTTATTGACTGCAGGTTGAGCGAGTTGTTGGAATGGTTGAGGGTGCTATTTTAGTTGTCGATGCCGGTGAAGGTCCACTTGCTCAAACAAAGTTTGTACTTGCTAAAGCCTTGAAGTATGGGCTGCGCCCTCTTCTTCTTTTGAACAAAGTGGATAGACCATCAGGTACTGGTTTGAACTCAATATTTTTGTGTTTCTGTGGATCAAATAGATAGGAATCCAAACACCAATCGTAAGAGAACACAAATTATCTCCAAAGAGATTCCCACACCAACTTAGTTTTTACATAAAAAACATTCTTACTTACCACTCTCCCTTATATAATCCATCCAACAATCCTTAAATTCTCCAGAGCACAACTTCCAATCAACTTGCTAGTCAATAAAAAACACATTAGAAACAATTTTAAATCCCAAATAACTTGCTGCGGTATATTGCTGACAATCTGTAGTGGCAGCGCTTCAAAGACAGTGTTGTCACTCTGTAGTCCAATGCACCAGTGCTGGAATACTTGTGCTGGAGCACCAATCTTGATTTGGCCACACCATTCTCTTCTTCTGAACACTGCCGCTTCCACCAACTTCTCTAATATCTTGAGTTCTTTTTCCTTCTTCCATAGGTTAATTTAGTTGGAGGCCTATCACAAATCTTGTAATTGATGTAGTTAGGAGTTTAGCTTTCCTCCATTTAAAGAAATCTCTCATCCAATATCTATCCTGCAATTTGTTTGATTTCTTTTGTTTAACATCTTCTGCAGTTACTGAGGAGCGGTGCAATGAAGTTGAGAGCTTAGTGTTTGATCTCTTCGCAAATATGGGCGCTACAGGTGCCAAGAATATGTGAATGTTAAGATTCTTTTGGTATTTCCAGTGCCGATCCAAGAACTCAAATAAGTTTAACTCTGTTCTATTGTTTTATTTTCATTGATCTAGAGGAGCAGCTGGAGTTTCCCGTCTTATATGCCTCTGCTAAAGAAGGATGGGCTTCAACTACCTTTACTAAAGATCCTCCTGCAGATGCCAGAAATATGTCGCAATTGCTGGATGCTGTCATAAGACATGTTCCTCCTCCTACAGCAAGCCTGGACGCACCTTTCCAAATGCTGGTTGGTATTATATTTTGTTTAAAAGACCTCAGAAGGGATTAGCTTTAATAAATACCTTCATAGACAAAACTATTTGACAACTGTGCTTGGAGTTACCATCCTTGATTTATGAACTTCCTCGACTCTGTAAAACAAATACAATCACTCCTTGAAGAAACCCGACATCCTTATACAATAACATAAAATGCATTCTAGGCTAATTGTTATATTTAATTTAATGCCATTAATAATGTTTAAGCATAATTTTCCACTCTTTCGCACCTCATACTCTTTCTGATCCTTAGTTATCAGCAGGATGAAGTTGACAATTTTGCTTTTAATTGTTTGAATTTCAAAATGAGGACCGAATAGAAATTACTTTAGTTCCTTTCCCTCCATTCATTTAAATTATTTTCCTGTTTCTTATGTTATTTTTGTTCTTGAGAATTTAAGAACTACATGATAGTGCCTTACAGGTTTCCATGATGGAACGAGACTTTTACCTGGGGCGGATATTGACCGGACGGGTTGCTTCTGGCGTTGTTCGTGCTGGCGAAAAAGTGCATGGACTCAGACACACAAACTCGGGGGTTGAAAAAGTTGAAGATGGGAAGGTTCATAGAAGTAGTTTGTTTTATTTAATAGTTCTACAAAATACATGTTAAGTCCTGTTTAAATAGGAGCGTGCACTGAAAAATGGCAACGACAACCAATTCTTTATTTTCATAATGGAGGGAATGACCTTTTATGTTATGTATTATGTATGATTTGTGTAACCAGGAAGACATAAAATTCCTTGGAACTTAATGATTATATTATGATAAGAAGTTAGTAGAAATTGGTGGAAGTTAAGGGAAGAAGTTAATAGAAATTAGTGCACGTTAAAGGAAGTTAAAAGACATACTTGTAATTAAGTATTATAAATAGAAGATTGTAATATAAAATGTTATTAGAAAATTGTACATATGTAACATGGAAAATTCGAGACTAAATCAGTTTATGGGGAGATTGCTTGAAGTTTCGAAATATCTAGTCAATCGTAGTTCTTTATTATCTTGAATATATTACATAAGAAATTAGTATAAGTTGATGGAGGTTAAGGAAAGAAGTTAATGCAAGAGAATTTAATAACATACTTGTAATTGAGTATTATAAATAGGAGATAGAAATAGAAAAAAAGTTAGTAGAAAATTGTGTCTAATAGGAGAAATTCTAGACTGAGTTAGTGTAGGGTCAGATTGCTTGAAGTCTCGAAGTTTCAAGATGTTTGTAGTTCTTTGTTGTCTTGAATATATTAAGTGTTAGATTGTTGTAATTCAGATTCCAATTATATTATTAATTGTGCGAGTGAAAAAATGAGAAAAACTAATGTTTAGTATGATTCATTGTTCCCCTTAATTACCGCCCTTTGAATATTTAATGTTGATCGAAGTATTGGAGAATAAAGTCGACAACTAGCACTACGCCAGTTGTCATGTTTTCCCCCCTGATTGGTTGTTCTCAGGCAGGTTTCTTCCTGATTTCTTCTTTTAAAAATTTTCTATCTGTAATTAGATATAACTCTTTCCTTTCTGTGAGAATATTACTTTTGTTCAATTTAATGCATTTGATCTTATTCACAAACACTGAGTGTCATATTCCCTAGCTGTCAAATATGATCACTGTTTGTCTTGTAGGTTTTGAAGTTGATGAAAAAGAAGGGGACAACCATGGTTCAGATTTATAGTGCTGGAGCAGGAGATATTATATCAATGGCTGGATTGACAAGCCCATCAATAGGCCATACAGTGGCCAATATGGAGGTGGGTAGTTGGTTTGTGGACATTCTTATTGCTTCCTTTGTAAATTCAATGCTTCCTTTTTACTGCTTGCATATAGACATTAATCACTTTATCCTCTCCGACTTCATGGTGTCCTTAATGTTCTGGACAGGCAAATAGCCATTGTTTCTATGTATTTAAGTGGCTTGCAAAACCAGTGTTCTTAGAAAGATGAATAATCTACACAATTGTGCATTCAGAATGTTATGACGATATTTTGTTAGCCAAAACGCCTATATCATATTTTAAAGACACGTATGATTTCATCTTCCAGGTAATGACCCCATTACCCACTGTCGAGTTAGATCCTCCAACCATTTCAATGACTTTTGGTGTCAACGACTCTCCATTGGCTGGGCGTGATGGTTCACATGTAAGTTCTTCAAAGGCAGTTTTGGATGATGTACTGAACTTGAATTGGAGGAGACATTTTTTTCTCTTTTGGACTTGAATAAGATGTTCATTTGTCCATGTTATAGTGTGTTTTCATTCTGAATTTCATCTGGTGCTTCAAAGTTCATCCGACATTTATTCCCTTCAGTCACAAAATTACTAGATTAAACTTCTTTGACTTGCACTCTGTTATTCATTGATCAGTGCATTTGTGATACCTCAGCTGACTGGAGGAAAAATTGGTGATCGACTTGCAGCAGAAGCAGAAACAAATCTTGCCATAAATGTGATTCCTGGCTTATCTGAGTCTTTTGAAGTTCAGGGGAGGGGAGAACTGCAATTGGGTTTGTTCTCTTTGCTCTTGATGTTGTGTTTTTCCTGTTGTTATTTCTTTTAGAAATATTAAACAATGATACATCTTTTCCGAAGTTTGGTGATGTGATTCATGCCAGTCTCTTGTCTTTGTTAATGTTAAAGAGAAAACATTGCTGAGTGTAGGTTTTGTCTTGGTAAAACAGGTATCCTAATTGAGAACATGCGTCGTGAAGGTTTTGAATTATCTGTGTCTCCCCCGAAAGTCATGTGAGTTTTTAAGGCTGCTTATGGATTTTAGTGTTCTTTATGTCATTTGCTTTATATGTAAATCCACGTAGAGCACAGCGCTAGCAAAGGCGACATGTATTTTGAAGGGGAACAATAATGAATAGTATGCACAGTTTATTTTTTGGTATGTAAAGAGAAGGCAATTTTGAGGAAAAAAGGTAATTTGTAAAATCACGTCTATATATGGTAGATTGAATCCTTTTTTACATGAATTTAGTTTGGACATGATTCATGGATTATGAGTTTTACTTTCAAAATTATATCTTAATAAAAGGCCACCTTGCAGCTTTGACATTGTCCTCTTTGGATCTTCACTATGTCCTCCAATGAGGAACGGTGTAATTTTTGTCAAGTTTGCTAGTTGTAGCCCTCTAGGATTACTGGATTTGTTATTTTACCTCCGTTTCATGTCTGCAAATTTATACTTTTCTGTTTCAGGTATAAAACTGAAAATGGAACAAAGCTTGAGCCCATAGAAGAAGTTACCATTGAGGTAGGAATATATTAGGATCAAATGTGTTTTCTGTTAACATTCATTAATATTAATGCATTAAGATGCTATTTCAGGTAAACGAAGAGCATGTTGGTTTAGTTATGGAAGCACTATCTCATAGGCGAGGGGAGGTAACTGAGATGGGACCTGTCCCAGGAAATGTTGGCAGAACTAGATTGACTCTAACATGTCCTTCAAGGTTGAACTCTTAAGGAATCCTCACGAAACCTTTCCCCTTATATTCCTTTGGGAATATTTTTGTGTTGTTGTGTCTATGATTTTGCTGTCATGTGTATATAAAAGTACACTTCCCCCTCAAAGGATGCAACATCCGGAGGAGGATTGGGGTAATTGATTCTGGGTTTTACCAATCATAGTAGCTGAATATTTAAAAAATTAGAAAAAACATGAAGTTTTTCCTCCAGGTGAGTGTCATTGAAAAAAATCAAGACTTTCTTTTACTAATGGAAAAATTAAGATGGAGCGAAGTAATGGGATTAAAAAAAGGAAATCCTTTTAAATATTGACCTTTCTTTCTGTGACCAACTTTTGGAGAGATTAGATAGAACAAGCAGTCGAAAAAATGAGTCTCTTGAATGTGATATTTGTATACGTTTGTTTATATGTGCCTTGTTATCTCAACTTTATTTTTCAAACTACCTTATTTGTTTTCTCTTGCCTTCTTTATTATCTGATTTTTAACTTTATATTACACTGTATGCTACTTGTCTTTCCTTGGAACTGACAATTCTCTTGTTCATCAGGGGCCTGGTTGGTTACAGGAGTGTATTCAGCAGTGACACCCGTGGAACTGGTTTTATGCACCGTGCTTTCCTAAGTATGCATGTTTTTTTTTTTGTTTCTTTATTAAAAAAAAAACATAATACTGTCGTTGTTTTCAGCAAGTTTGTTGTTTGCTCTAGTTATTGTGTGTTGCTGCTTGTACATTTCAGTCCATGTATATTGTATGTGTTGCTTATAAATGATTTTAACTTATTACAGCCTACGAAAAACATAGAGGTCCACTTGGAAATGTTAGAAAAGGAGTATTGGTATGTTTATGCTTCCATACTGTTGTCTTCCTTATAACTGCTGATATCTTTGATGTTTTTTTCTTCTTTTATAGATAGTCAGAAGGAGGATCATTGCTGGAATTCATATCTTTCTTTGTTTCATGCATTTATTTACTCAATTTGAAAGCATTCGTTGTATTGTTTTTAACAAAATCCTTTTTGTCTGCAATAATTTTATCATCGAACCGCTTTTGAAAAATTTATACAGGCCGAAGCTTCGCTCCATTAAAGTGGAGATTACAGTCTTACTCGTATATTTGGACCTTATCTGTTTTGGTGCATTGCTCTTCTGTAGGTATCCATGGGTTTTGGGACAACCACTGCTCATGCATTGATGAGTTTGGAAGCTCGCGGAATGCTTTTTGTGAATCCTGGAATGGAGGTTTTTACGACTGTCCTCGTTATTTCTTCTAAGTCTTTTTTCTCATTTACTGTTTAGTGTTTATTTAAACACCCTCACGCATATTGATTTCAATAAACGGACAACCTTCTTTGATTAGCCACTAGAACGAGTCCAGTGAGTCTTCCCAAAAATCTTTTACAAACTCTATCTTCTCAGGATTAAGTTTTACTTCAGTGGATGACATAGTTTGTGAGTACTGTTTCTCTTTCGATTGCCTTGCTAACCACTTTGTTTGCAGACATACGACGGAATGATCATTGGAGAGCATTCGAGGGATAGTGATTTAGATGTTAGTGGAAAATAATTTTTTAGGATCTAAATTCGGAAAGTGAGCTATTTGTAGCTAAATGGCTGATGTTATCATTGCCCAAACACAGGTTAACCCAGTGAGGACGAAAGAACTTACTAATATCCGTGCCCCTGGAAAGGACGAGAACGTGAAGCTAACTCCACCCCGTCTAGTGAGTCTATTTCTCTTCCATTGTCACTTATTTTATGTTTAGCTTGACCAACATATTATTCGACGAACACATTCAAGATATTGAAAATATTATAGGCAGTTATGGTGATTAAATGAAGCCTATACAGCAGGAGCTTCTTAGATTTTTTAGTTCAAAGTGATAGTTTCTAACGTGTTAATGCATAAATGCAGATGAGCCTGGAGGAGGCCATAGGATACGTAGCTTCTGATGAACTTATTGAGGTATTGAACGTCAAACATCATCAAGTGTTATCCTATCTTATCTGTGGATTGAGTAAAGTAGGAGGTGAATCTTGTTGTCGTGTGTGCTTGCAGGTGACACCAAAAGCCATCCGGTTGAGGAAGAAATATTTAGACGTAAACAAGCGTAAAACCATGAGCAAAAAACCCAAGGAGTGAACCCCTCTCTGTTTCTCTATCTATCTAGCTTGATTCTCCTCTTTTATTGAGGATTCCATACAAGAATTCAGCAATAAAAATTTTACTTCAATTGTCTTTCTTCAGCTTCAGAGCCTTGTGCGTTCCTAAAATGGAGGACACCCTTTAATCCTCCTCCTGTTTTCTATCGTTTCTCTTTTCATCGCCTATTCCAATGAAAACCTTCTGTAATTGAAGTAGTATTACAGTATTACCAACGATGAGTTTACCTCATAATTTATCAATCTTTTGCAGAACTTATTAATTAACCGTATACATTTAAAGTATAGAATCAAGGAATAAACATATTTTCATCGCATTCATGGAAGCCATAGTGTGAGATTGATTATTAAAATCTTAAACGATGAAGAAACAGCTAATGCCTTTCTCTCCTTGAGTTCATGCAAGAGAAGTACAACAAAGTGAAGATCACCTGTGGCATTAGAGCAACAAGATCGTCTTTTTTGGACCTTTATATTTGCTAAATAAGCATGAGTTCCATGCCAGATTTGAGCGAAAGAAAGGAATAAATAAATGAGTGGAGAAATAATAATGAATTTCTTCTTCAGCTTTGCATGTAATTGTAATCTGCAAACATCATCATTGATTGGTCATCTAAGCTTCAACACTGTAAAAATGGCAACTTGGATAATAGAGAGAGAGAGAGAGAGAGAGAGAGAGAGAGAGAGAGAGAGATGTAAATACCATACCCTTATTCAAGACGAACATTTTTCAGTACAAGGAGAGTAAAAACCAGAGAAAACAGCTGCAACTAAGTAGGATTATCATCGTGTCTGTCTTGCAAATGGTTTAAAACACAAAATCACACGTGAACGTTCTACACTCCATAAGCACCTCTATTTCTTTAACTAATGAAGCGGCACAATGAATAATACAACTTCATTGGACTTGGATTGTGACTTCCACGAACTAAGATATCTGAAAATTCTTCTATGATGATCAATGTTGTTTCCTTAAAATGACACTCCCCTTCGATTGGATCTCCATGGCTTCCTTCCTGGATGCCTATCCAACTGCGAAGAACATCTGTGCAACATATTTCCTAAATTCAGCTTGTTAAACTAAGAATTACCATGAAATGAAATCGAACAACTAACTCTATGATCATAACCAAAACATCCAAGGTCAATCAGGGTTCATCAATTTGTGCCTCAATTTTGGTTCTTTTGGCTCGAAGCTGTTCCAACTACTTAGATAAGTCCCAAAAGGCAAAAATTTCAAATTCCCAACAGATAGCATATTTCCCTCGGATGTGGGACCATGAAAGCATTTACTCTATCGCTTAAGTCTAACTTATTGTGAAATGTTTTCATTAGAACAACTTAAACACCAGGTACTTTTTTCCAGTTTAGAATTGCAGGGGAGGCAAAGGGCATACATATCAAATGTCAAAAGAAGCAGTTGGTAAAGATGAGTGGAATGAAGAAAAAAGAACAAGATGAGTATGAATAACAACATAAGAAAGATCGTTAAAAGTTGCACTCTTTGAACAAAATGTAATTCTGAAGCAAATAAGACAAAAAGGGAATGACAGTTCAACATCCGCCATGGTCACAAGTTGAGCTTTAAAGCTCCAAAAACTATGGAAAGGCGCCTTCCACAAGTAATGACCAACCTTCAGAAAGTAAATTACCAAGTAACAAGAACGAAGCAATCCAGCCCCATCCATTTGCAGGCTTTTCATTACAATCTCAACCTCAACAACAAGCTCTTAGTCACAGTTTATCGAGTATCCGCTAAACAATCGATAAATCATATAAACAAACAAGTAATGCCAACGGAAGGGCTCTTCAATCACACTAAAATAAAGTACTTTTTAGGTTGTATCACAAAGATATCCTGGAAACTGATAAAAAAGAAAGACGTAATATAAGAGAGTCTCCGATCACTTGCAACTAAGTGCGATTCACGTGAGCGAAGAAGTAAAATGAAAGAAAATGAGGAAAAAAAATACCATCCACTAGAATTCGGCCGATTTCCACCCGACCTTGGGCGGTTCATCATCAACCCCTGATCTGAATCTCCAGCTCTTCTCATCTTATCACGCCCACTACCCGATTTTGGTCGCCCATTATCCCCGTATCGACCCGGCGACCCTAGATTTCCCGGTTGCTTAACACCCTCTCTAAATCGAACAACTTCTGGTCCGAGCTTTTCCTCCTTACCTACGAAGCCCGGTCTTAGATGCGGCGGTATAAACTTCTCCGGCTTCGGCGAGATCGCAAATTGGGTAACCCCCTTCTCTCTCTCTAAACCTAGAAGTGGTGAAGGTGCGGTCGAACTCCCTCCGGTTTTTCCTAGAGGACGAAGCGAGATCACAGGTGGAGCGTGGTCAAGAGGGGCCTGATCGGCGACTACCTGAGTTGTTGCCGGAGCGGGAGATTGGTTGGAGATGGGTTTTGGTGAGGGACGACTCAGGACAATCATCCGGCCATGGGTTTTGTTCGGAGAAGAAATTGCAGAAAAGGAAGCAGAAGAGAAGGAAGAGGAAGGTGGGTTCTTGGCAGGATTATTGGTTTGAGAACTCGGGTGGCTTTTTTCGTAGATGTGGTTAAAGTTTATGGAGGAATATTTGTTGGTTTTTGCCATCCACCACCACCGCCAGCTTCACCCTTGGGTTCTTCCTCCGAAACAGATCGATTGAAACTCTGAAAATAGAATGAAAGATGACAGGGAGGAAAAGGAACGTAGTTATGAACGGAGATGCTCGCTTCCTTTTTTTCTTTCCCCCTCTTGAGAAGCCCATTGGGCTCTCCTTTTAACAATTGAAGAAATAACACAGTGAATAGTGTGGACAAAAGAGAGATAAATCAGGTAGAACCATTGGAAATGGATAAAGGGCTGCATTTTGGTGAGGAAGATGAGTCATGCCCATGTTTCGCCAGGCTGTGCAGTTTATTCTTGGCCAGTTGAGCTTCCATGAGAGGAAGAAGATGTATATTCAACGCGGGGAAGAGGCAAATGGGGTGTATCAGTTCCCTGCTTTGATATGTACTTTCTCTTCTTCTTCCTGCATGTTTTTTTTTTTTTTTAATATTATCAGATGAACCCTAACCCTAACCCTAATCCTACCCCACGTTCATAAATTCCACTCGCAGTAGAGTTTGAGAATAACAATGACAGCCCCCATCTGATTAAGCAAACACCAACTTATGATTAAAAAAAGATAATAGAAAAGGGATTAAAGGTAGGAGTTTTCCAGATCGAGATAAACAAAACTGCGTGGATGATTATAATCATTTTGTTGATATTGAAGGTGAGGGTGAACTGTATTCAATTTAATTCCAGCTCATTCCAACAAATATTCAACCCCACCTCCAACCTTCTTTATCTCTTATATATCCCCTCTTCACCCTCAAGCTCCTCACGCTCAGCCATGGCTTTTTCCTCTTCTCTCTCTCTCATTCTTTTGGCCCTCTCCTACTCTCTCTTCATCTTCTCCTTTCAAGCTCTAGCTCAGACGGCGCCGGCTCCGTCGTCCTCTGCTACTCTCAACCTCACGGACGTCCTCGTCAAAGGCGGCCAGTACGGCACCCTGATCCGTCTCTTGAACGAGACGAGATTAGACATTCAGCTACAGAGCCAGCTCAACCACAGTTCTCAGGGGCTCACTCTTTTTGCTCCCACAGACAATGCCTTCCAAAACCTTAAAGCCGGCGCTCTCAACGACCTCTCGGATCAGCAAAAAAACCAGCTTCTTCTCTATCACGTAGTGCCGCAGTTCTACACGCTGACTCAATTACTGACCGTGAGTAATCCAGTGAGGACTGAAGCAGCCGATTCCGACGGGGTTTGGGGGCTTAACTTCACCGGCCAAGGACAACAAGTGAACGTATCGACTGGGGTAGTAACCGTTCCTGTCAACAATGCGGTGAGACAGGTAGCGCCATTGGCGGTTTATCAGATGGACCAGGTGCTGTTGCCAGAGGCACTTTTTGGAAACAAAACGTCCAAGCCAGCATCACCTCCACCGCCGGCGAGCTCACCATCCAGTAGTAGCACGAACGGGTCGGAACCAGCCCCATCTTCGCCGTCGAATGGAAGCTCAGACGGAGTGAGAAATAAGATAGGAGTGGGAATGGTGTTTGGAATTGGGGTGATTAGCTTGGGGATCCTGTCGGCCTAAGCAGACGAAGTTGGAATTTGGGTTTTGATTCTTGTTCATTCAGACCTCAATTCTTCTCGTCATTTTCATTTGCAGTCTTGTGATTTGGGAGTTTCTCTGTCCATTTTTTTTTTTTTTTTTTTTTTCAAATTGTGTACCAAAATAATTGAGCTTCTCTCTCCTTTTCATAGCTATATATTATGATTCAATTCAGTTCCCCGCGTCCTTCTCAACTCCTTGCACTGGCCCCGGTTGTCATTCGCCATCGGATTTGAGCATCACATGGAAACCCAGGTGCAATCGGCCACCAGACCAAATGACTAATTTTTAATTATTCCAGTACGCCCAAACCATTTCTTTAGTTGACTTCAGGCTATCACCTTATTTTTAATTATTTTCCATCCCCATGTCAAAATTCCTTAATCCCTCTGCAACGTTCAAAATCTTAGCGGATGTCTGAAGATATCCGTCAACTTCCAAATTATATTAAAAATTAATAAAGAGATTAAAAATCAGGTAAAAAAAACGTGACACTCACTTTCTGGATTTAATAAAAAAATTTGACAATAAAATTTACTTTGTAAATATCTCAAAATTGAGATTTAAGATTTAATTAAATTCGTAAATAACTAGTTAGGTTCAACTAATCCAAGATGTTTTAAGTACCATTTCTCTCTCCCCTTTCTTCTTTCCGTTTTGTGCTTACCAATTCAGAGCAAGCTGTCCAATCTCGTTGTTTAATGTCTACAACGATTCCCTCCCAACACCAACAATTTCTTCCACGTTCCCACAAGTATTGGAAATCAAGTCGTGCACTAAATTATAAATGTCCAAATTAACATAATCTTACCCTAACAATTCTAATAATTGTCTAAGATAAATGAAGTAACATTACAGTCTTTTGGGACTTGATTTATAATTTGGTTCCCCTACATTACCCATATTCCAATACTCATTTGGGTTTAAGAAACGTTTGTCTTTATGACATAAAAAATGGCAAAGACACACTAGGGTTGGATTACATGAGCAACTATAGTTCACTATAAATTAATTACTACTCTGTTTACCCAGATTTTGCACGGGTGATAATGGGTAAATTTGATATTATCTAAGAAATGGTATCAAACCAAGAATCAAAATCATCCGACCCTTCAGGTTTACTTTCAGATAGGGGCGGGGAAGAATGAAAATCATTATGAACTGATTTACCTTTGTGCGTCTTCAAATTAGATGTTACTTCCAGCAGATGGTCAAGAGAGTCATCAAAATCGGCAATTTTCGATGCAGCCCCTGATGAATCAAGACCCTTTCCTGGTGCTATTGTTGATCTTGCAGGTATTTCTTCTTCCACATTACTAAGGTCATCTCTCTCGGCAAATGAGCCGAGAAGCCTATCCAATTCTTCTTCCGCAGTCGCTGCCTCAAAATTTTGGGGTTTCTTGCTTTCCCTTTCAATGGTATTGTCGTTGAGTTGAGATGTTATGGAATTTGGGGATTTAATTTGTTCCATACATCCCTGTTGAGTTCGACCATAATTGACATCCTTCCGTATAACTGATGCAGCAACATTAGCATTTTGATCTGCAACGTTGATCACGTCAGAGATTTCCCCAGGAGTTGACTCGACAACATTTTGTGTGGTTTCTTTATAATTGAACTCTTCCATCGGATGCTGATCTTTGATTTCCTTTCCATCATTACGCTATTAAAAAGTAAGATGCAATGTAAATGTAAAAACAATTAATGCCGTCATCTTTTCATGTCTAAATTCACCCAGCAGATTCCACAATCTACATCATGGTCACCCAAATTCCATTACAAAAGTCATAGTTGAACAGATGGATGGCATACAGCTAACTAGGACAACATTAAGCTTTGACTTGAGATATTGAATGCTTAGATCATGACTTGCTCGACATGGTCCACATTCACTATCTAACTTACTTCACCATCAAAATCAAATATAAAACTTACCAGCTCTGGAGGTAATAGATCTTTTTCAATGAAGAGCCTCTGTGCTAAGTCTATTTTTGCAAGTTGTTCTTCAAGAGCGTGCAAATTCAACGAAAGAAATGATGCCTATATATTACAAAGAAACGCACAAAATTAGAGAGTAAGCAGCAAAAACTGCACGTATCCCAGCTGATATATTGAGACAAAATTCCAGGTGGAAACATATACTATATAACTAATGCACTAGATTATTATAGCTCAACAAGAGAATAGAGATACCAAAAGAATAGTAGACTTCTTGTACCAATTTTAGGTAACCAGTCACAATTCAATGTTACACAATTGCGTAAGTCTTCATTATTAATTAAAAATTACTAGGGGACAAGGTAGAGTTGTAAAAATGTATCCATTGAAAATTTAATTTTTAAGTTTCTCCTATCGTTCTGTTGGTAGTTACTTGCGTTTTAAACATTCAAACAGATAAAGAAACACCAAGACGTTGATCAAGCACTGTTTCAATCAAGAATTGAAACAAACAATTAAACTTAGTTTTGAGAAGAACATTTAGGACCATAAAGAACAGTGCTCTCAACTGCAAAAAGGACACAACAAGTGGAGGGGAGCAGTCAGGAGAAAAAAAAACCCATCAATCATTATAAATCATATTAGGAAGATATAATATTAAGATCCTACATAATAGGGCAGCTCAACTGGATCGGACAATGAAAACCTAGAAAGCATACAAATTCAACTAAAGTAATGAAAACCTAGAAAACATACAAATTCAACTAAAGTATTTCTCAGAAGTAAAATGTGCTATTTGTAATTTCCATGGAGACTTCTGGCGGTGTAAATTTTTTTTCAGAATTTAAACCTCTCAAACATACTCTGGGAGAGCATATGAAAGGCTGACAATCGACAATATACATACGTTAGTTGCTAAACATGGTCCCCGAAAAGAATCGAAAAGAGTTTCAAAACGAAAATATGCGTATCAATTTGGTTTGATCTCATTGCCAAAATCTCTGTGCCAAAAGGAAATGTTGTTAATACCTCAGAACTTCCAGTTGTCTTGTCCTCGACAACAAAAGTATCATCTCCTATCCATGATACCATGTTTTCTCCTCTCAAAACAACCATAGAGCCAACTCCACAACTGAAGTCTTCTGTAAAATAAAGACCAATGGAAGTATTGGCATCAACTACGTCCAATTCAAATCTCAACAGAACTCACTGAAAAATAGCATTTGGTAAATAAACCAGTCAAAATTCTTTAATGAATTAACATTTATCAGATGAATACTTAGTGGGATCATAGAGGAGATAAATTCCTGATTGAGAGTCATTATCAAAAGAAAACACGCAAATGCTATCTAATTAGTAAAATAACTGTTCTTCCACAATTACCATCGGTAGAACGATCTAAGAAACAAATTACCAGATAGAACATCACTCAAAGAAGGAAAAGTATCAAGTGACGTATATAAATCCCTTTGTGACTTAGCCTCGGTAATCAGGTGACTGTAGTCTGCCCCTTTACTCTTAGGTAAGATAACTTCTGAAATTTGTTTTGCATCCTCACCAGACATGCCACCTGAAACAGAATTCTGTTCTTCCTCGTAACGATCCCAATTTGAAGGAAGGGCAGATGCACTCGGAAACTGGTCAATTCTCTCGCGTACTTGCTTAGCAAGTGGGTTTTCGGCGATCCCAGCTTTATTAGCGACATGAGACGGACGTTTAGGTTTCTGAGTTGAATGAGACTTCTTATTGTGATGTAGAGAGTGAGCTCTCTTCGACTTCGCCAGAGCCTTGGCATCCATTGACGAAGAATTTCGTTCCCAATTACGAGCGATCTAGGGCTCGGAGATTCAATTACATATTACCGCTTGAAAAACAAGATTGGAGTTTCGGGATGAGCCGGAGTTTCAATTATTTGAGCCTGCCTATTAAGCCCACTGTAATCTAGCATAACAAGGCAATAGTTGTATTTTCCACCGGGCCGTATGCCCATGGGTGCAAGATTCTTTGAAAAAGTGAGGGCTTACTCGAAGACCTTTGTTTAGTACCATATTTTACTTTCTTATCCTCTTAAAATAATAAAATAATTATTTATAATTTATTGTATTAATCGTATTAACAGTTATTTGACACATTATCAAATATTTTAAAAAAACAAATTATGAAAGTAAACGTAACATTTTTTTACCACTTTAGATATCACAAATAATTTTTGTAGCACAAGATTAATCAAATTTTATAGCATGAATCGTATAAGAATTTTTTATAATTTAAAGTTATCTCCTCCTACTCGAACAAAATCCAAAAGATTATATATCATCGTTTTCAAACCAAAACGAAGTCATAAAGGTGGGCAGAATCAGACGGAAGTTACGATTCGAATCAGAATCATTGATTTGGTTCCGATTTTTATATGAACTATAACCGGGTCTTACAAAATCCATCTAAACTTAATTTTAAATTTATATATTTAAATAATTTTAATATATATTGGTTTCTATTCCGAAATAGGGCATGCACACCCTTGTAGCTCATAGATTCGTTACCTTGCTTGTAGGTTAAACCCAAGTTTCTTTGTGTGCGTGGACAAACAAATGGAGCCCTACATAAATTGATCCAGATTCACGTAAGAGATTTACATCTTCTCTTTTCCCCCCTGTAGATAACCTTGATTTGGGGAAAAAGAAAATCTACTGTTAAAGATTAATTACAAGTACAATGTTTAGTTATTGCATCAATGACTTTATTCGCACCAATACACGTGCCTTTGAAGTTACTCCTAATCCATTCTGGAAACCCTTCTCCACCTCCAACCCTTCACTTTCGTCAAGAAACCATAGAAGAACCTCCATGAGCTGCAAATTTGCAGACAAGCTGAGGACTAGTTGATCTCCTCAAATGATGTAAAAGAAGAGTTATAATACTCAACAACAGCGCCATTCGTACAACTGTTAGAACCCTCTTTGCGGTTATTGTATTCCAATGAAACTGAATCGTCCTTCGTGACTGAACCACATTGCCTGGGCTGTGTTTGGTAGAAAACTTTGGAAACCACGAGCTCGCCTTCTTTCTCTTCTTCGTTATTTCCGAGATGATACTGATGCATTACCCAGTTGGTTTTCTCGGGCTTTCTTTGTTTGCCGTAGTTAGAATAAAGAACGAGTATCTTTTTGTAACCTTTAATCTTCCCACTGTCGAGAACTGGTCTGGTTTTTCCTGTTTTATGCCATCTTGTCTCCCCGCCCTCTGTCTCTGTGTGCACTTTTCTTCTCTTCCTTGTTCCTGTCGTGTAAGCTTTTGATGGTCGGTGGAAGAAATGGCGAACCAACCCATCTTTGCCAACTCCTGCGAGTAGACTTAGTTTAGATTCTAACAGCTCAAAACAAGCTTCCATTCATATGACACTGCAATTACGGAAGAGTTAAAAATAAAGAGAGAGATGATTTCACCAGGTAACTTCTGAGGGTGGGTGTAGCAAATGCCATTTTGTCCGTCAATGGTCGAGATAAACTCATCGATCAGAGGGTGGAGATTATGAGTAACAGATCTCATTTTTGCCTCTAAATGATCGAGCAGCTCCTGATCTGTGGGGTCAAACTTCACTCCCGCTGGTAGGCCCGGCAAATCATGTATCCTAGTCTGCCACATCAATTATGAACTCAGAAGGAACAAAAAAGAGATAAACATAGTTCAAAGATATGGCATAAATGTAGGGTTCAAAGACCTGTTCTTGGTATTTGACTAGGTTACCACACGAAGGACAAGTTCTAACTGTTGGGTCCGTTTGATCTTTTCGTCTTCCTTCATTGTCATTCCACTGTCTCATTTTCCTCTCTCCCTCCTAGTGTTACAGACGAGAGGAAGATGATGAAGAAGAAGAAGAAAGAGTTGCTTGGATCTGAAGTTTGTAGTGATAGAGTTTATATGGCGTGAGATGAGACTGGTTATAGGTGAGAAGGGCAGAGAAAGGATGATCGTAAAACTTAGTTTAGAGCCAAAAGGAAGAAGCAAAGAGCGGAGGGAATTGAGTGTTGATGGGGCAAACCTTGTTTACACACATTTCTGCTGCAATGTCACTATGCCTTTCGTACCAAGTTTTGACACGTTACATTCTCTACCAAAACTAAATTATAACAATTATTTTCTTCTACTTTGAGTTATACTTAGATCTCAGCCACCTCAAGTGTAGGCAACCGGCCCTACGATGCAAGGAAGGCCCAAGTGCTTTTTTATTGTCACGGGCTAACCATTATCAATAGGAGTGTCGTATATAAATAAAGTATCTCTCTTTATCTAGTATAACGTATTTTAAGTTAACTTCAAATATAAATCGAACAATACTAATTGTGAGCAACGTGAGACTCCACGCGAAGTAAATATTTAGTCAGAAATCGTTGACCTAAATTCTTTTAGATTTGGTTCAAAAGTTCAAGTTGTGACACATGTGATGTTGGGGTGAGAGGGTTTTTCGTAGATCGATGGTATTATGGACACATTCAGTTGCCAAAAGGCTCTATCCAACTGCCTTTGACATATGTCCTTACTACAATAGATCCACCAAAAAGCCTCATAACTTGCATCTTGGACTCTTTGATAAAGGAATTAAGGAATTTGGTTGACCAAATCATAACAAAATATGCATTTTAAGTAGTGAGTTTTATATTTGTATATTTTTATAGTAATGTTATGTTTATTCTTTAATTTTACTTTTATATTTGTTATTTTCGAACTCTCCGCTCATTAATTAGTGCAACTGATGATTTAATTTAATTATCGATAATATATTAATTAATGATTATCGACTTTTTAATGGTATATTATATTTCATCGTGTTTTGTCTCTCTTTGAATCTCAATCTCTCTTTAACTCAATCTTTTGTTGAATTGGCCCATCAATTTCCTCTTTTTTAATCTTAAAATACACCTCAAATGTCTTTCATAGAACCATACAAGTCTAAGCTTGGGCAGGGTTGGTGCCACTGATTTTAAATTAAAATAATATTTTAATTTAGCAAATTTCAAACTATTTGCTTTGGGCCTCTTTTATAGGTCCCAAATTTCAAAACCAAATGACAGTAGACTGGTCAAATTGTACGTGGCTGAAAAGAAGTGTCATCTGGTCAAAGTAGGTAGACAAAATGACACAGATTCGAAAAAGAGAAGCCTAATAAGTTACAAATTAAAAACGAGAATATGCAACCAATTACACAAATATTTAAGTAGAAATCCTGGACGATGAAAAAAACAACTTACAAAAAAGAGAAATTCGAAACTGATCACAAAAGAGTGTTTTGCAAATAAAACACAACAAAATGAAATTGCAGAATTAAATCACAAATTCAAAGTTAAATGCCAACGATATTAAAATAAAATAATGATTGATTGGTACAACAACACAACTGTAGTTTCAACGTTGTGACATGACATTGATATTGGTAATTGAACGCAAAAATACAGTGATACCAAATATTTGAATATTTTTAACATATAATTGATAAAAAAATATATATATATATAAATTATTAATAAACATATATGTGATGAGTAGATGAAAATGAGTAATTGATATTAATTGTTATATTCATTTTTATCTCCTATATTATAATATAATGAAAAACTCTTTACGCAAAAACCATTTTAAGAAAAACCACGGGCTTATAATCAAAATAAGATGCAATTGAATTTCGAATTAACCATCAATGTAGCGAAAAACAACAAAAACTTAATATTAAATATAAGACCAATTATTTGTAATTTAGGTAATGTGGGGACAAAATATCCACCAATATACTTCCCATAGTCGTACCAAATAATATATATATATATATATGAAAATTAAAAAATAAAAATCAGAAAAAAGCAGACGTTAACCTAACAAAGCAGGTACTGCTAGTAAGTGAGGGCAAGCCGGAAGAACACGGCAATTGGAGATGGCACAAGTCAAGAAAGGGATACCAATTAAGAAAACTTGAATGATCGATGTTGGATCATCGTTGAAAACAAAGGAAGCAGCTTTATCATGCTGTCTAATCATAAAACTGTTTTTTTATTATTTACATTTCAAACCAAGCTTCCATGATCAGAGAAATCAGCGTTGTAATACGGGGAGAGCGTACCCAATTTTCTAAAAGATGTGGACTTGGCTTCTGAGCTTGCCTCTTGAAGCAGCTTCACCACCTTTCTCATGGAAGGGCGGTTGATGGGAAGAGAGCTTGTGCAGAGAAAGCCTACTCTCAGAACTCTGCTCATCTCCTCCTTGTATTTGGATTCCAGCCTCGGATCTATCACTTGATCCTCCCCTTTCTCGTTCATCGTGCTGTATGCCCATTTCACCAAATCTTTCTCCCCATAATCTGCGTGATTCGGCGGTCGACCCGTCACCAGCTCTAAAATCACCACTCCGAAGCTGTATATGTCGCTCTTTTCGTTCACTCGCAGTGTATAAGCGTACTCTGCATCAAACATCATCAACCATAATTACAACATTCTCCATTTCTCAAATTAAGGACTGAAATTTGATTTCAATGAACATATTTTATTCCAAATCCCACTACTTACTATACCTGGTGCAATGTAGCCACAGGAGCCAGCAATGACTGACATGGATTCTGACCTTTTATTGAGTTTCAAAAACTTGGCAACTCCAAAATCTGAGACTTTAGCTCCAAACTCTGCATCTAACAATATATTGTTCGACTTTATATCCCGATGAATGACGGGGGGAAGACAGTCGTGATGCAAATAACAAAGCCCCTCGGCTGCATCGATGGCCACCTTATATCTCGTAGGCCAATCCAACGAGCCTTTTCGGCTGCCATGCAACAAATCTCCCAAGCTGCCATTAGGCATATACTCATAAACCAAGAGCTTGTAGTTTCCCGAGTTGTAACAACACCATAATCTCACAATACTCTTGTGCCTGATCTTTCCTAGCGTTTCAACTTCGGCCTCGAATCCGTCTTTCTCTGAATCAACGCTAATCTCATCTTTCTTGACTTCTTCCCATAGTCTTTTCACTGCTACTACCTCTCCATTTCTGAGTATTGCTTTGTAGACCTTTCCGGAAGCGCCACTCCCAATGATGTTGCCTTCGTTGAGGCTTTTGATGATTTCGTCCTCGCTGAAACCGAGTCTGTGGAAGGATTTCCACTTTGAGAGGGTCTTTCTTCTCTTGTTCTTCTTGAAAGCCCTGTACTTCCAGTAGAACCAGATGAGCCCAATGGCAAAAACACAACCAGATAGGATGAAAATGAAGAGGAAAATCAAGAGGAGCCCCCGATTCTTAGTTTGCTCGGAGTTTGAACAGAGATCTGGGAGCTCATTGCATAATCCTGGATTGCCCAGAAAGCTGTTGTCGTAGCTGGGCTTGGCATAGAGAGGAGGAAGATCACCGTCGAAGAGATTATTAGACAAATTTAGTAAATTTAGCTTCAAATTCTGTAATTCAAGTGGAATTTTCCCACTAAGACGATTGCTTGAGAGATCAAGATAATTAAGAACGGGTAAGTTTCCAATTTCGTTTGGGATGGTACCAGATAGACTGTTGTTTGCCAAATTGAGCTCGTTTAACCTCTTGAGACCTTGAATTCCTGCCGGTATCTCGCCGGAAATTCTATTGTCACTGAGATCAAGTTTTGCTAACTGGCTCAATTTAACCAAACTTCCAGGAATTTGACCCGAAAACTCATTAGCACTCCCTGAAAATTCATGCAAATTGTTAAGCCATCCTATTTCATCAGGTATGGATCCTGAAAAACTGTTCTTAGAGAGCAACAAGATCGAGAGATTCTGAGAACCAGAAATCATCTTAGAAATCGAACCGACCAGTGAATTCTGGACAAGGTCAAGCAAATAAATATGCGGCAGGCCCCATAATTTCTCAGGCACCTCGCCGGAAAAATTGTTGTTCCGCAGCCGGACCCTACTTAAACTCGTGCAATTTTCGAGACTTAAAGGGATTTGTCCAGAAAATGAATTGTATATCAAAACTAGCTCTTCTAGCATCCCTTTTGAGCACAAGCTTTCCGGAATTTCACCGGAAAATGTATTATACGAAACGTCAACATTCTGCAGTGGCGAGTTCTTTCCAAGTTCTCTAGGCAATGCGCCACTTAGTTTGTTGTTGAATAATTTCAGCTCGGATAAGTATGGCGACCTAGAGAGGCTTTCCGGCAAAGATCCTTCAAAACGATTTTCGTAACAATTCAGAGATTCGAGCTCTAGCGAGCACAGTTCCTCGGGGATCGTTCCCGTGAACTCATTCATCGAGATGTCAATTCGTCGCAGCGCAGATAAGTTGGACATTCTGGTTGGAAACACGCCGGAAAGTGAGTTCATATAGAGCTCAATCTGGACAACGCTTCTCAAATCAGAGAACGAATCCGGAACTGTCCCACTGAGATCGTTACTAGACAAATCAAGATTTTCGAGCCTAGACAGTCGACCTAAACTAGGGGGAATCTGACCCACGAGATTACAGCTACTGAGCCAGAGAACCTCCAGACTCGTCAAGTTACCGATTTGACTCGGTATGCGACCCGGAGTGAAAGGGTTGTAAGCAAGCTGAAGCTCTTTCAAGCTCGAAATGTTGCCGAGAGAAATAGGTATAGTCCCATTCAAAAGATTATCAACAAGTATGAGATATTCAAGTTGCGGAAACTGACCGAAGCTCGCCGGGATGTCTCCCGAAAAGTTGTTTCCGGAGAGATCCAACAGCCGGAGATTAGGAATTTGGGAAAGGGCATCGGGAATCGAACCGACGAAGAGATTCTGAGATAAATTAAGATAGAGAAGAGTTCGACATTGGGCAATATCAGGTGTGAGGGAGGAGTTAATGGAGTTGTTAGCGAGAGAGAGATAGGAGAGAGAAGGAATGAGGCACAGAGAGGAGGGAAAAGGGCCGGAGAGCTGAGAGTTGGCGAGATCGACCGAGGTGACCCGTTGAGTTGCAGAGTCGCAGGTGATTCCGAACCATTTGCAAGAGTTGTTGTCTCGGCTGTTCCAGGAAGAGAGGGAGAAAGAAGGGTCGGAGAGGCCGAGTTTAACTTGCTGAAGATAGAGGGCATCTTGGTTCAAAGCAAAAGTGAGAGGAAAGAAGAGAAGAATGAGCAGGAAAAGCAATGGCAGCATGGCTGTAGAGAGAGAGAGAGAGAGAGAGAGAGAGAGAGAGAAGAGAGCAGTGCAAAACGTGGTCTTTTATTCCGTTCATAAAGCCACCAAGAAATAATTAAACCAGACAAGTTTGAATTACATGGAAAGAAAACAGTCTGAAGTCAAAGAAGATTGTTGAGAGACTGCCCCACTCCCTCAAGCTCACTGCCAGGAGTCACTGTGAAAGCTACGGAGGTACTGCAAAAGTTGGATGGTGGACAGTGGGGACGAAGACGTTAAAATAATATTGGACCTCAGAAAAAGTTCAATTAGAAGAACTCTCTTATTCTCAGGCCCGGCTATCGGCCCAACAAAGTCTTGGCACCGAAAAGGCTATGGCAGAAGGCATGAGGAAGGATTTCAAAAGTAACAGCCCATTTAGTAAACAGTAACCCAAACAAGAGCTCTACACCGACAATTTCGGAGACAAATAGGGCAAGGTCCGGCATAGGTTGGCGACGTTTGATGGGTTGTGGGTGATTGATGGGTCAGTTCGTTTGGAGAGGGAGGAGGCGGCCAAGTACTGGCTGATATTTGTTGATTTTTTGCATGTTTTGTTGACGATGCCGCTGTTTGAGACGGTGGCACTGTCCGATGAGAATGTGGCCAAACGCTCGAGTCCGGGGACGTCGGAGGAGGAGAAGAAACTTCTGCTAGCTTTGCCTGTTGGAACTTGTGTAGTTCGTCGTACGTTGTTTATTGCATCCCCTATCTCCACGCCACCGGATTAAATTCCCTATCTCCACGCCACTCCCCCACCTTTCATTTGTTGGTCAATTTCTTTATTTTTGGTCAAAAATCACTGAATGGAAGAGCAACTGTAACATATGAAACTCTAAAATAAAAGATACCCATAAATCATTATTATTGTTATTAATTTTTTGAGTTTTAAAAATATGATTTGATTGAATAAATATATTATATTTATACTAATTTTATATTTAAATTTAATGTGTAATTTACAGAATAATTCAACAGAATTATTACTTTAATAGCTTATAGTTTTTTATATTTATCTACATAAATTATTTCGTTAGTTAATATTATTTTAGTAAAAATAAAATTCAAAACAATTTAAACTTTAAACTATAAAAAAAAACAATTTAAACTTTATGAGTTGACCGGTTACTGTAAGTCAGTCGATCAGTCCCTACGTGATACTCAATAAGAAGATGGGTCGACCAGTCTAGTTGGACCGGTCGACCTATCTCCTCTCTATTTAAAGAGAGTTTCTTCTTCATTTTCACTCCATATATCTCGAAAACTTAAAAACTTCTCCACAATTTTTTTGTTCCCACGAAAGTTCTTTTAGTTAATTGGCCAAAATTTCTCTTTATCGTTTAACGACGAAGGTGAATTCTGATTCAAACAAATCGGTTGATGTAGACAAGACATTAACTGGCCATACCAATGTGGATTGGTATTCGTACGCCACGTTTACATATGGTGATCTATGAGCATTCGATCACTTAGATACAAATGAAGAAACAGAGGTGCATTCGACCTCTAGAACCCTAGATGATGAGGTTCGAACATTGGTCGGCTCCGATGATGATGATATAGAAATCATACCTGTAAGAGAACAAATCTCAATAAGATTTTTTTTGTAGAAAGTTCTTTAAACTAAATTAGAGAAGAAACAATCAAATATTCTTTGAAAAATGATTATGGTATAAAATTCATCAAAAGTGAAAAGAGGCGACTAATGGTTGAGTATGAAGACGGTTGTGAGTAGCAACTGTATACTTTGAAGATGCAAGACGAATTTACGTTTCAAATAAAGAGTATGACTGATACTCACAATTGTTCAAGAAAAATTGAGAATCGACACGCTACAGCAAAATATGTAGCAAATTATTATCTGGACAGTTTTAAAAGTCAACTAGCTGAGAAATCTCTTTCATTATCGAAACAATCAGGAATGAGTTGACTGTCAACATTACACCCAGTCTTGCCAAAAGAGCAAGAAACGTAGATCGAACACTTAATGATGGCAAGAGCGACGAACAGTACAAAGTGCTGTAATCTTATGCAGCAGAAATACATAGATCAAATATGGATAGCACATTAAAAATATATACTTACGGACAAACTCTAATTCATTGGTATGCCAAAAAATGTATATGTACATGGCTGCTTGCAAGTCAATTTTGCTGCAGTATGATCTCCCTATTATCTGTTTGGATGAGTGTCATCTAAAGAGCTTGAGCCTCAGCCAATTACTTACAAAAGTATTGATGACAACGATGTAATATATCTCGTTGATGTTGTCAATGTCGAAAAAAATGCACGGACACATGGATGTGATTTTTGCAACATTTGAAGTAAAACCTAGACATTAGATCCAGAGACTGATGGACAATTATTTCGGATCGAGAAAAAATATAATACATTTCCAATTGTTATTTATAAATAGAAGCGTTGTGGTAATTATATTGTTTTATGTTGACTTTATTTTTTTTTTAAATATTAGGGTTTGGCGAAGGCTGTGGAAGATAAATTTAAAGAAGTCGAACACCGCTACTGCCTCCGGTATATGCACATAAATTTCAAATGCTAATTTTGGGGCAGAACATACAGAGATGCGATGTGGAATGCAGTCAGGGCAAGTGCAAGTTATCATTTCGAAATATAAATAAAGAAATTATACCGGCTCAATTTGGATGCCCACGCATAGAGATATTTAACGAGCAGAGTGGCTCGCCAGCCCGCTCGCTCAGCTCGCTATTGTAGCGAGCTGAGCCAACTCGACTCGCTACAATCGCGAGTCGAGCCTGGCTAGCTTTCACGAGGCTGGCCGAGCCGAGTCTAAACGTTTGGCTCGTGAGCCCGCCAGAGATCGAGTCAAATGATCGAGTCAACGAGTTGGCTTGGCGGGCTAGGCTCGCGAGTTAACCCGCTCCTCCTCTCTGCCAGCAGCCGGTAATTTCAACTTTTTTTTACAAACAAAACTATTTTTCCCTTGCAAAAATCAACATTTATAGTGCTACTCCAACATTCAACTAAAAAAATCGGGGAGAAATTTCGACTTACGGTGGGATTTTTAGTCACAAAGTTGACGAGTATCAAAAAGATTGTCGATTTAAGACTTATTTCGTCAAAATCGGACCCGATCGGCCGATTTCTTCTTTCCTCGTTGTTTGTCTCTCCTCACCACTCTGTGTTTTTCACGGCGCCAGACTTAACAGGAAAGAAAGAAAACTCTGTCGGACTTTCGTTTCTAATTTTCTTTCATTATAATTAATCATATTCGGTTCTGCAAAGGGCAAAATCGAAATAACCGTAGTGTGTCGAGGAGGCAATGTATCGCATAAAACGGGGTGACGCATCGCCTCACTCTCTAGAGTGGGGTGATACAAATTAACCAGTGGGGTGTTACATCGCCTCAATGAGGCGTTGTATCGCCTCGAGGGGCGATTGATCGCCCCACTTGCTGGAGTGGGGCGTTACATTGCCCCAAGCACTATTCAGGTGAACAGTGCTTGTACTGTTCACGTGAACAGTATATGAACAGTAAACAAATATTTTTTTTAGTTTTAATAATAATTTAAATGAATGCGCTATGGATTTAAATGATTTAAAAAATGTAGAAACGTTTCAAAACGTTGTCAATTGATTTAAAGATAAAAATTTATAGAGAAGTTAGTGAGTCGCGGTCTGAGCACTCTACGATTTTTGGATCGTGACAGAGAAAACGTTGTGTTTTTTACTATAAAATATCATCTTGCTTGTTGTTTGAATTAGGTGACTCTAGGACTTAATCAAGTAATGATCTCAATGCTGTATTTATTTATTGTTTCTTTTGTTTGGTGATTTTTTATATATCATTGTGAAAATTGAATGTTTGATAGCTTTTTAAGATTTTACCCGGTTTTGATTTCTCTTGTGACTAGTTTTAGTGTTAGTGTTTGAAGGAAAAAGACAAAGACATCTGATGTTTGAAATTATTTTAATATTGTTAACGATGACGATGATAAAAATTTCAGAATTAAATGTAATCACTGTAGAAATTAGTGGATAGCGAAAATATCTAATTCTTACAGTGTATGTTTGATTATTTTTTCTACTTCAATTTTTATTTAATTACATTGTGTCATATACTATTTGTTTTTTTTTTTATCTTTTCTTGTGACTTTGACTTTGATAATTTACATCTATTTTGTTATGCGTTACAAAAAAAAAAAAATTTTTAAGTTGTAATTTGCAAACAAGTTTAAGGAGAGAGAGAAGAAGAAAAAAAAAAGGGAGAATCAGAACCGAGATCAGAAATCTGGCCTGGTTCTGAAAATTTTTTTGGATTTATTGATGCAAAAATTTAAAAATTAAATTTTTGTGGTCTGGTTCTAATTTCTATAAAAATCAGACTGTCCCGACCACCATCACCCTTAAGAAATAGCGATTTAGACAATTTAAGTTGTTTTTATTGTTTATTGATAGTCAAGTGTTTGAAAAACTTATATTATATTAATATAAGTTGAAAATATTTATATACGCTCAGCTCATTAGTCTCGGCTCGTTAAACTCGTTGGCCCGCCTCGGCTCGGCTCGTGAGGTTCGTGCCTCGCGAGTTAGCTTGGATTGAAAATTTTTTTGGATCAGTTCGTTAGTCTCGGCTCGGCAGGCTCGTTAGGATCGACTCGTTAGGCTTGACAGGCTCGGTGAGCTAAACTTTTCCAGACTCGGCTCGGCTCGGCTCGCTCGTTTAACATCTCCACCCACGCATGACTTCGAGAAGAAGAGCATAAATATTGGACTAGTCATGCATTCTTTTCAATCACCAAATGCGAAATGGTTTTGAATAATTTGTACGAGTCATTTAATGCAGTTATATTGCAGGCGAGAGACAAACTGATTCTGATCATATTCAAGATGATCTGAAAAGTGCTTGATAACTCGCATTGTAAAAAATTTGAGAAGTTTGCTCAATCAACAAGCTTCTTGTGTCCCCAGATAAAGAAAAAGATTGAGAAGCTAGAAAGTGCACCTCCAAATTGGAGTGCTCAGTTAGCGGGAGCTGCACGATTTGAGGTCAGTAACGACTACAAACAATACGATATCGATATAAATACAGGTGTGTGCAACTGCACCAGGTGTGAGCTTACTGAAATCTCGTGTGTCCATTCCATTTCATTCTATGCATGCATTTCATGAGAGTGGCAACGAAAAATTATTTGCATTGATACTATCACCGAGTGACTTATTTACAGATGTACTCACAATTTATTCAACCCGTGTGTGGCCACCAAATATGGCCACAAATAGCAGGTTAGAATGAACTCGTCCCGTTTAGAAAATATGACTAACCTGGTAGGCCGAAAAAGACAAGAGTGTGAGATGTCGATGAGTCGTCGAGTTCGACAATTAATAAGAATGGCTCAAAGATGTCGTGTGGTATATGTCTGCAGCAGAGGTATAATAGTCGCATTTGTTCTCACCGAAGATTCACTTCAAGCGCTACTTCATAAGATATTTTTATGAGTTTAATTATATTTAACATGACACATGTACATTTCAACACATATCGCTCATAAACACATTGTCATTATTTTTTAATATAATTTTTATTATTTGCAGGAATATGCGACGCGTGGCCGAGGAGAAAATTATTGACTATTGAAATTTATGTTGAAAATGAAAAGAAAGATGCATTATTTAGCATCTGTGTAATATTTAATTATGTTATTCTTGTATATAAATTTACATTTAAATAAATTGTTAATCACTATATATATAAAATCAAAGTACATAAAATTTGTTTACGAGAAGTAAATTGCATGATACAAAAGCTAATTTAAACTACGCCGGTGGATCATTGTCGTTTTCATCATTGTTCACCATCAAAACCTTGATCCGCTCATCCATTTCTCTCCGGTCCACGACGAGCTCATCCACTCTACCTATGAGGAGTTGCATCTCCTACTGATGTCTCTGCCGTATCTCATAAATCTGCTACATCTGGTGCAGATGTTGGATCATATCTCATCCACTACTTTCCTGTGGAGCTAATGGGGCGACGTGACCTCCTCCATCAGCCCAATCCGAGAGTTGGATTCCTCATGATTGCTCTTTAGCATCCAAGTGCCGTCGACGTCAACGAGGCCCATCTGAATTAAATAACGCCTGTCAAATACGTCGCCGGATCTGTGAGCTCTCACATGCTCGCCAACCGGTAGTTGAATCCAGTGAGCTGGATTATCTTATGAATCAGTACAACATATGAGAGATTCTTGTTAGATGTTCGCCCTACTTCACACATGTGACCTAAAATTAAGAAGTCAGGGCCAAAAAATTCTTCCCGTTGCACAGCTTCTCTAAGACATACAGGTTCATGCAGCTCACGAGATCTTTACGTCCATCTCGCGGCAGAAGAGTGTAGGTTAGTATGTTGTGAAGAAACCAAGTTTTGAGATTCAAATTTCTCGATTGTGGCTTCATGAACTCCACAATGTCAGAATTGTGATGAATTTCCTAGAGGAACTCTACTCTCTCGGGCAATCTGAAAAAATGGCATTCTCATAAAGTATGGTAATATTGCTCCGCCTCTTTCATGGCAAACCCGATCATTGCATTCACTGTATGTGGATGTATCAGAAGCTCCGTACCAAGGATGTAAGTCGTCAAACCTTCTGACCTCTTGATTGCTGTCAAGTTTGTGTAGAACAAGCGAACTATTCTGTCACAACTATCGCCTCTCAATGCATACACCATACATAAGTCGATGCTGTCCAACATCTCTTGTATCCCCAACAACTTTCAACTTCTAAAGTTGATATTCTTCTAATAAATACGAGAGAGTTTGAGCAAATCCTGCTCAAACTTCTCTTGATACTCTTCATTCTAAAATTTCACGATCCGATACTGTCAAGTTCAACTATTAATAGCAGTGATATATTGAATACTTAATTGAAACAAAATAATTGAGATGCTCTTAGTTTTTTTTAAATAAAATTATAAAATTTATATAGTTTGCAAATTCCAATTACATTTCATTATGAATCTATGAAGAAGTTGTAAAAGTATTAAACGATAAAAATTATATTATAAAAAAAAAAATTGTCCTAGAAAAAAAAGTTAATAAAACCTTAAACTATAAAAAAATAACGATTCAAACCTTGCATTACTTGTCAACCAATAGAGATTTTTTTGGAACAAGAAAATTGCAGAGAAGTTTTCGAAAGATGTGGAGTGAAAATAGAGGAGAAATTTTGTTTAAATGGAAAGAATATGAGTTGACCGGTTGTTGGACTGGTCAACTTATCTCCTCATTCAATATCACGTAGGTACTGATCGACCAGTTTATAGTAACCGGTAAACTTTCAAGATTTAAATTGCTATTTGTTAATAGTTTAAGGTTTGAATGGTTACGAATTTTAATTAAATTTTTTTAAAAAAAAAATTCTGAATTTTAAACCATTAGTAATGATTTGGTCGAGTTGGCCCTTCATTTACGGAGAAGTGAAAGGCTTTTGTCTAAAGTCAAAGACGGAAAGCATGCAGGCCTCTGAATATAATTGCAAGTAAGAATTCTGCCCACTTTATTCCCTGCTCTCTCTTTCTCTCTCTGTCTGAGACGGTCTTAATTTCATCATCTTCAAACCCCACACAAACCTTTTGTTCCCTCAATCTGCGCAAAATTACGGGGAAATTTTCTGAAATTTTGAAGAGGAATTGTATAAGAGAAGATGGAGAGACTTCAGACACTCCACCTTCTCCTCTCTCAGTTTTCTCACTTCTTCCTTCAATGGCTTCCTTCCTCAAACCACATTTCCTTCTCGGCTTCCTCCTTTTGCTGGCCTCCTCTGCCCATATCGACGCCAGATTAAGCACCTTCTTCGGCGTTAACGACGACGTATCTCCTCCTGAAATCGCTCCTTCAGTTGCTGCTTCCCCGTTCTTGTTGCCAGCTTCTCCTCCAGAACTAGCGCTGTCCTTTGCACCTGAACCAGAGCCTAGTTTTTACGAGAGCCAAAACGCCTATGGTCTGTACGGTCATCGTTCTGCTGAATTCTCGCCGAAAAAACAGACGAAGACGACGACTGACAAGGACGAAAACTACTATGACGCCAAGGAAGATTATTTTCCCGGCGAAAGCAGCTTTGAAAGCGGATACGAAAAAACTAACTTGTATGGCCGCAACTACCAGAACTCAGAAAGCTACAACAGTGGCGGCTACAAGAATGCATACGAGAAGAATGAGAGCGAGATAGAAAGTGAAGGGATGAGCGATACAAGATTTATGGAGAACAGGAAGTACTTCTACGATATGGGGAGTGAAAATCAAAACGGTGAATATAATGGGTATGACTCGACAGAAAGCTCGATGATGCAGAGCTTCAATGGCGGAAATGAGTATCCAAATGAATACAATTCCATGGAGGAGTTCGAAAACCAAGAAGACCATCGAAACCAGGAGTATGCTCCTTGAGAGATCTATTTCCTAATTTTACATCAACAACACACATACATGATACATCAAACATGTTTTCAAGTCCTAAATTTATACATCATCTTTGTCTGTTCCATTCTCACTCGTCCTCCATCTTTTTTGTACCTCCACTTTTAAAGAAAATTACATGAACTAAAAGGAATCAAAATCTATAATACGTTAATCATCTCTTAAAATACGTTAATTAAAATAATTAATATAATAAATTAAATATTTATATTTTATTAATTAATAATATCGATAATTATTTTACACCTCTATAAATATTCTAAATAAAATATTAAAATTGTATAGTTGGGATTACTTATGTTGTGGCTAACTCTTGGTTCTTGGATAAGTATGACCGTACTGTATCCAAACACCGCCGCCGATTCATTAGAGTAGGGTTAGCGACCCCTTTTGGTCATTGCATCTTGGATTGACTAATAAATATCCGAAATTCAATTTTATGTCATTTCTCTTATTGGCAATGGCCTCCTTCGCTGCTCGGTCGATTCTACGGTTGTCTACCGGCTCGGTTCGTAACTCGGCAACGACTCGGATGGGTTCCCAAGCCAGGGCTGCTCGCCGTCCGTTTCGGATGACAGCCGGCAAACCCCTCCCCCGGCGGACCTTAAGGTTTTTTATTGCTTTCTTTGATTTTTTGCTTTTGGAAGAAGTAGGGGTTATTGTAAATCTATTGTTCGGGTTTATTCTGATTTGTATGCTATTAGGTTGAATGTTGGTATTTTCAATCTGAATTGCGATGTAGAAAACAGTTTCGTAGCGGCTCGAGTCTCCTAGTATCAATTTTTTGTTTTCTTTTTGGTTTAATTGGGAGAGAAATCTGGTATGTACGAACTAAAGCTCATATTATTACGCTGAAGGTGTTCGGCTGAATTGTGCTTCTGCTTTGAGTCAATGCTTCCTTTCCATTCGGCTACAGCTTCGGCATTGATGAAATCAATGCTTCCTCTATCGCGCCGCAACTATTGTTGGCTTCCAGATGGTAAATTTGCTGATTTCTTATTCTTGATAAATTCGATCAACATATTGAATTGCATTTCATTGTTTCATTTCATCGCTTCGTGGTTATAGTTATCTGATTCAAAAGTTAGATTGTCCTAATAATCACTTTTCTTCCACCAGTATTCAACGATGATGTGTGATGAATGCTCAGAAGATTTGGAGAATTCGATCTCGTACACAACTTTTGCACTTCGAGTGATTGAATGGTATTGAATTAGAAGATTCCAAGTCCACTGACAGATTGAGCTATTTCAAGAGTAGACTTCAGAGGAAGAAAGAACCCTTCACGCATAATCGATGCCCAACATCTACACTTTTTTTATTAATTTTTATGTACTAATCTCCTTTATGACGCATGATCAAATTTCGACTTTTGAAGAAACTAGTATTTAAGTTTGGTTTTTGATAATCATGATCGTTCCAAAAAGTTATTTTGCAATTTGATGTGAATTTCTGGGGATTCTCTTCTCCTTTCCTGTCTTTAGGTCTGCAACTCTTAGGGGAATCCGGAAGACTCATCGAGCTAAAACGCACTGTTCCCATTTAGAACCCATTTTCAGCACTTAATCTTTGTCCAGATTATTCAAACACGAGTATGCATATCATAATCATGTAATTAATTGTTCCTAAAAGTAGAACATTAGAGAGATAGAGAAGCGCAGCAGACCTGGCATTGATTTGCATTAAACGCACCATTAGAACATTTTCGACATGATTTGTGTACCATATAAACTTTATCTAATTAATTAAGTCCCAACCGGGTAACAATAATCAAGTCACAAGTAGCTAAAAATATTCACTTCTAAACTCTAGAAATCACTCTTCAACGTTGACAAGTTCATACTCAACCAGAGAAAGATTGTTATCCTCTTTAACCTCAAAATTAGCAGGTTCCCCAACTTCGACGCGACCCCATTTGTCAACTGCTAGCCTCATGGAACCCTTGAACATGTCTATCTTAGCATTTCGCAGGATCACGGTGGCACCAGGCTTCATGATATCAACTGCAAAGATTCAACGGCGGAAGTTACAAGACAATACAACATATTCATTAGAATATGTTACCCTTGTTATCCTTGAAAGTACTCAAAGTATGGTCCAAGAACTGAAGTGATGATGGGTACAACATTGTTTAGTCTACTATTAATCAAACCAATAACTAGACCAAAGGAGAAAATAGATAAAAAAGGAGTAAGCTGAGCTAGGTGAGCGCAAAAAGATTTGTAGGTTTAAAAACTACACAAGTTTCAATTATTTGAAATAGTTTTGCAACAGACCTTGGATCATTCTAGGCTATAAGCATGGTAAAATATTAAAAATGTATCGTAATCTGTTGAGCACTCCCAATTAACATTATTAGCTTCTCTACTGCATTTAGATTTATCCCTCCTTTTCGATTAGATGGATTTCAATTTTTTCCTCTCCAAAATTGTTAAATGACCAACAATCCAAAAAACCTAAGCTTGTGAGTTGAGAATAATTTAATTATTTATACATTCATGCAGCCTCACATATAGCCAATGTCTTATTATTGGATATTACATGTGGATTTTTTTCAACGAGGTTAATTTTTTCCTGTGTTGAGATTCAAATTTGGGACTACTCACGGTGACGCCGTCTTAGATTAACAATAATCCCCAAAGCTTAAGCTGATGGGCTGATAATAAATTCATCGTTCATAAATTTCTTACCCAGTAAAAACTCAAAAACATCCGTGCAAATACAAACCTAATGGAAATACGTAAGAACCCAATTACCTGGATAAAATTTCAATGCGAACGCATATTTCCCCGTTCAAAATATAAACGAGACACATCATAAGGTTATTATGCGTGCGTTTCCAAAAAATAAATTTATCTCTTTTTTTGAACAAAAAAAAAATGCAGCCAAAGTTGCAGATTGTATATGTTCATTTCTAGATGTACCTTGGTCATTTCGAGCTGTGAAGACAATAGAACCAGTATCATCGCCAACCAGACACTCAGATATTCGAGTCGGTTGTTGAGGACGGGTTGGAAGCACGGTGGATCGACCAACTTTGTTGACGGCCTTCACATTGTTGGAGTTTACCACCTTCACCGTGAGTGTATGTCCGCTAGTTCCAGGTTTAAGATCTTCAACTTTGATAAATACCGGCTTCCTCTTCGCTGGCGCATTTCCAGTCCCAGTTGCTGTGGATGCCGCCATTGAAATCGAGGATAACAGAAAAACCCCTGAACTAGTGGTGAAAGAAATGAAAAGGAAACCCTAACCCCACTAATTGATTTGGGAATTTAACGTTGGGTTAGTGTGGGCCACTGATAAAATGTTAATGAACCGATGTCCTTCGGGCTATTTGAAAATCCGGTTCAACCCGAATCATTCATTTTTGGGTGAGCCCGTAGTCTGCCTACTTTGGGTCGAGCCATGAAAAAAGTCTAATCAGAACAACGCATTGTGCCCGAGCCTAGTGATGACTGACCCAGCTTAATGAAAGTGATATGGTTAGAGCTGTAAGTTAGCTGAGCTGGGTTCGTGAGTAAGGCTCAGCCATTCCACCGCATTAGCTTAGCCCGGCCCAAGAATACATCCAATCCCACCTGTCCACTGACCCAACAGCCCATTCATCCAGCCCAGTTCACTCAGCAAGCTCAGTCTATAGATTAAGCCCAGCCTTTGCCATTGTTTACGAGGCTAGCCCAACCCAATTAGTCAAGCCTAGGTCACCTAGTATCCTAGCTCGTTGTATCGAGACCCAATTGGCCTAGTCGACTTACTATGCCCACTTACTGAGCCTAGCCACTCAACATGCCCGGTCAGCGAGCCTGTCCTACTCACAAAACCAATCACTGAACCGGTCTATACGCCTAGTCACAGACGAGGTTGAACTACCGATTAGAGCTGACTAAGTTACAATATCGACCCTAATTCTCACGATCTCTCACGAGCCCTAACCCCTCTCCAATCTTCTCCTTCTGTCTCACTTTCTCTGAGCTTCTTCTGGATCTCCTTCTCCTCGCCATTCTCTCTTCCAATCCTCCTCTTTTATTCTTGATCTGACTTCGGATTTTTCTATCCATCTCTCTTGCTCTTTTCTCTGTCTATTTCTTTTTCCTTCTGACATTGCTGCTGAAGTTTGAAGTTCCAAGTCCAGAGAGAGCTTGAGTTGAGGCATGCCCATCTGCTCAATGGAATTTTAACAGAATTTATTCCTCCTATAAAAACTCTTAATACAAAGGTTTGTGCAAGAAGTTGGTCCATGATCAGGTGTGTGGCTACGTAGATGGATGGAGTACCGTCTATTTATCCAAAATTGGAATGCCGAGCCCTGAGATGTCTCCTATTTATTAACACTGCTTCAAAATCAACCCTGGCTCCATTTCCGCGACTACGAGTAAGTCTGTTGCGCTATGCTATGCGAAACCTCTTTGCTTGCTTCCTTTACATAGTTTAGGGGTTTTCTAATGTCAGGAAGTTGATGTTCTAACTCGTAACTGTGAATATACTGTTTTTAGTTCTTTTAGCTCGTTGCAGTGTACAGCTAAACCACCGAAAGAATTGTGCTCGTAGAATATAACCATTTGCCGTTTTAGGATAAACTAAGATTTAAATTCAGATAAAGCGAATCGAGCTGGACTTTTCAACGTTGTTTAATTTGTTAGTAATACCCATCTGTATGTTGTTTTGGGTTGGACAGTTGGGACCTACTAAAAGGATAATATGATTGGCTGACATACAATACGAGAGGTATTACAAAAGAAAAGAATGAGTATTGTGCCCAAGGAAAATATAGAGGTCATTGCACAGGGTATTGGGATTAACAATTTGTCTACAGATGCAGCGCTGGAGCTTGCTCCTGATGTAGAATATCGATTACGTGAGGTTATGCAGGTAGTACTGCCTGTTATGTTATTTATGTTTTCTGTTTGCTGTTTATTACATGTTTTGTTCTCTTGTTTAGTCACATCACTGATATGAAAGTTTTGGAGATTTCTGTCATTAGTATAAATATTACGTGAAGTGATTTGGAGCTAAAGAAATTCTTATATAAAATTTAGGAAGCTATCAAATGCATGCGACATTCAAAAAGAACAAAGTTGACCCCAGATGATATTGATGGTGCTTTAAACCTGAGAAATGTTGAGGTAAGCATTTTTAATTTTGTGGATATAAATTTCATTGCTTATACCTCTCTAAGTCTTTATTTTTTATTTGTTTTCCTGCACTTTGTGTCATTATGCTTACAGATGAAATGAATTCTTAACTGGTATTTCTTTTTATGTTGTTCTATCAGCCTATATATGGTTTTAACTCTAGTGGTCCCTTGCGGTTTAAAAGAGCTCTTGGACATAGAGATCTGTTTTATGTTGATGACAAGGATGTGGATTTCAAAGACGTAAGCATCTCTGCATTGCCATAGATGTCATTTCAATCCTTGCTGCAGGATCTGATGTATCAATATGCATGTTTGACGTGCAGGTGATTGAAGCTCCATTACCAAAAGCTCCTCTTGATACTGCAGTACTTTGTCATTGGCTAGCAATTGAAGGGGTGCAGCCTGCCATCCCAGAAAATGCTCCTCTACAAGGTTTGTTTGTAAAGAAAAATTTCTAAAGTTACCACTTAGAAGCATCACTTGTGCAGTTTACAATTGTATGTGAGTCTAATAACTATATGAGTAAAATTATTGCTGAATCATTTGGGCACAACAATTGATGCACTGCTTCCTGTCTATAGCACCATTTTAACTTCTGCATAATCCCAGGATACCTTAATTTCTTAGGAACTTTACTTGCATCAGTGTTTTCTGGGTTCAATCTACTATTAAGTGTAGGGAGTTTCTTTTTGTCAAAACTTATCATCATGGAAGATCAACTCGGAGAATTTGAACTTTGAAGTAATTTATGTTTCTTGGCTGTGCCCATACAAATTTTTGAAGTAAGGTCTACATTTTTGTCATGCCTATGTTTATAGTAATAGCAGCTCCCTCGGAATCAAAAAGCAATGACCAAAAAGATGGAGTTCCTGTCGACATTAAATTACCAGTCAAGCACATATTATCCAAAGAGCTTCAGGTAAGTGCATTAACGTAACTTTGTTTTTTCATAAAACTTATTATTTTTTTATCTCCCCATCATCGATTTGTATTTGTGTGAAGCAGTTGTATTTTGAAAAGATCACTGAGCTTATTGTTAGCAAGTCAGATTCAATCCTATTTAAAGAAGCACTAGTTAGTTTGGCCACTGACTCTGGACTTCATCCATTAGTTCCTTATTTTACGTGCTTTATAGCTGAAGAGGTAATAATGATCATAAATCAACACTGGACACAAATAAAACTCTTGAATTAATTTGTTACTTATGTTGATTCTCCTTAAAATATCAGGTTTCGCGTGGCTTGGGTGATTATTCCCTTCTGTTTGCGTTGATGCGTGTTGTATTGAGTCTTCTCCAGAATCCTCACATACACGTAGAACCATATGTAAGTTTTCATGTGATTTAGTTCTATAAGAGTATTAGGTTCTTTCTTTAATCTGATGTTTTCTGGATGGATGTCATCTAACAAATTAATGATCCCTAAATATTTCTGTGACTTTTCTCACTTTTCTTTCTGTTTCTCATTTTCTCTTATAGTAAGTTTTACAGACTTTGCAGTTTCTTTATTTTGATTTATGTAGATGCATTTATGATTATTGAACATCTGTTCTCCCTACTGTGATAGAAACAATTTTGCTAAACTTTCTATTGAATATTACAAAAAAAATTGAATATTACAATTTTGCTAAACAATTTTGCTCTTGCATGGCATCACAATTGGGTCACCTAGGTGAGTAGTTTCCAGACCGTACTATGAACTACCTGGGGTGATTTTTTTTTTTCCTTTTTGCGTTGCCAGCTGCATCAGTTAATGCCATCTATTGTTACCTGCCTTGTTGCAAAAAGATTGGGTCATAGACTTTCAGATAACCACTGGGAGCTCAGGGACTTCACTGCAAACTTGGTTGCTTCAATATGTAAAAGGTTAAATTACAAATTTTTTTTGTAATTATCAATGCTTGTGCCATACTGATGAAAAAAAATTTTTTATGCCAGCGCTGTATTGTGTATATCAATTATTTCTCTCCTAGACAGTAACGTGCATGCAAGGTTGAAGATGCTAATTCCCTAGGGTAAATTTGCATGCTTGATTTACCAAAATATACAATACTGTACCACCGCATGGGCGATTATCTTGAGACCGTTACAGGAGTTGTCTAAGTCTGGACTATATGACTTGATAAACCTCTGCATTTTGTGGGAGAATAATTAAAAAATGTCAGTCTTTTGAAGTTATGTCTGGTCTATCTTAATTTTCATTTTTTTTTTTTTTTTGCAGATTTGGGCATGTTTACAATACACTTCAGACACGCCTTACAAAAACTTTGCTCAATGCCTTTTTGGACCCAAAACGCTCATTGACTCAACACTATGGTGCAATTCAAGGAATGGCTGCATTGGGAACAAATGTGGTATTTTCTTCGCACTACGGCAGTTTTAACTTGATTTAACCTTTCAAAAAAAAAAAAACCATTAGGTCAGAGGTATAAGAAAGGATTAGTTCTTTTTGGTTTTAAATAAAAAAGAAGAAAAAAGCTATGAAAGTATATTTATTTTTGTCCAGAATCTAACAATGCTTTTCGGACTTTTTTTTACGTCAGTATGATGGAAATAGATTTATTTGTTTGGTTTGAGTCATGCCTCTCTCAATTTATCAACTCCTCTAGATGATAATTGTTTGTACTTGTTAATAACTAGGTTCGCCTTCTTATACTACCAAATCTAGAACCTTATCTACGTCTTCTGGAGCCAGAAATGCTCCTACATAATCAAAAGAACGAGATGAAGAGACAAGAAGCTTGGCGTGTTTATGGCGCCTTGCTGGTGAGTTTTCTTTCTTACATTGTTACCCATCGGAGACAAAGTCTTTGTTTATCAATGTACTGAATCGACGGAGTTGTAATACAATGCATCTTACAGCGTGCAGTTGGCCAATGCATTTACGATAGACTCAAAATCTTCCCGACTTTTCCGTCTATTCCAGGCAATACTGTTTGGAGGACTAACATGAAAGTTGTGAGTTCGATTTCGAGTAAGAGTTTCTTTAACTTTTCTGGTTTAGAAACAAAACAGTGGTATCAATGCCAAAAGTCATCCCAAGAGGCAAAGGACCCCCCTTTTTGGGATGAGTTGGTATATTCTGACGATCCTCATTTTATGTCATACAGATAAGCGCAGGGAAACTTCACACGACCCAGACGGGCAACCGCCGCTGAAGAAATTCGTAACCGCTGGCCCAATTGATGTCATAGCTACTAACTCATTGGCGTCACACTCTGAAGATAAAACGATGGCGGAACCAGGTGCCCTGGGGGATGACAATACTCGTGCAGCATTCCCATCTTCCAAACAATTGGCTTTGAGCGCTGGGATAAGGGACAAGCGCCAGAGCAATGATCAATCCTGGAATAGATCCACTCTCCTTGCGCAGGTCTGGAAGAACGACTTAGATTCCGGCCGGGCTCTTTCATCCGAGTTTGATGTCTTTGGTGAAAGACTTCTGGGTTTCGTTCCATCGCCCGAACTGTCCATGTTCTTGTAGAAAACAACAAATAAATCACCAAAAAAAAAAAAAAAAAACTTTATTTAATTTAAAATATTTCATTTTTACTGCAGATTGTAAAAGCCTGCATCGTAGTAATTGATGTGACGACACGAGTTTCCGACTTCGATTCCGATATTGATGATTAATAATAAGCTACAAGTCATTTATATTGTCACGTGATACAATAATATTAGTCGATTATGGCTCAGCGAAACCCCACCACCTACTTCACTTTAAAAGCCTGGCAATTAAATGAATCGAGAGAACAAGGACCATTCTTGGTGTGAACGCAATCCATAAAGTTTGAAAATTGTGCCACGCTGTCGCGCTCCCTCTGTACTTTTACTTTTACTTTTACTTTTACTTTAAAAATACGTACTCAACACTTTATGTTGAATGGTTGCGTTCGATGATATGGACGAAATACAGGTGGGTTGCCCAAGATTTTTGTTATAATTTTTACTACTCAAAATAGTTTATCCTAAATTCTAAAATTCAGATTCAATTATAATATTATGTACACTGACTTGCTTCTATTAATAATTTTTCAATAATGTCCGGCTTTATGCCTCAAAAATTTATGTTTTGAAATCTTTTTTAGTTTATTTATTATTTTAAGTATTTATAATATATAATAAGTGCAAGAATGATAAAAATAAAGTATACCGGTGGCTCCGTAACATAATTATTATATAAATTTAGGAAAAGGGTACTATACTCTGAAATTAATTATAATTTGTCGGAGAAATAATATTTTAATTATTTACAATGTACTACGATTATTTCATCAATAAATAACGCGTAAATATAAAGTAGATCCTTTAATGGCTTAGTAATTGAAGATGACTTATTATGAGTGATAAAATTAGGTCATTAGTTGGACATTGGAGCGGGGGGCGGGGGTCTCTTCGAAAACTAGAGGGATAAGGGACCCAAAAGTCAAACTTAGTTTACTCTCCACTCTCAACTTTTAGACGTACAATACATTATCTATTTTTTTTTCTCACCAAACAAAGTATGGAGGTGGACTGCTGTCTGTCTTAGAAGTGGCAAATATCTATTGCCTATTCTTTAATTTAATATTTTAATCGGTTTTAAGTAGTTGGTTAAGTTAACCCACACGTACACATTGTTTTTCTGTCATTTTTAATTAAAATTGAAACAATTTAATTAATAAGGTTTATTGATTTCGTATAACACCCTTAACATGCATGCATTTGCATTGTACGAAAGGTGATTGTACAACTCCCATGCATCCATCACATGCAGACTGTCGTCCCTCTCTCTCTCTCTCTCTCTCTCTCTCTCTCTCTCTCTCTCTCTCTCTCTCT
>CM039531.1:17849802-17886178 GCA_022433055.1 Begonia peltatifolia
GGCGGAGGAGGCCGATACGGCGGAGGAGGCCGATACGGCGGAGGAGGAGGCAGATACGGCGGAGGAGGCCGATGCGGCGGCTACGGTTGCTGTGGTGGAGGCGGCTACGGGTGCAGGTGCTGCGCTTCCGCTGCCGAGGCCGAGGCTTATGCTGCTGCACAAGCACAAGCTAAACCAGAGAATTAAGAAATGGCGGGCGACTACTTAATCAGCATGTGAATTATATATTTAAGCTTTTCCTCTCTAGAACTTGTCTCTCTTTTCTCTTTTCTCTTTCGTGGTGTATGGTGGAATAAGATGAAAAAAATCTTGCACGGGGGGGGGATGCCTCAGGGTGATAAACAGATCTCTCCAGCTGAGATTTATCGAGTCAAGTGTATTAAGCAGTGACGAAGGATGAAGTGTGTTCTTGTGTGTCGTGTAATCTTTATCAAACACAACTCTTTGCTATTCAATAAAACTTCTCCTATATAACGTCTCTTCTCCCTGGTACGATCCCCGGTAGATTGAAAGAATGGACCCGAAATTACCAACTTTGAACAGCGTCGTTATTAACCCTGAACTTCAGGACTAGTGATGGAATTAACAGCCGCGCGTTGATGTAAAAATTTCGACGACTTGTCCCTTTCAAGCCGACAGATGGATTTAATGTTAAGTGTGTCGGTGCACGGTTTATATGTTCAGAATCTCCGTAGCCGAACAGAGTTAACATGATGAATGACATCACTATTAGTGTAATTAATTGTTATTAGAAATGATAATTAAGTTTAAATTAACAGGAGTTGGCAAATAAATAATTGCAATGGAAGTCTTCGAGGTGACTTGGATTAGGAAATTGAGTGAGGAAATAGAAATGTAATAAATATGAATGGTTTTAGGGTTTTTAAACCAGAAACTCTTAAGGATCTGATTTAAGTGTAAAAATCGAGTTATTTGAAATTGAAATGAACAAGTCGCGCAAATTAGAAACTAATACATCACCAAAGTTGACTCTCAGCTTTAGAGGGTCAAAAGATGTTGTGCTAAGAACTAAGCAGCATAAAAACAAGTTATAACGACACGTGGTGACGTGGTTTCGGCATTGGTGGATGCATCAGTGTGAGCATAGCAGTCAAGACATTAAAGAGGTTAGGTTAAAATTATATTATAAAATTTAATTTATTAACTAAATTTTTTTCATTGCAATGATTTTAGATTGGCACGAGAGGGGGAGAGTATGCCAGGTCCATGACTACAGCTGAATTGCCATCGCAGAGGGCCTAAAGCTCCATACTCTTGTTAATGTGGCTTCAGTTCTCCCTCCATCCAGTTTTCATTCATTTATACTCACGCACAGGCTCCATTTTTCTTAACCAAATTAAAATGTTTTACCAAGGGGATTGTCTTCCCGTAATTGTAATGGTTAGAGTTCAGTTTGATCGGAAGTTTAATCAGATCTCAAATCTAGTTAGATCTGGTTAATCGTATGAGAGTCGTATTGATTTCTGCCCAATGAATTTCTTAGTTTTTTTTTTCCGAATTATTTTATACTTAAATCTTGATATCTTATTTTTCTAATAATATAATTTGATTCAGCTGTGACAGCAGTACGCATGTGAGTGTATTATTAAGCCATCTTTTCAAAGTCCGAAAGGAAGTGTGAACCCATTGAAGAAAGCAGTTCTCCCGAAACCCAATCTCCAACCCACCCTCAATCTTTGTCTTCTTCTTCTTCCAGTGGACCGTTCTTGAACGTTTCTTTCTGAACAAGTCTCTATTGGTAGGAATCGTCTTTGACCTGCAACCCCCCTCCATTTATTATGCTCTTCTCGTAGCAGGTGGTCCGCACAAACTAGAATTCGAATTAGTGTACTACCTACATAATTTATCTACTGAAAGAGTCGTCTATTTGTCGAACGCTGCACCATCAGATCTACTTTTCGTTGCAAAAAAAACAATTACCATAAATTCTCTCAATACCCCACTAGATTTATGCGGTGATCCTCCAATCCTCCTAATCAGATTATCCACGATTGCTCTCTTTCTTCTCGCCAATAAATACGTTGCATTTCTTCCTCATTTCCACATCCATCTCTCAAACAAACTTTAAGTGTATTGAGCTCTGAGTTCCGAAAATGGCTTCCAAAGCTCTTCTTTTCCTTTGTCTTCTGTTCGCCATTGTTGTCGTTGCCTCACATGTCTCGGCTAGAGACCTAGCGGAGACTGAACAAATCGGTAATTACTTAAGCACTCGTCTTCATTTTAACTCCATGCTTCACTTTAAGACACTCTTCAAACACTAACGTAAAATGTTTGGCGAAATGTGCAGACGAGACGAATGGGGTGGAGGACTCGAAGGCCCCATATGGCGGTGGAGGAGGCAGATATGGCGGGGGAGGAGGAGGCAGATATGGCAGGGGAGGGGGAGGCAGATATGGCGGAGGAGGAGGGAGATACGGCGGAGGAGGAGGCAGATGCGGCCACGGTTGCTGTGGTGGAGGCGGGAACAGGTGCAGGTGCTGCGCTTCCGCTGCTGAGGCTGAGGCTTATGCTGCACAAGCACAAGCACAAGCACAACCAGAGAACTAAGATATGGGCGCCACTACTTAATCACCATTATTATATATCTAAGCTTTCCCTCTCTAGAATTTCCTTCTCTTCTCTCCTCTCTCTTTCGTGGTGCATAGTGTAATAAGATTAATAAATCTTGCATGGCGGGATGTCTGACGATGACGAACAGATCTCTCCAGCTGAGATTTATTAAGTGTGTGTTCAGGTGTCTGATAAAAGACGATACCTGTTCTTGTCTGTCGAATAAACTCTATCAAAGGCAACTCTTGTTCATTTGATAATAATTTCTCATACTTGTTGTCCGTTCTTCACCCACTTTCCTCCATGGCCGGACCTTACCACCTTTCATAAAAGGCAATACTGAGATTTAAAAAATGAACCCGGAATTTCTATGACATTATAAGTTACCAGAATCTGGACTTTGATGTGATAGATTGCAACTTCAAAAACTGGAGAGCAAGAATGGCACATCTTTCTCTAGACTTGCAGACTCGAGATGAAAACTCTAATGTTCTTGCGTTTTGCCAATTTCAGAAGAGTAAATTGTACTATCTCAGACATTTGTTGCTCCAACTTTTATGTTACTTTTCCCCCAAATCTTTAATGTTATTATGAGTGTGCTCAGTGGAGAGCAGTAGGGTTTGATCCCAAATCCAGAAGGATGAAGAGTGAAGCCATGAACTCAATTCGGCACTACCTTGTCTCCTCCAATAAGATGAAGCCAGTTTTTTGGCCTTGGTCGCTGACCGATTAGACTCTTGCGAGGATGAGTCTGAGTCGGGCAGAACAAACAGAGGAAACATGATTGACCTGTACGGACTACGTGATCCCAAAAGACTGATCCACAAACAATTATTTTCCCCGGTGCAGATATCACGATTTTTGAAGTGTTCAACGTATCCGATTGCAATTGGCCCATTTGTCTGTGTTACAAAGGACTTGGTCATTTCTTGATACACTAACCTGTTTTTGTAGCTGGTGGCCTCACGTGAGTAGGTTATTGGAAGGGTACAGTTTTGTCATTATTTTTTATTCCGGCCGATTCGCGAGTCTTACCCAGCTGGTCGGCTAGGCCGAACCCGGGCTTGATTCCGGTCACATGAGGCTGACGTACCAGTTACCACAGTACCAATATCTAAACATTAAGAAAATATTTTAAGGGTGAATTTTTAATGATCGCGTATATTTTCATATATTTAAGATTAAATTAACAAATGAAAGTGAAAGCTTAATTACCCACACACGAGGACGACGTGGGAAGCATCACCTCTTAAATTCATGACAACACCGGTCACTCGTTATTCTCGTATGAACTATTATCAACCGCCGGCTCAAAAGTCGCCGGCGCAACCCTCCATAATTACGTCACGAAGCTTTAAACAAAACCCAACGGGGGAAGACTACTTATTTTCTTTTTTTTTTTCGGGAGCGTAGTTGTTCATAGATCCCTTTTTCTCACCCTATTATCCGGGTGAATATATCTAGAACCTCGTCTCCTTCCGTATTTGTATTTGGGTGGGTAATCTTTTTCATAATCTGCGTTTTCTTTCTCTAGTTCCGAATTCTATTTAACGTTCGTCTCTGGGGATTAGGGGATGTTCCGAAGATGGGCTGCTTAGACGAGGGAACAAATTTGCTTTGTCTGTGGTCTCTGAATCGGAAAAAGGGGATTTATTGTTTATGATTATCCATTTCTCGTTTTTGATCTAATCTTGACTTTCCCATTTTCTGAGAGCCAATTCTGCAGCCTTTTTCGAACAAATTTCAAAGCTTCAGGGTTCAAAATAGACCATTTCAATGGCCTCGAGCAGGATGGCTTCTGCTATTTAAGTGAAAATATCTCCTTTTGTGTATTGATCTGTTCTAATACCCAAGAAATGTACGGGGTAAAAGGAAAAAGAGATATTTCCTCTGAATATCAATCCAATGTACCAATATTGAGACCCAGCATCCATTCTAGAAGGGCAAATCTTGTGGTCAAGTTTCAAGACATTTATGGGTTTACTGTGGAAGGAAATGTGGACGATGTTAATGTGTTAAACGAGGTAAGAGAAAAGGTAAGGCAGCAGGTTAAGGTTTGGTGGGCATTAGAGGAAAGCAAGGGTACGAATTGGTACTTGCAGCCTTCTGTTTCTGAAGGGATTGTCCTTAAATCCTCGCTTAAGTTATCTGCTATTGTAAATGCCTTCACCTTAAAGAGCTTGATCCGGAAAGGGATTCCGCCCGTTCTCCGGCCAAAAGTGTGGTTTTCTTTATCAGGTGCAGCGAAGAAGAAGTCGACGGTGCCGGAGAGTTACTATGATGACTTGATCAAGGCTGTGGAGGGGAAGGTCACGCCTGCAACTAGGCAGATTGATCATGTGAGTCTCTTTAGATTTGCAATGCTTGTTTTTGTAGATTTAAGTTTGACTTCCATTTTGATTGATGAAGTTTTGCGTAGATTTATTGAACAATTTATTACTATTATTATTTGAGGAAACCTCAAGAAGAGAGAAGTTGGTTTCCTTTGGCATGAATGCAAATAATTATTGATTGTCTCGAAGTATTCTCTGATCTCGAGCTGACTTCGATTCATCGAGTGATTGATCACTTTTGTTTGTCACTGTGGATCCACTAAGTATCGATTGTAGAATTTGAGTATATTTATTCTCTAAAAACTTCTACAATGTGTAATAGTTGGATTATGAAGTCTGCAAAACATGATCATACCATATTTTCTAAGGGTATGAATTGGAGAGAAGTAATTATGCGAGATTTCTATTTCGGATTCGTTCTTCCCGGATGTTGATACCTTCCAAGTACGAAATATATATTCTACAAATGGATGCAATGCAGTTTTAGAAATGATAAACCGGCATTGCGCCTGGTACTGGCATTTATATCATCTATTTTCATACACTACTTCAGATGCAACCTATAAAAAATGTCTAAACCCTCTTTATTTATCTTGTTACTCAGGATTTACCCCGAACTTTTCCGGGTCATCCATGCCTGGACACCGTGGAGGGTCATGCTGCTCTAAGACGAGTTCTTGTAGGGTATTCCTTCCGTGACTCTGATGTTGGATATTGCCAGGTGAGTTTGTAGAAATGCTTCTCAATTGATCTGCAAACATAATTGTAGGAATGTTTTCATTATTTAATCTTTGTTTCAAAATGAATGTAGCTTAGCATAGATTCGTGATCTTTGGTCCAGGGTTTGAATTTTGTCGCAGCATTGCTTTTGCTCGTTATGAAAACGGAGGAAGATGCTTTTTGGATGCTGGCTGTCCTGTTGGAGAATGTTTTAGTTTGTGACTGCTATTCGAATAACTTATCAGGATGTCATGTTGAACAGAGAGTGTTCAAAGACTTGCTCACTAAAAATTGCCCCAGGTATTCCCGATTCAAAGATCTCTTCGATGAACCAGTCTACCGAGTTGATTTTAGAGAATATATATATATATATATAATAATGCAGGATATCTACTCATTTGGAAGGCATAGAATTTGACATCTCCCTGGTTGCCACTGAGTGGTTTCTTTGTCTCTTCTCCAAGAGCTTGCCTTCAGAGGTTGAACACTCTCTTTCTCCCTCACTCTGGAAAACTTCTGTTGTTTTGGTGACTGACGTCTGCGAGGCTTATTTTCAGACAACGCTTCGAGTATGGGATGTTCTTTTCTACGAGGGGGCGAAAGTTCTATTTCACGTGGCTTTGGCTATCTTCAAGGTGTGCTTCCTCATTTTCGCTCACCCTTTTAAGGCTTACAAGCTGTGTTTGAACTGTTTAAAAGCAAAAGTTGATTTTCCTTGCAGATGAAGGAAGAAACATTACTCATAACCCATCACATTGGAGATGTTCTTGATATTCTGCAGAAAACGTCTCACCAACTCTTCGATCCTGATGAACTATTGACGGTACTGTTAATTATTTCCCGATTCGATCTTATTTCGAATTTCTGCTTTTAAATACAGAGCTCCCATGAATAAGAGAGAACTGTCTGTGAAACTAATGTTGCAGGTGGCATTTGATAAAATTGGATTTGTGACAACTAATACTATATTGAAGCAGAGGAAAAAGCAGGAACCGGCAGTTATGGCCGAGCTTGATCAGCGGTTAAAGCGGTTAAATTCCCTCAAAGAGGATGATAACTAGCATTAATGGTGGAATAGATTAGGGCATGTCTTCCCCTTACTTACAGCTTTTTTTGGATTGAAACTTTGACCAATGTATCTTGCAGCTCGTACTGTTTGTTGACCATAATTCATGAACCCAGACAAAGAGAGAATCCCCTTTTTTTCTGTGTTCTACGAAGTGTAATGTACATATTGATTTTCTACCTTCGTTTTTGCTTTTGTGATCATCAAAATGGGCATGCGGTCAGATGTTTTCTGATATTTGTTTTGGCTATGGAAGTTCTTGAGCTTCTAAATGGATCCCTCTACTGCTAAAGTTTTCCCGGGTGGATTGGTGTTTGAGGAAGCTTAGATGACCATTAATGGAGCGGAGCTTGGACTTTTTGAACTGTTTTTCATGAATGTTGTCTGAACAAACAAAAAATTTATCTTTGTTTGAACTGAAGCACTGTTCTTTTACTGAAGAAGAAACACGAGCAGTGGAAAGTCGTGATGCTGAAAGGTGACGAAGAAAGTCGAAGGTGCGAGCTTACCATATTCAACAGTTCTAAAATGGACGATGAGCTTGTTCTTCGCAAGAAAGAGGAAAAATACCTAAATTCATTAACCTCGATAAACCTTGGAAACTCCTGTACAGCCATGCTAATTCCCCCTTCCAAATACAGCTGAATCTGAAACATCGAATTTGCAACTCACAACCAATCCAATGCCCCCGAAGCGCCATGCTTGGACTCTCGACCCTGATTTTGACAGTATCGACCTCGACCCCTCCGATTTCGGCTCGTCCATTCCTCTAAAGAAGATTCCGAACGGCGACGTTTTTGAGGCGTCTCGCGCCGGGGATGTCGACCGTCTCGGCTACCTTCTCGAGTCCGGCGTCAACGTGAACGCGCGGGACCAGTGGGATTCAGTAGCCCTCTACTACGCCTGTTTGGCTGGACATCTCGATGCTGCTCGAATGTTGCGAGAGAGTGGCGCCATTTGTTCGGAGCACACTTTTGATGGCGATCGTTGCCACTACGCGGCGCTCAATTTGAAGGTACGGAAGCTTTTGAAGGCGTTCGAGGCGAGACCACCTCCATTAGGGCCATTACAGGCAGCCCTTAGGGAGACTTTCTTAAATTGCGGAGCTAACCTCGCATATCTGGAGCAGGCGGAGAACCAATTTCAGATTTCAGGTGAGCTAATACTGCTGCTGTAGGTGAAATTAGTTGCAAAATGTGTTCTAGTTGCTTTGATACAGCCATTGTAGCTGAAAATTATAGTTCATTTCCTCCTCCTTAGGTAAACTGTTTTCATTCAGACTATTTGGCCATCTCCAACCCATCAAGTTTCCTAACAGATTGATGTTCTTTGATCCATCGACTGCCATAGATGCTGATTATCTAGCTTAAATATGGGTGGTTGCAGGAGTTTTTGTTTTTGTTATATGCACATTTTCAGATACTTGATGCAGATCCTAATAATCTGGCTGATGTTATTGATTAGGTGTTTTTCTCAGTGGGGGATTCAGCTCCGACTGCTTCCCTCCCGATATTGTATTTTTTGTGCAAGGCCGAGCGATCGAGGCTCACAGAGTCATTTTAAGTGCCCGGTCTCGTTTTTTCAAGCGAAAGTTTGAAAGTGACTGGAAAGAGCGGAAAGAAGTAAGATTCTCTAGGGAAAAGTTGTCGTACCCGGCTTTGTACAGCCTAATCCATTTCTTTTATTCAGACAGACTAGAGATTGGGGTGGATGACATGGAAGACCTCGTGAGAATCTGTAAAGTATGTAAATGTGAGTCACTGCAAATGATTATCGAGAAAGAAATGATTCACCAAAAATACGCGGGGTACAAAGCATTGAGAGATGCTGATAATTCTCAGAAGAGGTTTATCTTACAAGGCATATCTCTTCCAGAAGATGACCGCCTTCCTTCTGCCTTACATCGGATTCTTCAGAATGTTATGGCCAATTCCGTGGAACGCAATCCAGAGAATGGATTAGATGGTTTGTCGTTGGAAATTCCTACAATACGGATTGTGGATTACATCGATGATCTTGCAGACATTTGTGTTCGAGTTGATAGGAAGATTTTCCGTTGCCATCAAGTAATTTTAGCATCGAGATCAGAATACTTCAAAGCAAGATTGTCCCGCTTGAAGGATTTTGATGGAGGAAAAGATGGTTGTTCTGTAAATACTCTTCCGTATCTGGAGGAGCATGCGTTAAGCACCGAAGCATTTGAGAAAATGATCGAATACATGTAAGTATTTGGGTTTTTTATTGAAGACATTCACTAAGTCATCATTGCCTTTGCATAACGATCATTAAAGTGACTGAGATTAGCTTTAGTCATCTTCGCCAGAAAACTTATCTGTTCTTCTTTGTTTTTTCAGGTACACTGATGGATTGAAGGATATAGATCCGGATCAGGTGTAGTTCGAAGAATTCAAAAATATTTTTACTGTCTGGTTTATGGTTCTAACTTGTAAAGCTAGTTGGTCATAGTACAGGCCGAAGAAATGTTTGATGCTGCTTCGAGATACCTTCTCTTTCCTCTCAAACGTGCAGTCGCAGATGTATTGCTCCCTCACCTGGAAATGGTTCCACCTGCAGACTTGTGCCACTGGCTAATGTTATCGGACTTGTACATCTCTCTCTCTCTCTCTCTCTCTCTCTCTCTCTCTCTCTCTCTCTAAGACATCTATGCATTGTTTGAGATTTTCTTTAAACTGCAACAACTATTATATGTTTTCACAAAATTTTGAGGTAGTCTGATCTGGTTAAATGATTACTGATGAAACAACAATACTACTAATACCATGAAACTTTTCGTAATAGGCCTTGGTGCTATTTGCGTTGGTAAACTAGTTTGATAGAATGAACCTTTTTAGTTGTTTTGTAGTTTCGGAGTCAAATAATAGTATAGCATTTTGCAGTTTTTCTCACTATGGCTGCTACCAGGTATGGCGTTTTGAAGATACGCGAGTACTGTCTTGATACGATGGCTTGTAACTTTGAGACATTTGCCGACACTTATGAATTTCGAGAAATGCTATTGACACTCCCTCCGCCATCTGGGGATTCATCTCTTCGGACAACTGTTCCAAGCGCTCCCGGAGCTGCGGTGAACACAGGTCAAGGCAACCTCCTTGATGACTTACGGGAAAAATGGCTTGAAGCTGAGGCTGCCGAACTTGACGAAAGAGATGAGAGTGCATTACTCTTCGACAAGCGCCTAGAGATGCTCATGCTGGTAGCAGAAGAAGAAAAATCAGGTACCACTCCTCCTATTGACGATGTTACTGGCTAGCAAAGATGCCTATGATTCTCTCTTTCTTCCATTTTCAACCCCAATCATAAATGAAAAACTAGGATAGCATACTTGGTAATGCCTGTAGTCAGTTTCATCAATGTATTTGAGTTGTTTTTTTTTGAAGTCTCAAGCTCCAAAGTATATATTTTTTTATTGATACATGCAACATGGTTGATGTGTTTTTTCGTTTGTTGGTTTTCTTTTCTTCTGAATCTGAACCATTTTCTCTGTCATACTTGTCTGGGTTATATTAGAGAGTGAGCAAGAAATAGTTGTTGTTTTCCAATCAATGTACCAAGTAGGAGAAATTGGTGCATTAGCTGGCCATTGGGAGTAACTTTTATTTTGTCTAACCAGCAGACAAAGAAGAATGCGTTTCCTTGTTTGTAATCACATCATTGAATATTCATGATCAAGAGGGAAAGCATATACAGGGCACTTTTTCTTTGTTTCCTTCTTTCAATCTTTAGCATTAATCAATTGCAACTGCCTTCTTGCGGAAAAATAATTGTACAATAAAAATAGAGGAGGGTTTAGAGGTGTTAACTTGCATTTTTGGGTGAATCTCTGTTGGGACTTTCCATCCCTTCCTTGAGAAACGACTGTCGGTCTATTTCAACTGGCGTAGATGTACCTGATTCAGAAACATTATCCTCAATTGACAAATTTGAGGTCGATGCATCAGATGTATTTCCGTCACCAGGGGTTGATGGCTCTGATTCTTCTGCTAAATTCTGAAGGCTCCAATACATTATGCTAGCAGTCAAAATTAGGATCATCTTTTGATTTACCTGTCATTTCAATTCACATTTCAGAACAACTTGCCGGCGGAGTCGCATGTCAAAATATTTACGTGAGGAGAAGAGCAAAACCCAATCCCTATTACTCATCATACCAATGATAATAAACAATAACGGAGGGGACATTCCAACTATAATAACAGCATTACAAGCAGCTTAGAGTTTTAAGCCATAAATTTTACCTCTATGATATCCTCCGGTAACAAGAAAATCGAACACCCAAGTTTCCGGGCAACGCTGATAATATATGTTGCGTTCAACTTCTTGTCTTCATCTGTAATTAAGGATGGTGGAGTGAGATATTGTCCTCGTGATGCACAATGCAATCAAATGCTTGCTAAATCATAATTTCGTTCAGTGTCACTTTAATTTAGTATGACTTCTAGATCTAGAACATTAAAAAATTGAAATCATCCCGAGTCTAAAGAAGGAAGAAGATGAAGTGCACCAGTTTCTCCTTTTGTCACAACACTCCAATTCACCACCCTCGGCTCCACGGCACTCAGAAGCTCAAGAAAGAAAAGTCCATGGGAAAGGTTCTTATCCTGAAAACAACAAGGAAAATTAGTATCTGCTGCATTTAATTTATTTTTTATATTTGGTTATTCACTTGATTACCTTAAAGCTCTCCATATGAGAGGTCCTTCCTGCTTTTTTCACTTTGTTGTTGGCCCATCTCAGAATGTCAGCATCTGTGATTTCTTTACCTACTTTACCTTGCGAGTGCGATCTCAAGTTTTTTAGAAGTTGAAGCATGCTAAACCTCATCAGTTGCCATAAATATGCTGCCTCGTAGGATTTGGATGGTGAAGAATAAAATATAGATAGTTTAGTTTTCCTCAATTTTTGGGGAATAGAAGATGAAAAAAGTTCAAGTTACCTAGTATTAGCTTCTTATTTCCTTGGACTATATCATTCCCAGCTACATTCACCAGAGAAAAGTTTAATTCCTTCCCAATCCTCACAACTTGGTTGCAATTCTCGACTTTCCTAAATGGCATCTTTATAGGAGGCTTTGTTGCCTGCTTCCAGTTGACTGATCCTAAAGAAATTTTGTCAAGAACTTCCAAGAGAACCCATCTGAAAATATAATCCCAATCAAGTTTCTTCCACAAGGAATATAAAAAGTAGGTTTTTGCAGGTGCATTTAAGGTTCAAAACAGAAACTGCTACCCATTTCTGACATCCTCAAAAACATTATTGACATATGTAGCAGTTCCAAGGCTATTAATCCATAACCGGAAGCACCTCTCTTCCCGAGAAGTTTGTGCATCATCACTCATCATTTCTGCAACGGACATCTTTTTAATGTCAACAGACAACCCATTTCTGCATTATAAATTCAAAATTCCGTTAAAATTTTGTACATATAGTCATAGTCAAATATGTAAATTACAGCTATTCCACTAGGAAACTTGGCTCAGGTGAAGAGAGGAGTTATGACAAGATTGAAAGAAACTCCAAAAGTCAGTTTTAAACTGTATAAATGATATAAAATTCAATTTTAAATATTAAAAGCTTGAACTATTTTAAGGTTGTGCTATTATTATTTCATCGTTTGCTTGCAAATTTCTCAGCTGCTCAACAAATCAGAATAAAAATTAAAACCAAGTAAATTATTCTTAAGATATCATAAGTTGCAGTTTTTAAAAATCTACACATCAATTAGTGTTACTCAAGTTCATTACTTTTGAAAACTTTTATGAATGACACTAAATCCTCTTGAATTTGGTAGGAAAAAAAAAAAATAATAACACAAAAAATAGAGTAACTTTTAACCTGTGCTGGAATAATTGTGCAACAAAAGCAAGATTTAGATTTGGTGAGCCCTCAACAATGTCCTTAGGAGTAAGATATCTTTTGCAGTCTAATTTCTCTGCATGCTCAAGAACCATATTAGCTCTTTCCGTGGGATCCTTCGAGTCCAATGAAGCTGAGCCCGAGTGTTCCGGTGCAAGAGCATTAAGTAGATAGGCATATGCCTCTCCATCCTGTAAATAAACTAGTTACTTCTATAATGCAATGAGTCTAGAATTACAGTGGCACAAAAATATCCAACATAATTTTGTTTTATGTTTCTTAAGTTCCCAGTTAATGTTTTCTTCAGCTTGAGGTTACAACATTCAGCCTGTACTTTATTCAACTTCATTTTGTTGTGGTCTTGAGATGTAATAGCTTATAGAATCCTTCGTGTGACACACTGAAATGGGAGGTATGACTACATCAGATGCTTCTTCCTTAAAACTAATATCTCACCTACCATAACGATGCCAAGAGAAACAAAAGCCTCTGAAGTTTTCATATTTTCACTTAATAACCCAAAGCGACAAGTGGAGCAGTTTCTCCATTTAAATAGGTATTCTTTCATCTAAAAATTATCAACAAATCATAAAAAATTATATCTATCAAAGTTAACAGCATGCAGTGTTTTTCAAAGTCAAAGTGGTGCACCATTTTACCTTCACATCAGACGAAAAGTTTGTGACTTGTTTTTCATAGCCAACTTTCTTGAGATGAAAGTTCATCCATTTCAATAAAACTTTTTCAGGAGACAATCCTAAAAGCTCTTCCACGTCCTGTTAGTTAATAGAATATAAGAAGACACAATCTCATCATGTTTCTGAGATGTTATCAGAAAAAATAAAGAACATAATTTTTAACATTAATAATTGAAGAGAAAATAAAACTTATCAACACTTAGAGACCTTGCTATCATCCACCAATTCCACAAGTTGAGGAGTTTTCTTCAAATTCAGATCAGCCAAAAGTTGAATCTGATTATTCATCACCACATAAGAAACCAATAATTTAAGACCCCTTCAAAACCAATTAAAGTTTTTTCTTCCTTCATTGCTTACATGGAGATAAGATTTTACCAGAATATCTAATAATTTAACTCGAAATAGATTGTAGCTCTAGGGATACCTTGATTATTTGAGATATCAACCCGAGTAGCAAATGTGGCTGAGAAACAAAATAAAAAAACAAAGAGAAATTTGAGAATGCTGAAGAGACAACGAGCATAATCATTGTAGCCCGTGTATAGCTTTCATCACTTACTCTAGCTTCAACCAAGTCTTGTGTGCCAATATTAACAACTGTACAGCCAATAGCCTTAGCAGAATTAAGACAAAGGGTATGGTTTTCATTCCTCTCCCAAGGATTTAGAACCCTTTTGGTGTTGATAGCTCGCTCATCTATCGTCCCCGGGACAGCAACATTGATGAGCTTACTGCAAAGATTATTCGAAAATATCAAAGTAGACAAACAATATTGACAAAATGGACCATGATTCTGTTGCAAATTGAATAATAACAAACATATTATTTCCAGTATCTACCAGAGAAGAACTCCATCTGTTGCCAGATCAAATAGAGCATTTGTAGACGGATCTAAAGGAAGATATTTTTTTAAAAATGGATCTTCTGCCAAAAAACTATTTATATGTGCAACATAGGACGACTTCTCAGATTCATTAATAGCATGAAGAACAGTTGTCGTTGTAGCTTTAAGGAAGGAAGAAGAATTTTTTGAACCGCCTGACTTGATAGTTGCTCGGGCTTGTATATTTAAAAAGGCCTGTAAGATAAGAGACTGTACTGAACCAAATGGGAAATGAATTTGTAACTTTAAAAATTATATGTACATAAAGGTCTAGAGACTATGAATTCCAAAACATTTCATTCGGCTCCTTCATGGAAGATGGAAAAAAAAGAAGTAAACAAAAAAAAAAAAAAAAAAGAACAAATTCTACCCATAACATCAGGTAACTCGATCATCTACTATTATCTTGTTAATAGTCTTCATGCACTCATCAACAACAGAACCATACTGGTACACCTAACAAGTGTTTTTGGAAATAGTATACTTTGCAAACTCACCCGAAGGAAAGATTCGAATTCAATTTCTTCCCCCATATCTTGATTTGACTCACCCAAAATGGCCTGAATCTCATCTGTAGTTAACATTTCACTAAAGGACTTCAGCTTCGCAAAAACAGGAGGCAAATCTCCCAAGGTGACACGGCCTGATTGATTTCTTATTGAAAGAAACTGGAATAATAGCAGCACATCAGTCGGCATTGCACAAAATTTGCTAAACACAACAAGCAACCTGATTTAAGCGAAACTAAAATGATGTCGCTCGAGGAAAGTTAACTCATACTCTGGATTTGAGGGTGCGAAGCTCCACTTGAGTGAATTGGCTTTGAAGCCATTGATCAGAAACAAAAACGCCCACAAAACTAGACATTTCACCTCTGTCTGTCTAAAACGGATGCACACAGATTAAGAATATTAGCTGCACAGAAAATAGAGTAGCTTATTACATGACACTTTGGTTTTACTGAAATTGATGATTCATTTATCTCTGTCCCAAACTAGATTCATGCTTAGTTGATATAACTATACAGTCCATTTATTATGAAATTCAACCAATCTATAACTTCGATATTTTTTCCGAGAGGCCTGTGATTCTGAATATGCATTACATTATTCTCAGGCAAATAATAATATGCTCTTTACATCTTCGATGAAAGTGTGAAAAGAAACTGCGATCGTGAAGAAAAATGTAAGCACACAAATTCGAATATTTCAAATGCTATATTCACACTTCCACATAAACAACATATTTTTTGCGACTTTATCATAAAAGTAAAAAGAGAGCGTGAGAAATTAAGATCAGAAAGGCAAATTGAGATGCATGGAATTCGAAAATGCGGAAAACTGGAGTGAACAATGCCGAATGAAAGAAAAAGGGAACGAATAAAGAGCACCTTAAATAAATTTCAGAAACTGGAGCTGAAAACAGAATCGAAAGGCTTTCTCATGGTTTCGCATCCGCTATTTCGTGCAGTAAAAGAAGACACAGACAGAGAGGGAGAGAGGGAGAGAGAGAGAGAGAGAGAGTTGTGTGAGGAGAAGAAGAAGAATGGGTAGGGGAATGGGAGAGAAAAGCGTGTTGAGTTTGAGGATTGCGCGGAGAACAAGGAAGCAGGAGGAAGAGGAGAGCTGAAACCAAAATAGCTGGTTTCCCCACAACTGCAACTCTATTTCATTTCCCTAACTTCCTAACGACCTCCTGCCTTCTCCCTCCTTCGTATACAGTATACTTTCCTTTTCTCTCCCTTATTTTAATTTCAATATTAAATTAATTCTTTGACAATAAACGACCATTCTTGACTTAATCTCATACATACTTTTTAATTATATTAAAAAACGCGGGATATTATTAAAATAAAAATAATATTACATTAAATTTGTTTACTGGGAATAATATTCACTATTATAAATAATTATTTATTACGTTAATTAGTTTAATAACATTACTCACAAAATAATGTCGTAAAATATAAGGTTTTTAATTTTAAAATGAGAGGTTACTTTTAATTATATTATTAGTATAATTTCGAGGAATAGAGTCAAATGTTGAAAAGAATTTAAAAATTGGTAAAAACTATCATTATGTGTTAATTTAAAATTTTAATTTTTTTGTTCTACGTTGGAGTTTCGGTGATTCGTCTTCTTCTTTGTCGTTTCCTTCGGTTTGGAAAGTCTCGATGGCTTTGGTAGATTCAAGGTAGCCGACGAAGGCTCAGAGTGGTCCGACCACTGTCAGCAGGACCGTGAGGTTCACACCGTGATGGCGGTGGGCTAGGACAAGGAGGTGATGCGGTTTGAGAATATGCAGATGAAGAAGAAGAGTATCAACAACCATGAGCTTCCTGACATTTTCCATATTTTAAAGCTATTTAGACACCGAGTTTAAGATTCAGAAAAGAGGAGAGAGAGAGAGAGAGAGAGAGAGAGAGAGATCAAAACCATCGCAATTTCTTCTGTTATTTGAACAGACGAACTAATCCAAAGCATTCCAGATTACAAACCATTTTTGTTAATAATCCAAACCATTAAGTCTACACCATGGTTTAAAAGGTAGTAAAGAACATTAACAGACGAACCCAACCAGCCTCCTGTCTCTCATTTGCGCTGGTAGCATTCGCCTCAATCAGAAATCTAGCAACGATGATTACTAATGAACTGATAATAGAAACAACGAAAGTCAAACAGACGATTGAAGAAGATTTGCTAGAACTTGCTGTAAAAATTCTCTGTTTCAAGTTTTAGCCCATTCCTTCCTGATATCAAACGTGTAGTTGATCTCCAAGTAGCACTTGTTATCATCGTCAAGAAACTACAAAATAAAAAAAGTAAAATTTCCGAGAAAAATCCAGAAAACTTTCTCGTGAGCCAAACAGCAAAAGAGAAAAAGAAGCAGAAAAAGGAGTTACCTTTGATCTTGCGGAGTATGAGCCTCTGGCTAACATACCGGAAGGAGTAGTCTCTTCCGGCATGACATGAGTGTACGGCTCCGGTTGAGGGCTGAAAGTTCCGAGCATCTCTTTAGAGTTATCCACTGAAATGATTAAAGTCGTCATCACTACGAATCCTACAACCTAATTCTAGTTTTAAACATTAAGGAGATGAGAGAGAGAGATGATTGAGCTTACCTTTGATTCCAGCTTTCCAAACAATGTTGGTGTATTTGAGACCAGAAACTATGTTATTTCCCACTTTGAAAGAGAACTTTAAGCTGTATCGGCTACCTTCCTTCAACGTAAACCATAACCCTTTTGGCTTGCCGTCTACCGGAATCGGAAGAACAATGTCAGGTCGATCAGGAGAGAGGATTGAAAGACTAAGGATCTGCACTTCTGGATCAAGACTTTCCACTGTATAACAAAAACATTTACTTTAAACACCCGAGAAAATTGTTGGAATTGTGAGTCGAAATCTTTAAATTTTATCGGGAAACAATCAGAATTGAGAAAAGATATGAACTTTGTAAAGATATCACATAAAATATGCAGAATTCCAATGCATTTAACTAGCAAAGACGTGTCAAAAAAGGAAAATTGTGTTGATACCTCCACCATTTTCGAAATCCACGGCCCCAAGAAGCTGCTCCTTCCATCTCCTCAGGCTCTCATCGTCCTAAATAACAAATCCAAAATAAATAAATAATAAAAACATCAATTGAAGTTCTTGGAGATTCTGATCTTCTGAGTATTTGACGAGAGAAAAACCTTATCTTTCTCGAGCTGTTCTTTGAGGGTAAACTGAGGACCGAGCTGTATTTTGCTTCCTTCATCGTCCGTTTCTTCCTCAGTAGCATAAAGCGACGTCTCGCTCGTTTGCCTTCCAAGTCTCAGACCTTCTTCGTTTTCAATCTCCCGATCCTCCCTCCATTTTTCGGCAGCATTCCTCTCGCCCGCATCCTCACTGTTTTTATCGAACCCCATTGACGGAACGGTCGGGAAAAGCTCCAACGGCGAAGGACAAAAACTCGAAAGCAGTGACGGAGATTGAAGAAGAAGAAGGTGAAAAACAAAACCCAGAAGAGAGAGGAGCAGAGAAGTGAGATTGTAAGAGATAAGCCAACAAATGGAAAACCCAAAAAAAGACAAACGGGAATTTCAGTTGGGTTCTTAGCTTTTTATGGCGGGTTGGTTGAAATCTTCAACCAGAGAGAGAGATTGTTTCGGAAAGGCTGTGAAGAGGCCTATGAACAAGTCATCAGGTGAACTGGTGATCGGAAATGAATGTCAGAGAGAGACGGGAACGTGGGAGTCACTACAGAACCACCCGTGCCATTGCACCAAGTACAACACCGGACAGGGTCTGACTAATTTTAGTACTTTAGCATTTATATTCTTGGATTTTTTCCGATTAAAACTCTAAAGAATTGAAATTTTTTTAAAAAAATTTTAATCTACCATTTTAAAAATTAAATTATAAAAAATTTTACAAATCAAATCACAATGGACAACTTATCATTATACATTAACTTGCAACTACAAACAATAGCCATCCATTATGAAAAGTTATACTTGACACTGGACACGTAAGATCGGTCGCACGATTAGGGGGTGAAGAGTGTCTGTTTCACGTGCGGTGCATGAAACATGAGAATGGATGGTCACTACTCGACAACGGTCGTCTGTTCCCCGACAATATATAATGAAACAAACATCATTCAGCTAAAAAACCTTCAGAAAACTGCAAAACCTCTCGGCTGATTTGCGAGGCTAGTAGGACGGAGATCGAAACTCTCACAGACAGACTTCATTAGATCGAAGTGAAATAGTCAGAGTTTCATACACAATGATAGTGGAGTACTTCAAAGGGATGATAGAGTACCAGAGAGATATAAGACAAATCATCATACATTGGATGATGGCCGATGACGACGATGTCCTAGCTCTGTCGACCAATGACGACGATGCCTCACCCGATGACGAGGATGGGGTACCATCGTCATTTTAGTTTATATTTTGTATTTTATTTTATATACTTTAGTTTGGTGTAATTTAGTTTGGTGTACTTTATTTTATGCAATTGAGTTTCATACAATTTAGTTTGATATAATTTATTTAAATGTGATTTACTTTACGCTATAAAATTTTGAAATCATCTGGTGATTTGAATATGCATGTTAACTATGAAGGAGTCATAAAACAAAGAAAATTCTAGTCAATTTTTCAATTTTTTTTTTCATTAAATTAAACATTATAAAAAAATAATTTCAAAGAAATTTCAAACGATATTGAATTTACTTAAAAATTTGAACACATATTCACTATACCATGAGAAGATAATTTATAAATTTTTGTCATTTTTTAATACTTGTACGATTTATTACCATTTTAGTAGATTAAATAATAAAACAAACGTATATTACACATTATAACAACATAATTTTTTAAAAATACCAAACGATATTGGATTTACTTGAAAATTTTACCAAATTATAGCCAGGATATAGTCATACGTTTCTTCATCCATAGCCGTGTGTAAAAGATTATTGCACAAAATAAAAACTATATTAGAAAATAATAAATGTGTATTTATGAAAAAAAAGAGTTGAAATGTATATGCGTCCCGTCAAATATGTAGAAACTTATAAACGTGTCTTGCGAGCCGAAGCGGCAGCAGCGCCTGAAGTGAATCTCTTGTCAGAACAAGTGTGACTATTATGCTCATGAAGTTGACATATAGGACACGACATCGTAGATTTCTTACTAGAAATTCTCCACCTCGACGGCTCATCGACATCACATACTCTATTCTTCTTTGGCCTACTAGGTTGATGCCCTCTCTCGGACGAAATGATTGGATTCTTTCCATCTACGGGCGGCCACATATCCACACTACTAATAAGACAAATGAAGTTTGAGTACATCTCTACATATGTCGCCCAGTGATAATATCGATGGGCAAAATTTTCCAATGTCAGAGTCATAAAACGTATGCATGGAATGACATAGACACATGAGATTTCAGTAAGCTCCCACCTGCAACAGTTGCACGCGCTTACATTCAGGTCGACAACATATTGGTTGTTGTTGTTACTGACTTCAAACCGTGCACCTCCCGTTTACGCAGGATACCAATTTCGAGCTACATGTTCTAGTTTCCTAAGTTTTTTCTTTATCTTAGGACAAAGGAGGTTTGTTGATGAGTGCATTTTCTTGTATTTTTTTACAATGTCAGCATCAAGCACTTTTGAATCATTTAAAATATAGTCAGTATCAGTTTGTCCATGACCGCAATATAACTACATTGAACGATTCGCATAAATTGTTTAAGCTCATGTCATACTTGTGAGTCGAGGAAAACGCATGACTAGCCCAATCGCTAGAATGTATTCGTCGAAGCCATGTGTCGGCCTCCTGGCTAATATGATGTAGTTTTCTTATTTCTATCTCAAAATGATAATTTATGGTTACCCTGAGCACATTCCAAATTACATCTCTGTACGCTCTGTTCTAAAATTAGCTTTTAAAATTTGTGTACATATGCCGGAGGCAGTAGCGGTGTTCGGCTACACCTAGTTCTTCTGTTACAAAACGTGACAATCCTTAACAGATTTAACATAAAACAATATCACGATCACAACACTTCAAAAATTGTGTTGGGAAAATAATAAAAATGATGGGAACAATAATAAAAATACTAGGGCTGATCAAGATAATTCACAAAAAATATCGTACTGGACAATCTTCTAGACAAAATTATTTTTCCAAATAAGTTCCTAGGAAAGGCTAGAGGAGGTCACAAACGGTCCCACTTAAAATCTACTTCCCTAGACAGAACTTCCTTATGCAGTACAATTACATTACTAAATAAGCAATACGAGAAACAATAGCAGATATGATCTGACACAATTGTAAATTTTGTCGATCCGACATAATTGTCCATCTTCAGTGTTTAAGTCTTCCTTCAATATTTCTAAAAACCCCTTCCATGAGTCTAAATTCTCTTACTCCATGTTGACGACGGCTATGAGTAATTGGTCGGGGCAAGAGCCTTTTAAATAACAATTATCCTAACAGATAATAAGTTTGCTACGTTGTAGCAAACTTGCCTTGCAAACAGTCATACACATATACATTCTTTCAAATATGCATGACTCATTCTAGCCAAAGCTCACCATGTAACCATGTATTTTTACTGTGCTACCAAGATTTGATCTATATATTTCTGCTGCGTATGAATGTAGTAGCTTGAACTGTTTGTCGCCCTTCTCGTCATTAAGTTTTCGAGTATCGCTTTTTGCTCTTATAGCAAGACTGAGTGTAATGTTCACATTCAAATCCTTTCTTATCGTCTCGATAATAGAAGGAATTTCTCATGTAGGTTGATTTTTGAAACTATCCAAATAATGGTTTGCCATCCATTTTACAGTAGTGTGACGATTCTCAATTTTCCTTGTACAGCTGTGAGAATCAGTGTAACTCTTTATTTGGAATGTAAGCTCATTTTACATGACTGAAGCATGCAGTCGTCATTCACATTCGTCTTCACACGGTATCGTGAGTCGCCTAGTTTCACTTTTAATAAATTTGATGTCATATCCATTATTCAAATAATATTTAACTATTTCTTCTCTAATGGCGTGTAGAGAACTATATTTTTTATTTAAAAAAAATCCATAGAAATTTCTTCCTTTGGCGGTATACTTTCCATCTCGTCATCTTCTGACTCAACTGGTGTCTGAAGCTCATCGTTTAGAGTTTACAAGGTTGAATGCACCTATATTTCTCCATCATCTTCTAAGTGATTGAATGCTCGAGGATCACCGTATTTGAGCGTGTCGTCCGAATACCAGTCCATATTGACATTAACCCAACTATTTGACTCAAGATCCATCGACGTCACTAATAAAGAGAAAGATAAAAAGTTGCTAGAGGTTTTAGATTTTTCGAGATCTGTGAATTCAGCATTAAAGGTCATCTCCTAATATAGTGAACGAGAACGAACGATCGTTCCGTGTCAGACCTGTGACTCAATAATTGTCACGAGCCGAACACTGTTTACGAGAATAGACGGCAGCCATGACAATTATTGAGTCACGGGTCTCTGGTCGTGTTCATACAACGATCGTCTGTTCTTGTGTCCAGTGCACCGCATATGGAACGGACCCTCTCCAACCCCTAGCCATGAGGTCGATCTGACTTTTCACTATTGACGGTCGTTGTTTGTAGATCAGTCGTCTGTTGTAAGTGAACTGCTAATGATCGGCCATCTGTCAAGATTTGATTGATTAAGTTTTTGATAATATAAGATTTAAATTGTTATAGTTAGTAATTTAGGATTTTGTTTCAAAAATATCAACACTTTAAGATTTTAATGAGAAAAAACCTTAAATATATTTTACACACTTGTATTTTTTACATCTTGAAATATATAATTGTTATACTTCTCTTATTCAAATATATATATATATATAAAGTTATTGTTGTTGATATAAAATTGGCCTGACTCGTAGACAACTTAAACTCGTTTTAATATAAAATTTATAACTTGGTTGTTATCATGGGAAGCAAGCTTAGACCTTTTCCATTTTCAATAGTCCAGACCGGTCTCATTCGATTCAGTTCTTCTCCAAACCCAAGTCGAACTAATCGCTTTGGTTTTTTAAATCTATGAATAACTATCATGGTTGGAATTGATCGAAATTGAGATTGATTTTTATTTTTGTGATTTAGTTTTACTTTAATTTTTAAGTTTTGTTTTATTTTAACTTAGTATTTGTTCAATTTTAGCTTGAAATGACTTTAGATTTTATAAAAAAAAAAATATTTTAATTTAACATTCTAATCTTAGGTGGTGATGATACGACGTTCATTAATTAATTAATGTATTATTTATCAACGAGTTAATATTAAAGCGTAGAAATGAAATGTAATCTAGTTTTGTCCAATCTCGATTCAGTTGATCTAACCCGGTCGGTCACTTCATTTAGTTTTTACCAGGCAATTAGTTAGTGGGCCCTACCTAAAGATGCGATGCGATCCCACTACAATCCAAGATTCCAGTCCCTCACACACAATGTGATGGACTTCTTTTCAATTGTCAAAATCTCACCACTCAAAGGGCTAATTTGGTATTTTCCAATCTTTCATAATTAAGAAAAACAAAGATAATGTTTGATAAATGAATTTTCAAAAATAATTTATAAAATTTACGTATTTCGGGAACTATAATATTTAATTATTGTTACAGTATTGAATTATGAGTTGCGGTTCCATACGTACATATAATTAATTCTAATTAATAGATTATGCATTCGTGTACAAATACAGAACAATCGTGCTATTGTTCTTGATAATAAAATTACAAAATTGAGAGATAATTATGAAGTTTGAGTTACATTTAACATATCCCATATGCTTGATTGCGACACAAATTATGCATACATATAAAAATACGCATACATACATACGAGTAAAGCAAATGTCCTCGACTATCAAAGAAAATTCCAAATTCTAAAGGGTGATAACTTTTTGTGTGTGTCATGGACCCTCTAAAAAGTAAAAGGTTGTACCTTAAATCACTATGTGAAGATACCGTCGTTAATAATTATGTAACTTTGTGGGCGTGTTGGTCTTCAAATAGACGTAAAAAAATAAAATCAAATTTCCAATAAATAAATGAATTATTAATTACCAACCCTAGCTTGCTATATATAAAATCCTTGGTTCATAGAAACACTACCACTAGCTTCTCTCCCAACACAGACATGCCTTTATTATAGTTTCAAAAAAAAAAAAAAAAAGCTTGGCCAATCTTGCATCCTTCCTCTCCCTGCAAGAGTTCCCCGGCAAGAAATCGGCGTAGGCAAGGGAGAACATGTTGCGGATGGTGGTGGCCGTGAGGAGAAACCTCGAAAACGTAAGGAAAAGTTCTAGAGTTGCGGACGAAAACATGGCCGGAGGTGGAAACTCAGCCAACCGGAGCTGGCGTGGGTCGGTCGGAATATCATTCATATACAGGGTTCTTCGAGCTCCGATCTCGGTCCTCTCTTGCTTTTCTCAACCACACGTGAACGGAGCCGACGGGATGTGGGTCTCGGGGGAATTCGGAAGAGCATCTGAAATCAATCACCTCGTGGTAAATGACAGTATGCGTTACGCAATCTTGATGTAGAAATCACACATTTGTGGGGGTTAAAAACGGCTTGAATTTGAGTATTTACACCAACTTATGTGCATGTTCTCTTGAAAATATGACATATTCTTCTCTTGTGAAGCAAAAGTCGTACTAGATCCATCTAATTCTCAAATGGGTATCTGTAAATTCACTGGAAAATACAAGAACATCACGATCAAACGAAACCCTAAAACGATGGATTATTTTAGATTTTAATAAAATAATTAAAAGAAAATCGATAGAGAAGAAGGGTTTGTGTCCATAATAAGTGGAAGAAAGGTAGTGTAGATAAACGTGCTCTTGTGTGGTCGTGGTAGTGACATCCACCCCTACAATATCATAAACTTTCATTCTTTATTATTGATTTTTATCCCTTTTAACCATTTTCATAATTTAATATTAATTAAACAAGGATTTAAATAATTAACAATAAAAGGTCGAATAAAGAGGGGAGGCAGTAGAAGCTCTGGAAATCGATTACCACTTAACAAAGTTTAAGAATTCAATTAAAGTTGCTTTTTTAGGCTCTCTCTTTTTTATTTTATGTTATCTCTTTGCTCGATCATCGATCCCCGTAATACGATCCTGCTGTTCTTAGCTTCCTTTTGACGCTACGACCTTAATATGCTGAACTAAACAAAGGCTGTCACGGTAATTAATTTTCTAAAACTATAAAGCTTTTAATGATTACTTTGGATATAAATGAGAAGACGTATTGAGCAATTCCTCAACCCCGGACACACAAGGTTGATGACTTGGGGACTAAAATGAAGTGGAGAAGTATCGTGTCGTGTGTTTTTTGTAAATAAGAATGATTATCACGTGTCTTATAATTTTTTTGATCAAACGTATTACTGGTTAGATTTTGGTGTGACCCAAATACTAATTTGATCAAGTATGACTCGTATATCAACGTTAGAATTTTATGTTTTCTCTATATATTGGTGATTGAGTAGAAAAACTTATTTGTGTTTTGATTTCTCGTTAGTAAATTTCTTTTAGACGTTTTTCTCTCAAGAGGATTTTCCACACAAATATTAGTCTCTATTCTTCTTATTATTATTGTTCGATTCTCAACAGTATCATTGCGTGACATAACTATTATAAATTAATGGCTATATATCTTCTTAAAAAGTAAAATAAAATAAGCGTTTCGTTAAAAGTTAGATCTTATAAATAAAAGGTGCTACATTGTTTATAACTTTGTTTGTTTCATACTTTATTTTATTCACCTCCTACCAAAATAATTAAAAAAAAAAAAAAAAACTACATAAGAAAAGCTAAGCCCTCAGACAAGCTCTTCTCGAAAACCCATCACAATCTGTTATTCATCGATGAAAAATTTTATGGTCATAACTTCACAATTGACTGAATCATCCCCTCCATAATCCTAGTATTTTATTTTTCATACCAGGTTTCTTCTAAGGTGTGCAGGCCGGTGGGTTCTGCTTTCCGGAAAGTTTGGGCCTCACGTTTGTGCAGAGCGACTTTGCCGGACCACCTGCGCCATGGTAGGTAAGGTCGATATCAGACACTTCTACCTTCTCGCATGGAATTCCTTTGCTGCAGATCAAGTTCACGGCCACCTGCGACGCCGACGTTCCGCGGATTTTCTTGAAGCTCACGTCGCTGATCTTGACTCTCGACGGAATCTGGAAAACCAATACAGAAAACATTAAGATAGAATCGTGTTATGAGCTTTGATGATCTTGGATTTACCTGGGCTGTGCATTGATTCCACGGGCAATAAACTTGGTCGATGAGAACTGGGTTCAACACATTATCCATGATAATGTCTTCGAAGTGCATGTTGGAGATGAGTCCAGTTTTAGAATCGGGCCATGTCTTGATTCTTACTCCATTTGTAGTACCTTTAATGGTGCAGTTTTTGACTGTCAGCCCAACTACAGGCTCTTCTCCGAGGTACTTTCCTAGACTTCCAACGCTGATCCCATGTCCGGGACCGCAAGTTACCCTCGTGACTGAAACTTGCCGGCTTCCGTCGCCGAGAGAGATGCAGTCATCGCCGGTCGCGATGTTGGTGTCGGTGATGTTGATTCCAGTCGATCGGCCGATGTGAATTCCATCGGTGTTGGCGCTGTTTCCGGGTGCTGTGACTGTGAAGTGATAGAACGTCACGTTCTGGCATCCAAGAACATTGACGTGGAATTGTTTACTATCAAGGGAAGTTATGTCCCTAACCATTGAATTAGTGACGAAGTTGAATCTTAAATTCTGCAAAAAAGAAAGCATACATTATGCTCGTTTCGTCAGTCAACAATAGAAATAGAAGATCGACGAGAGATCGAAATCTTACGATAGGGAGTTGGCTGCAGAATTTTTTCTTGCTGCAATCGTTTTTGCCCCAAGCAATTTTGCCTTGGCCGTCGAAAGTGCCTCCGCCGGATAAGGTCAAGCGGTCGATACGTTGGAAAATGACCCAACCGTCGCCCAAGGTGGCAGGATTCATCGGAGCCCTCAACGTACCTTTAACTTGAAGCTCGATCGGACCCTTGCATGGCCCAAAAAAGCTCATCTTACCCAGACGATACGTACCATTCGGCACAACCACTCTGCTCGGACCGGCCGTCGCGCATGCCGCCTTCCATGCATCCGACAAAGCCTACAACAAAAAACAAATTATTACTGAACTCATTTCAAATACATTACATCTCATCTTTAAATGTAAACTTTGGAACAAAGAGTGTGATTTTCCATACTCGAGTGACATCGGAGTTGGCCTTTGCACCGTAACTTCGAATGTCGAAAACGCCGGTAGCTTGGGCCATAGCAGAAGATCCCAGCACCAATATCACAGCCATTGCCGCTACGCTCAATCTAAAACCCATCTTCCTCCTCTAATTTCAACGGTTTTTTTTTTTTTTTTTTTTCTGTTCAGGGGATGGAATTGCTTGGAGGAGGAGTTGGTCTGTTCATTCCCTCAATCCAAGGTACTTATATACAGCAATGGCGGAAAATCCTCGCCATTGAAATTCTGAGCGAATTTCGGGCAACGTCGCTCGTGTCTGTTAATGGGTGAGAGAATACACTTCAACTTCTGAGTCATTATTAGCTTCCAGGTGCTCCACGTTAATGGAGGTTTACCGGCGTACTCTCACTTCCACCCATATTATATTCCGAGAATTTCTCAGGAAATAAACAGAAACCAAATGAAGTCGAATGAATTGGCAAGAAAAGGAGGAGAGATTTTCAACCTTTCGAACGGAATTCTTAAATTTGGATGGGAGCTTGGCCCGTTCGTTAGAGAAAGTGTGAAATTGCTCTGGTTTTCCGACAATACCTCAATTTTCTGATTTTACGAGAAATGTTAATTCTTTACCTTTCGAAAATTATGTTCCATAATCATAATTTTATCTCTTAATATCACTTTAATCATTTAAATTAACATAAACTACAAGTTTCCCCTTAATTTGTAATTTTCAAATTTAATTATTGATAGATGCACACTTTAATCTTATATTTGATAGGTCCTTAATTAATTGACAGATTAATAATAAATTATAAAGTGAAGACTTTTTATTTAGTAGTGGTTTCAATGCAATTACTGTAGTTTCAATTAAAAAAATTTGATAATCAAACAATAATAATCGAAAAAAGAAAATAGACGCGAAACACATGGACACTGAATTTTACGTAAAAATTCCTTTCGAGAAAAAACAAAGAGTACAAGGACATGACTTTAACTCGACTCAATTAGAATTTGAGTCACACCAGACTCTAACAATAATAAATAATTAAAATAAAATTAAAGTTTGGTAAACAACTATAAATGTTAAGAATTTCTGATAGTTCTCATCCATCGTCATGAAATGGCTAGATATCCAAACGTTGCTTAGAATAATCTTAATCGAGTTTGTGTTATGAATAATCAAGGTTAGTGGCTGTGTGTAGAAAGGAAGCTCTATTTTTCATTGAAAAGAAAAGGGCATGAAAGGAATTATGCATCTTTCATGGCTAAACATCTTTACATCAACAAAATGGCCAAAACGAGGATTATTTCCACCACTCATCATCTACTTGTTAAACCACATGAAGGGGTGCTACTACAAGCTTCCTCGTACTTCTGCACAAACCGAAATTATTTGGAGCCACCACATGCCGGAGGAAACAGTTGGCCAGAAACATTCGGCTTCACGTTAGCACACTCAGACGTGGCCTGGCCTTTACCTCCGCGGTAATTCAAGTTAACGTCCGATATTTTCACGTTCTGGCAAGGTGTGCCTTGGCTGCATACAAGTTTCACTGCAAGCTGAGTGGAAGAGGTGCCTCGAATGTTTTTGAAGCTCACATTACTGATCCGAACCCGAGATGGAATCTAGAAGAAGACAGAAAGGGTAAATCAAATATCATTTTTAGCCAAAACTAAAAATAGTTCCATATTTTTGAGTACCTTGGCTTGGCATTGGCCAAATGGGCAATATTTTTGATCTATAAGAATGGGAGTTCCAACGTTGTTCATAGTTATGTCTTCGAAGTGCAAATCAGATGCAACGCCAAAGGGAGAGCCCGGCCAAGTTTTGACCCTCACTCCAAACATGGTGGATGTGAGGGTGCAATTTCTCACGCTCACCCCCACCACAGGGTGTTCGTTTCTGCGCTTTCCAAGGCTTCCGATGCTGATCCCATGACCGGGCCCACACGTCACTTTCTCTATATTTATTTGTCTACTTCCGTCGCCGAGGGAAACACAATCGTCCCCGGTTTTTATGTCGGCACCAGTGATGTTGATGCGCATGGACCGTCCGATATGGATCCCGTCGGTGTTTATACTGTCACCTGGGGCGTTGATGACGATGTTTTCCAATGTGACGTCCCGGCAGTTGAGAATGTTCATGTGAAACAGCTTACTGTTTAGCGAAGTTATGTCTCGTATCCTTGAGTTGGTGAGGGCGGTGAACCTTAAATTCTGCTTGTTTCATTAGAAAGACAACAAAAAAAATTACAATTTTGACTTTGAGAAACTAAAGGAAGAGTAAATCCAAATGATGAACTCACGATCGGAAGTGAACCACAGTTTTTCCGCGATTTTGAACAATCATTCTGGGTCCAAGCACGCGAGCCTTGACCGTCAAATGTTCCTCCTCCAGAGACCATTAGCCTATCGATGTTCTGAAACCCGATCCAATCATCTTTTGAATTAAGCTTTCTGAGGTCTGATGGAGCCTGCAACGTCCCTTGAATAACAAAACCAATCGAAGCTTTACAAGGTCCTTGAAATGTCAATGGACCCACCAAATATGTCCCTTTTGTTATCACAACTTTGCTAGGATATCCAGATGAACACGCCCCTCTCCATGCACTCATAAAAGCCTAAGACAAACACAAACAATCCAACAACCAAAGTAAGTTTCTCGGTAGATTCATCCAAAAGGATCAAAAATAAAGTTTTTCAAAGCATTTACATGGCCATCATCGGTTTTCCCATCCCCCTTCGCACCGTATTTTCTCACATTAAAATCTGCACCATCTGCCCCTATGATCGAACAGGCGAGGAACAAGAAGGTTGCTGCTCTGGCAATAATATCCAAGCCCATGTTTTGATCTGTAAATTTTTAGTCAAGAGACGACAAAAGAATCACACTTTCAACCATTTATTATATACCATGATAGAGAAAGCCACACACCACGAGAAATAAGCCTAATTTTTAGGTCTGGATTTCATCTTAGAGGCCGCTCTATGTTAATGGTGAATTTCTCTTTGGAGCAAATTCGTCCTAAAAAATTAAGGGTCATGGCTTGTTCAACATTTTTGGCTCTAGCCACTCACATGTACAAGCAGTAATCTATTGCTTTAAATAACCAAATCCTCCTAGAAAAGCTTTCCCAACAAATTGTTTTGTCTAGCTTGTTAATTTACATTTGGAATGTAATAGTACTCATCATTTCGAGCGCAACCTGTCAGCATGTCGATGTAAATACCATGAAAAAGACTCGAAATATATTCAAACTACATAAAGTTCTTCGAATAGACATTAACAGCCAAGTTATTGTTTAACTGTTTGTGAGTTTTAGAATTGCCTGTATAGTTGAGCTACCATGCCTGTATAGTTGCTTTCTGCCTTGCATCATCACTTTCCAACAGCTTTTTCCGGCCCTGTCGAGAGATTAATTTCAAATTTATCGAAACCAAATTGCTGTAGTATTCCTCTGTAAGATAGCAAACGCCCTAATTTCATCATCCTGTTGAGGGACAAACATTAATATTCATTTCAAGAAAACCAAGGCAAAACCATGTACATCAAGATCTTAAGTTCTAAGATATAATTTAGTTGAGGGAAACCTCTTACACAGAAAATCCATGTAAGCTTCCAGACAGTTCATATCGCAAACTAATTGGAAAATAAGCAAAGCTGATAAAGTGCATCCTCAATCGACGGCCAAATCTACACTTTCGCTTCAGAATGGAGGTTCGGATTTAACTCAACATACCGTGTGGTGAATCCTGAATAGTTTCCCAGAGGACTTGTTGGCCGGAAGAACGACTCTCTACCTTTCCTCTTGATTTCCCCCAAGCACTCAATCAGGGCAGTAATCAAATCGGTGGGGATGGCCGAAGACGTTGAAAACCCATTAGCCTTCATTGTGAAGCGATGAATCCCTGAGCTCGCTTCCAGAGGGGGAAAAAAAGAGCGTGCAAGAAGGAAGTGTCAAAGAGGAGAAGGGAAATGGGTAGAATTGGTTTTCAAAGGGGGATTTAGAAGAAAGAAAGAGGAAAACAAAAGTGCAGTGGAGGCCAGTCTTTGAAGAAGAATAATCATTTGGGATTTTTTCTTCCCTCCCCAGAGGACCCTGTATTTCTCTTCTACTTCTACTTCTACTTCTACTTCTTCTTCTACTTCTACTTCCAGCTTTTGTTAGTATTACATTTTTACAGTGATGTAAATTGATTGCAGTAGTTGCTTATGGAATGACTGAACAATTAATGTCATTCTAATTTGGCCGGATGAAACCCAGAATCTGTTTTGCACCATTAAAATTAAATTCAAAGAGAAGGAGGAAATGGCTTTCAAAGTCAAAGCCTGGATCGCCCGCGGAACTGGTAACTACGATCATTCAAGAGATTTCCAATCTTAAACCAGGAGATCTAATTTCTTGAGCTTAATCATTCGATTAAATCAACCAAATCTTTATGAAAAAGCAGAAGAGAGGAGGGACAGAGTTTATTGAGAAAAAATAATCGCTTCTATATATATAAATTCTACAGCAAACTACAAGAAAGGGTGCAGACAAAACAGCTAAACCAAACGGAGAAGCGTCTCTAATGGAGGAATCAAATCGCAACAAAACGTAGCATCAACAGAGATCTATAAATACAAACATGTGTGTATTTTTTCGTAGTGTTTAAGCAATCTGCGGCGATCTGGCGCTATGGCCATTAGCTCCATTAGCAGTGTGAGGGAATTTATCGGAGGTGGCTCTCTTTCTCTTCAAAACTATGAACCAGGTAAGAGCTTCCAAACAGACGGCAATGCAACCCAGTATGATGATGATTGCTGTGTACGCCCTCTTCCAATTTTTCTGAGAACCTAAAGCTTCAAACCCTTTGTAGACGTTAATAATGCTGAGAATGATCACAATATACCCAATCGAATGGTGGTAGATGTTCCAATAGAATCTGTACTTGTGATCCTTATTTGGCCTCAAAAGCAGAGCAAACACCTACCAGATTTTCAAACCCAGAATCAGCCAAGATTCTCAACTCAATTTTTTGGACAAATCGTGATTCGTAAAAGTAGTAATAGAATGATTCGTTACCTGAAGAGTGCCAAGGACGAAGAGTGTTATGCCGATGTTCCTATGGACGGTATACTCTAATCCGGGACTGTCGCTTCCGAGCTTCAATCCGGTTGCCCAACCGGCAACACCGACGACGTAGGCGGAGGATTGGCAAGCAACGTGAAGGTAAAACCATGCAGGGTCTGCCGATTTGAACACCCTTAGGTACCTCGCTATTATGGCTCCCATCGGCATCAACGTTCCCCAGCTAACTGCGTTCAACACCCCGTGAACCTGCAAGTAACAATCGTTTCAAAAGAAGTCCGGCCGATTGTGTTGATCTAGCCAGGAAGGTTGTAAAGATTGATTGATTTGCAGAACTGCCAATCACTTACGTGTCTCTTTTTCATTTTCGAGTCGGCGGTTGTTACCCCGACGCCGGTGAGCAAGTTCAAGGTGCCTCTAGCTCCTGTATTCGCAGCGTCGCCGGCATGCTCCGATGGAGCACCACCGGAGAGCGGACCTTCTTGCCATAGGTGATTCACCGTCGTTAATCCGCTATCGAGCTGCAAAGTAGCAAATATCGTCATCTCGCTGTTCACGTACGTCCCCGTTAATTGGGGAACCCCGAAGCTCAGATTGCCATCTGCCAGTGTCGTTCTGTAGCCGGTGATCGGAGAAGTATAAACCCGGAGTGCGGTGGAGTTCTGGTAGGCGACTAGGGATTGCGCCCCAGCCATACCCGTTCCCTGAAAGTTAATAGCCCAAGCCACCCATGTACTAGAAGATGTTCCAGTTCTCCGGAACGCGATCTGCAGGGCCCCGCTGGATTGGTTGTAAGTCCAATGAAGAAACGAGTTCAGATAGGGAAGATCAAGACACGTGGCGTACAAGGCGTTGTTAGAGAAACTATAGGAGCTGCAGCTCTGAGCGGAAGCAGAAGCAAAGATCGACAACAGAAAAAAGGGGAAAAGATAGCTTCTGAAAGATGCTCCCATGGCGTCTCGATTGGTGACTGATAGATCACTAAATCAACGTAGAAGACGATCAGATAATCAAACCTCCGTCTTCGAAGTTGTGAAATGATTTCCCAGGCTTTACTGGGCTATAAACGGAGAGAAATGGAGACCTCTTATTCTTTTTTTCTTTCTTCTTCTTCTTCTTCTTCCTGCCAATAATTGCAGGGGGAAGCATGGAAGACAGACATGGTTTTATATTAGTTTTTTGTATAAAGTTTCAAGCTTTTGACAATTCTATGGTAGCTTCTCTACCTTCAACAACTCCGCTCCACGTTCACACCTAATTTTCTATTCAGAGTCTAAGTTTTCCGAGGAAACAAACAGAAAATGGATCTCAGTGATGGCAGGAAAGAGCCTCTGCTCCATCTACACGCCTCAGTCGTCATTTGGGAATGTTATTCAACCCACCACCTAAACCTACCCTACCCTACCCTACCCTCCAAAACTATAGTAAAATGCAGTCACTAATCACATTTACTTTCCATTTCCATCTTTCTCATTTTTATTTTATTTTTAATTAACTTTTCACCATTTTCGTCAATAAATTTATATTAAGACTTGGGTGTTGGATCCACTAAATAATCACAAAAAATGAAATATTAGGTTTGACCAAAAGTACGGAAGATGAAATACGGGGTTGATGTCAAATCACATTATTTAATTTTATGGTCTTAATTAATCTTTATTTGAAAATAAAAAAAACACCGTGTTGACGTGGCTAACACGAGCAGCAGCCACCCAGAATGTCGGAAGTAACCTTTCCTTTGACCAACGCAAAACCAAACCGCAGACTCGCGTGCCGTGTCCCATCCATCAAACGACGTCGTAAGACGTAAATAAGAGACACGTGGCGCCTTACGATCTTTCCAATTTGCTTAAATAATTTTCTTTTCGTAGAAATTAGTTGTCAGCTTAGACTAAGCATGATGTAAATATTAATTACCAAACTAACCCAAACTTTGATTGTTTATGTTAGATACTCATCTTAATCCTCACTACTCATGAAGCACCAATGATACTTTGAGCATCTTTTCTTAGAAGGGCGGCACACTTGCGCATAATGAACTGGTCAGTTCAGTTCAGTTTAGTTTAATTTAGTTCGGGATGAACAAAATTCGTTAGAATAAGTTTCTTATTAGACTTAACCTTCTTATGTTCAGGTCAATTCGGTCAATTCGGTTCAATTTGCCGCCTTCCATTTGCAAGTTCATAAGAAATGGCTCAATGGGTGGCAATGGCAACGGCATCAACGACCCAACCGCTTCCACATTTATTTTAATCAATATAACAAATGCATGCCAATTGGAGATTTAACTAAAACCCCAATAATTAAGTAATCATATTCGTTCAGATCTTCTTTCCACTTGCCCTTTATTTTGTGTTCTACTTTTTTTCTTTGTTAAAGACGCATTTTCTACGCAAAGAATGAAATAAACAAAGTAGGATCATCGTTGATTAATTCTCATAATCACCACTAATTCTTTTGTTTATCTCATCTGGACACTGCTTCCAGTTGATTTAGCCTTCGGGTTCTTGTTGTGTAGCTAAGACGACCTCGTTTTGCCGATGACAATTTGTTTAATGCTCACCAACCATTTACGAGAATTGTGGAGGGTTGTTTGAATTAACAAATCTTGGTTTGAAAAATATTATTCAAAGGTTCCTGACTATAATGGTGAACAGGCTTCGTCAATGCGTTTGGTGCTATGCAGAAAAGGCAGAAGGTTTCTTTGAGTTTTCCTCCGTCGAAATCAACTGGTCCCAACTATTCTTCATCGCCTCTTGGCGTAGATGATTTGTTTCAACCCCGAAGATTCGTTTTCTCCACGTGATCCTTCCCAAATCCAGCACCCGATTCGGATTATCATGCGTCCACTTCAAAGGTCGGAAAATCTCAAATTACAGTGCTTCCTCCAGCTTAAAGGGTAATTCAGGCTGTAGAATTGTGGAGGGGAGGCACAGCTTCCTGTGAAGATTAAAGAAAGCTGCTTTCAGGTGCTTCTTCTGATAAGAATAGCTAAGCAGAGAATTCAACTGTCACTTTTCTTCCAAATATGTTCACTTTGCTTCCCATAAACAATTTAGTTAAACAAGAAATTTGATAACATGATGTGTTACAGACTATTACCGAAATAATCAGAGCCGTCTACGAGCTTATTAGTACATTAAATGCAGAGTTCCAAACTTCCTACTCATGTCTGATTATAGTTTTCATTAAATGCAGTAGCTCCTCTAGTTTTACCTTCGTTACTTTCAACTCCAATGTCACCTGAGAAATCCAGGGCGCAAAATGAGGAATTGGGTTCGCTTAGAAAAACTAATATTCACTAAAGAATCTCCAATTATTTCAGACCAAACCCACGAACAGAAAACATGCTCACCTCTTTGAAAATTTCACTATGAGAGACGTCTTCAAAGCCCTGCATCGATAGGGTCGTTAAATCGATATAACTCAAAAGAAAATCATAAGTTTATTGATGATCTTAAGAATTTAAATGTGAAAGTGAAGCCATGGACTAAGAAAAGGGACAAAGGAAACCAATTTCCGGAAAAGGTTGAGAGATGATTCGTTTGATTCTCCAATTTTAGCATGGAAGACATGGATGTCGAGGTTCTCAACTGCGAAGGCCATCATAATCAACACAGATTCTTTTCCAAGTCCTTTGCCACGGCTATGCTAACAAAAATGAAATTATAAGTGGAAAATTCTTAGATCTTACTTTAGTCGAAAAATGAAAATTATAAATTATAAATTCGCAAAGTAAGAATCAATTTCACCAGCATCCATCTACGTGCATGATAAGCATACTCCCATTTTACGGCACAGTTGAACTTTCTCATCCTCTAACCAGAGTTATAAATCAGCAGACCAAAATATCGTTTATTTAAGATGGAAGCAAATACCTTTTTGGCTCAGCTATCATAATTTCAATCTCTGCTAGATGGGGATCATCCAAATCATTCATATAGAGATTAACATCACCAATCATAGCTGTAAAAGAATGTAGAATCACTAATTTAGTCAGACACAAATTTGAAACTAAAAGTTCTGATCAATTCAAATCAACTGTATAACTTCTCAGTGATATTCTAATGAATTACGAAAACATTTAGTCAAGAAATTGTGTGACCTTCGACGTGGGGATCTCCATGAACGAAATTTCCCTCAATTAGTTGCTTATCCAGTATAATAAAAGTTTGCTCTGCAAAAATAACCTCTAAATGGTAAAGTGCAAGAACGACTGAATTCTCAAACCCTTACAAAACCTTCACATTGAAAAACCCTTTTTTGGGCGCTGTGTGCTTGTGTGTCTGAGAGAGAGAGAGAGAGAGAGAGAGAGAGAGAGAGAGAGAGAGAGAGAGAGA
>CM039531.1:17886188-17915723 GCA_022433055.1 Begonia peltatifolia
AGAGAGAGAGAGAGAGAGAGAGAGAGAGAGAGAGAGAGAGAGAGAGAACTATTCGAGTCTTGGGTCCAGGAGAGCTGCATCTGGTATTCCTGGTCGAGGGTAAGTGGTTCCGACCCAGTGGCTTGTAGCAGAGCTGGGTTGAGCATCCATTGATGGTACTTGCAAACATGCGCTTCCATATAAGGCACCAACGTTACTCTCTCGCCTTCCAAACTCACTGTCGTCTTCTTCATTTCAATCGGAATCCCCCTACCCGCTCCCCAAGATTTTCAGAGCACAGAACATAGCCAGCTGAAAAGAGGTTGCACCGAGAGACGAGGAGGCATAACGACTGCATCGTTAAAGTTGCCTATGACATGGGCTCATTCACATACCAACATGGGCCGATAAACAATACCCATAATCCGTCCAAAACAGAAGCAGAAAAATCCGCAGTAGATTCTTCAGTTTAAATGCTGATTCTCCCTCCCCTACTGCACTTTTTCATTTGGGGAATACAGAGTAAATTAAGATTATAAAAATTCAGATGCCAGATTCTATGGCCAAAAAATTCATGCCAAAAAACGATTTTGACGATACCATTCTAGATTTTGAGAATGAAAATAACAGGGGCGGAAAGGTGGATTGGGTAATGATTATTACTTGCAAAAGAATTTTACCAAATGACACTCTACAAGTATACACCCACTAGATGCACGAATGGTAGTGTGCTTGATATGTAAGCTATAAGCTATAGTGCGCTTAGTTTAATCATCTTGTTTAATTCATAAAATAATGTATTTGATTGAAGTTTTTGCGTAATTATTCAAGTATCTTCACTCCCACCAAACCTCCATTTCAGTGGAGTTGTCTTGTCTTGAAAGCTAAGCACAAAACTCTGTTCTTCATAAGAACTTCCATGGCCATGGAAACAAAAGCTTAACCATCACCCTTGTTGCAAGTTCCTCTGCAGTCAGAGATGCTCTGTTTCTGTGTCTTCTTCCTCCTCCTCTCCTCCATTGGCAAATCAGCACTCTCTGCTCACTGTTCAACTGCAACTCCGACCAAAACTTTCGAAAAATGTATGAATCTTCCCACCCAACAAACCTCCATTGCCTGGACCTTTCACGACCACAACAGCACCTTAGACCTCGTTTTCTTCTCTACTTTCATCTCTCCTTCTGGTTGGGTTGGATTCGGTATCAATCCTTCTTCCCCAGAAATGACCGGAGCTCGAGTTTTAATTGCCTTTCGCGATCCTAACTCCGGCCAAATTGTCCTCCTGCCTTTTATTCTCGACCCCTCTGTGAAGCTCCAACGCGGTTCTCTTCTCTCGCGCCCATTGGACATCCGCCTGCTATCCTCTTCCGCCACCCTCTATGCCGGCAAAATGGCCACTATTCGGAACGGCGCTAGCATTCAAATATACGCGTCTGTGAAGTTGGCTGCAAACAAGACAAAAGTTCACTTCGTCTGGAACCGCGGGCTCTACGTCCAAGGTTACTCTCCGACGATTCATCCGACTACAGCGAACGACTTATCCTCATTCGCCACCGTCGACGTCGCCTCTGGCTCCTCCGCTAGCCAAAACACCAATTTCAAAAATCTGAGAACAATCCACGGCGTTTCCAATGCAATCTCCTGGGGAATAATGCTCCCCGGCGGCGTCGTCACAGCTCGTTACCTTCGTCACTTTCAAACCCTTGGCCCGGCGTGGTTCTACGCTCATGCAGGCATTCAATTGACCGGATTCTTAATCGGAGGCGTGGGATTCGCTATCGGAATTAAACTCGGGGAGCTCTCGCCCGGAGTCGAATACGCTCTGCACCGAAAGCTCGGATTCGCAGCGTTCTGTTTGGGATCGCTGCAGACTCTGGCCCTGCTGTTTAGACCGAAAACGACGAACAAATACAGAAAGTACTGGAAATCGTATCACCATTTCGGTGGGTACGCGTGCGTGGTGGTGGGGGTTGTGAATGTTTTCCTAGGGTTCGAAGCGATGGGAGCGGGATATTCCAACGCGAAACTGGCGTACTGCCTAGGACTGTCGACATTGGTGGGGATTTTGATAGCACTGGAGGTCAACTCATGGGTGATATTCTGCAGAAAATCAAAGGAAGAGTCGATGAGAAGAGAGGGTTTCGTCAACGATAAAGGAATCGGAAGCCATAGCTGAGAAATCGGTTCATCTTTCCCAGTCATCTCCGCTTTTAACAAGAGACCTAAAGATTGTAGCCGTTACAATTTCATTTCCACTTGTATTTAAATTCAATTTTGGTCATTTGTCAAAACAAAATTCCTCAAATAACTCAATTTTTTTAATTTGTCATAACCATTATAACCGAATCGGGTTATTTTCAATCTTGATTTCCCACACATTCGATATTCCAATCAAATTTAAAGACTAAAAGATAGTTCAGATACAATTTACGAGTAAATTGTCGAAATAAGTATAAAAGTATAAAATTGAGTCCGTGCATAAAATCGAGTAAAAGTGAATTAAAATGACCATTACAAGCAAAAAAACGAGATACATTTACTATCAAGACACGGTTTGGTTTTGGTACTATCTACCAAAACTAATTTGTCATATCAATTCTCACTAACATGGCATTTGACAAATATGGCAAAAGAAGAAACAGTGAAGAGGAGTAACAGAGTTTTGCCAAGGGATATTCATAAGCAAAGTCAATTCCTTCTAAAAAAAATAAGTTACAACTTGGTCGGTCCAAAGTACAAACAAGTATAAATTTGGGTAGCTAAATGAATGTCTTAGACAGACAAGAACAAAAAGAAAAACATGAACACCAACAACCCATGATCAAACAAAAACATTCTTGATAAAGAGTCTGTCACTTTTGCTAGACCGCCTTAGGACTATGGAAGAAGAATCACCGCCTTGTCATCTACGCGTATCGTCGATCAAAGTGTGCCCGATACGCTTCTTCTAACTCTATCCCGCAAATCTTATTTTACATCTCACTCAAGAATAAAAAAAAAAAAAACAAAAACAAAAAGAAAAAAACTTGAAAACTTTTTAACACAGAGTCCCATATGATATAAGTTCTATCTCTAAATCTGTTTCTTCAAAACAGGCAATCCAAATTGGCTCGAGATATTGCCAATCTTTCTGTCATAAAATTACTAAAAATATGTTTAGAACTGATTAAACTTCACAATCTCACCTACTACGTTGTGATATCGAAGCCGATCATCCTCTGCAGAGATTCCTGTTCAAGTAAAAGACAAGCCTGCAATTAGCATATAGTTCCTATATTCAAACACAAATGTGAGAATAGCAGAATTTTTAGTTATAGTTATATATTACAGGCGTTCTTCAACACATAGAAGGCTTCAATTAGATGAGTGTAGTGGAGGTAGACCCCATCAGCCAAATGCATTGATCATACAACTTGGAGGTCATCGATAGAAAGATTTACCCATTAATCAGTTCTAAGAAACTTACATTTACCGTTTGGATTTTGCAAGATTAGGTAACTTTCCCAAGTAAAAATATGCTAACTCCATCCACAAGTGGACAATTAAAAGAAGTCGAAACTGGGTTCTTAATATAGAATTAACCTTGATCATATTCATAACAATTCTACTCTATCAGTAAAGCATATTAACCTAAGTAAAGGTAGCAAATAGACCTCATTTTCACTCTGTCAAATGTGTTGTTACATAGAGAAGCTTCAGAAAGATGTACAAGTATAGCTATCAAGACCAAACCAAGACACGATATGAACTCTAACAATAATTATTTCGTTAAATTTGATGATCATTTTAACATAAACTTTTTGCATTTCATCCAATAGTAAGAAGGAAATTGAGGATAATTGCAGAAAGTAAAAGTTGAGTAGCTCTCACCTCTTTAGAATGGCTCTTGTTAACAGTAAAATCGTCAACATAACCAGCCGAAACATCTGAAGCAGAGTTTCGAAGACCATAACCAAAGGGGACAGATCCATCTCTCTCAGAATTTGAGGAAATCCATGGGGTGTCATTATAAAATGACCCAGCATTATAGAATCCATCAAGGGCCCCACTAAAATCACGATTCGAAGCAGCATACGAAGATGATGAAGGCGCATTAACAGGTGTGTTTCTTCGATAGCCTCCACCCTCGAGAACATTAATATTGCTACCCACTCCAAAACCGAGATTCCCACTTGCAACATTGGTTCCTAAATATTCAGCCGAAATTGCTGAAGAACCCCAATTAACCGCAGAATTTATGAATGTGTTTCTTCCATTGCTCCTGCTTCTTATTCCACTATGTGGATTGGAACTTGGGGAGTTTGTTTCGAAGTTATGCCCTCCACTCCCCCATAGATTCTGAGCTGCCGAGCTGAAAAAAGATGTGTTTCCTTCGTTGACACTATCGTATTGTAAAGGACTAACTGGCCTATTTGAATTACCGATATTATACGGGCTTAATCCACGTCCGTAGCTAAAATTACTATCAAAGTTTGCACTCGAAGAATATCCGGGCCTCAACCCTGGCTCAAAGTTCATGCCCAAGTCATAACCATGACCATTTGGGGAGAGAACACTTTGACCAAGTTGAGTAAGTCTACCATCCCTTCCCAGTCCATAGCCTCCAACCAGATTAGGACCGTAACCTTGAATATAACTATCAAGAAAGCTACCGACCCTATTGACGCCATGATTGTACCCACCAACTGGACTACGGCTTGGACTTGGCAACAACTCTTTCGGAACTGCACGTTTAACCTCAACTAACTTTCCATTAAGTTCATGGAAAGTTTTCATCAGAACGCTCTCGACTGCTTCTTCTGAATCGTATGTGATGAATCCAAATCCTCGTGGCCTCAAAGTGTTGTGGTCGTACATAACAACAACATCTGTAATCGTACCAAACTGATCAAAATAATTCTTGAAATCAGTTTCGGTGACAGTGGAAGCTAGGCCTCCGACAAATATCTTTCGGGTGTGGCTTCGACCAGGAGAACCATGGATACTACCATTGTTTCGGACTTTAACATTCTGGTCATCCCTTGGAACAGCCTTTTTGGCCTCAACCTAGTCATAACCCCCCAAAAAAATGAAAAATGAGATCAAATTATGCATATGACATTGTCTAATCGATTAAACAAGAATGTGGGGACACACCATTCTTCCATCAATGTTGTGTTTGTCTTGTATAACTCGATCTGCAACAGCTGGGTCTGCAAAAACGATGAACCCAAATCCACGAGCCCGGCCAGTGGTTCTATCCTTCATGATGACTGCTTCTACTACCTCCCCAAACAAACTGAAATAATCCTTCAGTCGCTCTTCATTTGTATCCCAAGATATTCCCCCAACAAAAAGCTTACCACTATCAGATTGCATTTTATCTACATGCCAAAACACATTACCTTAATTATCACAATTCCAAGTCCGAAAAAAATTACTATCGAAGTAAAATTGGCTGAGTGACTAATCTACATTGAGGATTCAAAATTAAAGGAGTAAAATCAGCTGTAACAATCAATTCTAACACCATAGACAGAGTAAAATTAAAAATCTAATCTCGAGATAGCTTGAAACATTGTCAAGAGTCCATGAAACCAAACAAAATTCGTATGAACATATATAGGAATCCAATACCTCACTTGAATAATGATCAAACACTCACGATCTATGTGATTCCGAGGAAATGAAAACCTTTGATTCAATCGAAAAACGAAGGATCCTCCGCCGACCAGTACTCAATACAGACCAGAAATGAGCAAGCCTGAAAAAGAAAAAAAAAACTAGCTAATCATCTCGCAAGAATTATATTTTCCAGAGATCCAGAATAGTTTCAACGATGGAAAAAATAATCGCACTTTTTTTTGCCCCAAAACCCACCGATTGATGGAACCCAGATGCAAAATCGAGCAAAAGGGTAAGATCTGAGGAGGCAGAATAAGAGCAATAAAAGTGGGGGCCTGTTCGTCCTCCTCTGCGCTATGCCCCCCACTCTCCTTTTTGTTATTTAGATTGTGTAAAGATAGATCAAAAAATGTAAATTCAGTAACCAAACAGATTGGAAACACCTAATCCGAGAGTAACTGGTGTTTCAGACAGAAGGAAAAAGATGGAAACTGAGAAATTTCCAGTCGTGTGCAAAATTTGTAAGTTCTCTTACAATGGATAGCAAAAAAATCTCTCCTTCCTTCTTTTATCGGTTTGATTCATGGGTTTTCTAAATCTCGACTGTGGTGAAAAAAATCGAAACAGCTAGATTGTTCTTGCGATGAAAGAGAGGAAAGCAGAACAAAAATAAAAGCGAAACAAAAGCAATAATCTATGAAATGTAAGAATGTGTGTTCTTCCTGTTTTGGTTTTTTTAATATGACAAAAGAGAGAGATAGCTTGACCTCCCATTTCTTTCCTTTTATACTTACTGGGGAAAAAACACGAGCCTGCGCGGATGCGTTAAACCCACTTTCATCCACCCCTCCATCACCAGATCTGTGGGTGTGATGGTGAAGCTTCAGCCATTGATTCCTCTGACTTTGTCTCAACGTGATCCTCCCCTTCTGCTGACTTGGTTGTTAATTTAGTCTTATTTTATTGGTGGAAACTCTGCGCTGTAATTGTTCCTCCCGTACCTAAGAAACCCAAATGGATGCTGATAATTATATGGACCCAGACTGTAATAGAGTTTCTGAGTTGGTAATTCACTAATTCCGTCCTATGTCATGGAAGCTTAGGTCATTTCTTCGCTAGAAAAAAAAAAATGGAAACTTGACAAAAATGGCTTCGAAGAGATTAATGATGTTTTTACCAGATGGATTGGAAAACAACCATTTTCCTGAATACGGGGGAAAATGATGTTCTTCAACTTTTTTAGCAGTTTCAAGCAGAGATAATAAAACTACTACATTAGTTCAAGAAAGATGTTTCACTTCAACATGGATAAATAACTCTGTTTCTTCTTCTCCTTCTACATCGTTCTAGAGTTTCAGAAAGTGTGCTTTTCATGATCAACTATTCAGTCTAATAATGGTTCTACGTTGCAACTCTGTCAACTGTGACAGTGACCTGGGACTTCAAACTGAGAAACTTGGTTCTCTCGTCCCAAACAGGATTATTCGGCGAAAGACGTTAAATAGCCGACCGGCGTTCTTCCTCTGAGAAGTGAAGTTGATAAATCCGATACAACCACTCATTTTTCCAAGTGGGTTTGTTTTTCTGCTGATAGATCTGCTCAGATTTGGGCTCTCTGTTTTCTTTGATTTTTTCTGCCACTCAATCATCCTCTTCTTCAGAGAATTCAATTCTTCTTCCAGATTCTGAATTCTGAAACTGGTACACTCGTATTCCTTTCTTGAAAGCTCATTCCTCTTCATTTCCATCTCGTTGCGCAGAAGAAACCTCAAGGATCTTCCTCCATTGTCAGAACCTTCGTCCGTAAATGGGCTTTCCCACAAATGCTGGGTTTTCGAGTTTGAGCTTGATAAATTCGCAGACAAAGAATCCTCATAATTAGAGCACTCTTTGAACGCTCTTTGCGTGCTCAATTGCTGGACAAAAAGTGCCTGAACGATCAAACGAAGTGGCATTAACTCATTCTGAACAGCCTCCGTGCAGACTGCCGGCGATAGCTTTTGGCAGCTCAGATACTTGCAGACTTCACTTTTCTCTTCCTGTGATAGATTTGAATGCGCCTGTAAAAAAAGACCCACTGATAAAACATTTTCTGAAACAAGAAAAACAGTTCTTGAAAGTAAATTAAGAACTTGGAGGAATTGAGCTGCGATTATTGCCTGGAGAAAAGAATCTACTGCTCGGTAGAGTTGATCGTGATTCTCTCTGTATGGCAATGGAACTTTTTCAAGAAGATTAACGAACTTCGAGGAAGGCATTGTTGGATCAGATCCTACGTAAATTAGATATTCATCCCATAATTCTGCTACAATGGAGTTTCTTCGTGGAGGGCTGTGATTCATCTTCATGTTTGAGGAAACATACGTAATAAATATTCTTTCCATAACGACCAACTCTATGCTTGAAGAAACTGAATCTACTCCTGTTTTTAAAAGAAGAAAGTCTTCCACTTTTGCAGAATCCAGCATTGATGCAATCTGATCCTGCAATTTCCCTACTATCTCACTATCCATACTGATTTCCAATGATTTCGAAAGAAGTGCAAAGTAAAATCCAACTGGCATCAATCTACTACTCCTCTCTCCCAGCATTAGCAGATCTAGAATTCCCCGTAAAATTACCAATACGCGTGCATCGGGCTCATTGTCCGACATTTTCTCACCCGAATTTTCCCAAAATTGTTGAGTTTTTTTCGAAAGCACCCATTTTTTTGCGTAGAAAATGACGATCGTAGAGACATATTTTTCTCTCATGCCTTGTCTTCTCATAGAGCTAATAATTCTTTTGAAGTATCCAAATGGTAAAGCAATGAGATCTTTGATCCAAAGGTCTTGGCCAACTACATTCTTGGCTATTTCACAGCTCCAGCCATGGATAGCCAATGCAGCCACTGTGGTTACAGGTTGGTCCCGTCTTCTCTCTGGATCAAGGGCCTCCATACAAGCCATGAAGGCCAAGGACTCGATGCAGCGGCTCACGATCAGCAGCTCCTCGGACCAGGGGAGTAAAGGTTGGCAATTTTGGAGGACGATTAGAGTATCGTCCCAACTTTGCAAGACGATTTGGTTCAGGTAGAGATCGGCGTGGTCGGAGAGATTTCCGGAGGTGTAATTCTCGGTCATTTGGAGAAATTCTGCAGCACATCTTATCGATGCCACGTTGAAAGGATCGAGCAAAGTAAAAGAGCCGTAGAAGAACAATGCAATCATCTCGAAAGTTTCTGATCCTCCAGGAAATTCAGGTGGTAACTCTACTTCAGTTGATTCCTCTAATCTTTTCTTGAAGTACCCACTTTTAAAAACTAGAGGATGCTGCAAAATAACTCAGAAGAAGACGATGCTTTGAGCTGAGATTTAAATGAAGTTTCAAGCTAAAGGTGAGAAGATGAAAAGGAAAGGCTTCTACTTCTACTTCTACAGACTGATCATATTTTCTTGAGCTGGTTTTTAATTCTAGTGGTTCAATTTCATCTTACCTTGTGCAGGTTGAAAGTTCTGCTACCAACTCGAACAGAAACAGAAACAGGAAATCCAGTCTCTTGGCTCCTGGAAAAAATGAAAATCCACTTATTAATAATGGAGGAAGATTTACAAAAGAAAAACCTATGATTCTTCGTTAGTTCTTACCATGAAATGATCTTAATCTTCAGCAACGCCCTGATATTACGTGAAGAGAATGGACTCGATAATAAGGGAGAATCTTTCGGGCTCATACCCGCCATTGAAGCTTCAGAGAGCAAAGTTTGTGAAAGATGTGACTACAGTTCAAACTCAAAGCAAACGCAGACGAAAACAATGACCTTTTCCATGCTCCATAAAGCTCGAAACCTGTTTCCAGGAATTGACTACTTTCAGCGCTTTTAGAATCCAGAAAATAAGCAAACGAGGAAGAACTAGGAAGAGTAAAAGCAGGCAGGTTGTCCTCATACATTCTTGCTGAGACTAAGTTATCTGTTCAAAGTCAAATGCACACGAGTGCAACTCAATTTCCCAACTTAAAGGCTTCAAAAACTGTGCTTTTCCGCCCTTTCCTCCATTGAAGCCTTTATCAACAAGTTTTCTCTTTGAATTCAGAGACGAATCTGATCGTACAATAATTTATTTTCCAACGGTAATGATAGTCAGGCTAGCTGATCAGTTTAGAGATGTTGCATATCACACACAACACTTAGAATTTGATCTCTGTTTTAATATCCTACATTGATCATCTGTTGAATCCTCCAAATCAACCTGAGATGACAGAGATAAGCACATCTTTTACACCACCCAACGAGAAATTACAGCAGTTGATTTGAGGTATGTAGTCGATTAAAAGAGAGGAGCAGATCTTCTGGAGAAGTGGGGAGGAAGAAAATAAACAAGAAACTGAATAAGATAATAGAGAAAGAGAGATGGATTGAGCATTAAGCATGCAACAATGTTACCATCCAAGACGGCAAGGCCACAGAAAAGGAGGAATGCATTGGGCTGAGGATTCACTTGTATCGCATATTCTGTACAACAACAGTAGGAAAATAATATATCCTACCCAAAAGATCTGAAATAATAAATTAAAAAACCAAGAATTTCAACTCATAAACATAAACATTATTCAACTTGAATACTTTGAAATGAACCAAACCTATTAATTAGTGAGATGACTAATGTTACAAAGGCATTTAGAGTCACTGACTTTCAACTCTGCTAACTAAATTCTCTACGTGAAACATGCTATGATATCGTAGAAACAGTTCGCAAAAATGCCACTGAAACACCTTCAAATTCATCACTTTTACATACAGATCAAAATGGAAGTTGATCACCAGGGAGGATTAGACCCCTCTCTTACAGAAGGTGACCTGGAACCTATACTCCTGTCTCCACCAAATCTCGATAGACTCCTTCCACATTTAGGTGTGCTCAAACCAGGGCTCGCACCACGGTAACTAGCTCGGAGCTTTTCATCGAAAGAAGAGGAGGATTTTGCAATTGCATTCCTCACAAATTTCTGTGCAGCAGGAGAGAGAGTCCTCACACTCGGACTTACACTCCCCACTCTGACTGGTGATGGCAATGGTGGCTTCTGAAACATCTTTGACTTCTCCCGAAGTTTTCGTGCCGCTTCTCTTGACATCAAGTGGGCCTTCTCATCCCTAGCTGGAGGAAATGGAATTCTATATTGGGGTCCATCACCGTTACCACCAATATCAAGAGGTGTGTCCTCAAAATCCAATCTCAGGGGAGTTCCTTCAATTTCACCCCATGTGATGAATGGGGATTCATCAACACCAGGTGCAGGTGATGGCGTCTTGACAAAATTATATCCATTATTGGCTGTCTTACTTGATTCCACATAAAACGGATTTGGTGTCTTCTTTAGGTCCTCCAAATCATACTTCTTCATTTTATCACCATTTTTATCTGACATTGAAAGTGGTGTAGCTCCTGCAACGGGGCCATAAAGAACTTCCACAGCACCATCATCTTTGGGTCCTGAATCCAATATTTTACAATGAAATCTTGTATTGGAACGGTTGATTTCCTTGGTCAGGCCTTTCAATCGAACTACTCGTTCTTCCTCTGTCAAAGGAGCCTCACCTTGATCCGCTGGATGATACATCAACAAGTTTTTTGCAGTATATTTCCATCCGTTCAATGTACTAGGTGGCTGATCAGATGTCCCATATCCATCTGTAATCCTATCCCTCTTCGCATCCTCAATCCCCTCAACATCCTCTTTTTCACCTTCCGTCAAATATCCATACCTCTCCTTTCTTTTCCTATTCACCTTCTCCAAAATTTTTGAAAAACTGTAATTGTCCTCGCTAGTATATCGTCTAAAAAACTCATCAAGCGACAAGGATTTGTCAATTGTATCGTCATCGCCACCACCCTCTGGACCATCCCCATATTCTCCACTTCGAAAAGCAGGGGTTGGAGTTTTACCATCAAATTCCCCCAAAGGAGTAAAATTTCGCATAAAAGTAGAACCAGGTGTATGGGTTTTACCGTCGGAGGTCGAAGCATTCGTCTTCTTGCCACGAGGCTCTATGATCTTCAGCTGAGCATCACGAATCTGAACAGGATCCCCCGTCTTGATCGCTGCTAGCCAATCCAGACGGTCCCGAAGCTTCGATATATCAGGAAAAAAGTCGCGCTCGATAATCTTCTCAATCACAGCGACATAGGTGTCCTCGTCGAGAACAGCCGGCTCCTTTCTAAAGTTATGGGGATTGACAATAGCAGAACTGCTCCGATTCTGGATAGAGCTTCTGAATGTAGCTCGTGACGTTTAAACACGTAAATGCGCGGCTAATAAGGAATCCTCGTCAATGCCCATAATCCAACGGTAGAGATACCATATTTTAAAAATTAATTAAATAAAAAATAAATAAAGGGAAAGATTAGTTTTATTTCAATTGGTTCACTGCAGTTTTATCCTTGTATGCAATGTGCGATGCATTCTTAAATGGGTTAGGGTTAGAATGAGTTCGTTATGACTCGATTAGAATCATGCACTCTTTATGAGCTTCTCGTGCTATTTGAATGTTCTAGAATTTATCGGCTCTCGGACAAATAAAATAAAAAAAAACTCACGGACTTACCACGATAACAAAAATGCTACGTTTTTTGGACTCCTCGAATTGCTTATGCACTAAATTCATACCAAATTGCACTAACTTCACCTACTGAACTCATCAAATACTGTCTGCTTTGATTGTATCAATTGTCAAACACGAAAGCTTTTGCAGTTAGAGTGATCAACAGAGTCTATAATTTGGTAAAAATGTCCTCCATGTTCCTCTTCAAAATAAGCAACCATACAAACTTGAAGCTTTGTAGAGTCTTTCTGTCCCGGTGCAAAGAGTCCGTGTCTTCACAGACACGTCTCATGTTTTATAATATCTAACTCTACACCATAAAGCGATTAATCAATTATTTGGAAAATGGAGATCTCTTCCACCAAATCATATTTCATTTACCAATAGATTTCTTATTCGACTTTACCAGATCCAATAGTCGGTTCTTGCCATAAATTAACCTGTAGAACTAAACTCCTGAATTCGCCAATTCCTGTAGATACTATAAACTCTCACTGCATTCAAAATGGCCATCAACCCTAAGTTGCCAGATCCAAACTCAAACATCTACGAGGGTTGTGAAATACTAGAGCGTTTGGATGAACCCAAGATGATAAATTGCACGTAGAGGCTGCTTACCAACTAACCCACCTGTATAAATTGCATGGGGCATCACAGCAATACACACCTTCGGCAGTGGAAGAACCCGTAAAGCATGATGGCCTATAACGCTATAAATTTTGAAGAAAATTTCATTTCAGTTAACACCATCAGCTCTCAAAAGTTGTATATCCAACTCAAAACCCTTATGGCTCCATGGCTCTGCATTCTTCTGCTCTTCTTTCTCGGAAAATCTCACGCTGCAAATCCCATCAACCAAACAGATCTGGAAGCAGCCATGAAAGACATGAGAGTACAGTCATACCATGGATTTGTTATTCTCCTAAAGATTCTCAACAGCATTCCCAACTCCTTGGACAGCACAGATATAACATTCTTCATGCCTAATGACCAAGAGCTATCGGCCACTCGACTCACTCCAGACCTGTTACCAGATTTTGTGCTCAGCCATTCAATCCCTACAGCATTGCATCTTAACCAGCTTTTGCATTTCCCCAATGGAACTATGGTTCCATCAAACATTCCAAACAGGATGATCAGCATAACCAATACCAGAAGATTAGACTTACTTCTGAACAATGCAAGAATTGTCACTCCAAATGTGTGCTTCAGCTCTTTCATAAGGTGCCACGGCATTAGTACAACTATTGCATTTAACACTACATTTTCTTCTCCAGAAAGCTTACCTGTCAATCTCCGAGCAGTTCAGAGCATGGCTCCCCAGAATGAGAAGAAGAGGCAAAAATCTTATCGGTCCACCATCCTGAAGAAATTAGCACGCCTACCACACTGAAATCTCAAGATTCACCAAATTAGTAGCAATCTCAACTTAGAATAAAAGCTACCGTAGTTTAAATATCTAGTTTTTATTTTATCTTGTTTTAAGCAACTATTTTCATAAAGAAAGTAGAATAATTTGGAGTTAAGTTGTCAAATTCAACAGGATTGTAAAGGCAGAACAAATCATTGTAAGAAATAACTCCAAGAGTAGGATTACAATCAACATTTATCAAGGCTTACTACAATAACAACCTACTTGGATTAGCATATTCAAGTACAAAGGACGACTTCAATGGAAGTATTTTGACACCATACCTTTCAAGATCCAGTATGGACAAAAGCCGTAGATGCAAACCACTAACCACTAAGTAACATTATCTCAACTCCACATATTATACTATTAAATATTCATCAAGGATTGCTCCTAAAGGAGTAGCGCTCGTTCGACTGGTAGTCAGCTTTTGAGGACGCATTGTACAGAAGGTCATGAATTTTTGAGTACATTACCATTTCTGATGGATCAGCTCCACCACTGCTCTGTGATGCACGAGAACTTTCTTGCAGCTTAATCTTTTCAATCAAATACTGCTTCTCAGCTTCAGCTTCACTCAACCGTTGTTTAAGATAACTGCTCGCATAGTCTTCCTCAGATTTGTCTGACTTTGCAAGAGCAACTCTCTGTAGTCTCTCCGCTTCTCTCTTGGCCTCATTAGCCTTAAGTTGGAACATATCAGCTTCTGCATACTTAAGTCTCACGATTTTCTCCAGTTCTTCAATCTGTTGCTTCTTTCTCTGTTTGTCCTGCTTTATTTCTGCAGCTTCCCTAGTCTTATCTTCAACCTCCCGGTCAAAAGCCTCAACATCCAAGAGGGCTTTCTTATACCTCCTCATCTTTTCATCTGCCACCATTTCCATTTTTCTTATGACCTCCTGCACCACCTCTGTAATTCTGTTGCACGCTTCCTGTGGAGCCACTAGTCGACTAACTTCCCCATTTTCCAAGTTATTTGGTGACTCCATTTCAAGCTCTTAAGAAGAGAAACTAAATCAGACCACAGAAATATATATGCTCCTATTCAAATGCAGTATCAACGGGATTTTTTAATGAGATCTCGAAACTAATCTAAAAAAGCTATAGAAAAAAGAGATTTAATAATAAGACATTTTGCAATAAACTGTTATGGTTTCTCATCTTGCACTTCACTCGACTCTCTCGCCGGTCAGATCCCTCGACCAGGGAGCCATAACACGGTGGGGTATAGGATCCACCATGTTATAGCTCTCCAATGGAGGAATATGACCAACAAGAGGGCCGAGTGAAGTACTAGGTGGGAAACTATAATATAAACTTTTGCTATTCATTTTATAGTCATGCACAGTTTGCACCAATGCAGGCATTGTAGACATCATCCCAACAGCATAGTTAATGCAATATATGTCACACACTTTTATGTACCTTGAAAAAAGATCAATATAGCCGTGCAAGCAGTTTTAGACTCCATAGCCCCACTCTTCAATTTTTCTTTGAGGTCTTCGCACTTCCAAAAAAGCTTCCTCCCTCGAGCATCATCACTTCCATGGAAGATCCTACTTACAAAGTCAAATTCTCTCGTTAAACAGTCCAGGTCCCAGGTAGGTGCACAATGCTGGAAAACATCTTTGACCCAACCTAGAAGCTCAGATGTGCGGTTGCAAGCCTGGCACCTGAAAAGCATTTCAGCTGGTCCAGCTCCGTTCTTAACAGATGGACCCATGCAAATTTTTCCTTCACGAATAGCACAATCAGTGTGAGTCCAGTGAGAACACAAATCACAACCAATCCAACGACAGGTGTTAACTTCAAAATCAAACTTGTTGCAGATTACACACATGCAAAGATTGCAGAAACCATTTCTGCTAGTGCATATTACACAAGTACAATCGTCAGCTGGAAGTTGGTTCTGGCATGCTATATTTCTGCATCTCTTATACACAAATACCTCAATGAGGGTTGTCTGAGAGAGACTAATATTTGGGTGCAAGAAGGCCTGAATTCCAGAATTTATTGCAACAAGAATTTCAAGCTGCACTCGGTGTGCTACAACCAAATTCTTTGCTGTCAAATCAGTTCTGCTCTGTACAAGCTTCTGCAAAACGAAAAATTCTTCTTTTTGCAGTTGAGTACCATTGCCATCCAGGACAGCTCGAACTCCATTCTTCAATTCTTCAAGATACTCTTCAGGTAGGCATTGCATTTTTTCAGCGATTATATCAACCCTTTCCTTTGCAATATCCCGGAGAGATATCTTATCTGCACTTGAAAGGCGGCGAACAACTGATTGTCGAGGGCAGTCAACGGCTGCCCTTCCATTCTCCATCTTCTTTCTGTCAATAGCCTCAGCATTAGGCCATGTTTCCTGAGAACTGGCACTCTCAGCAGGAGATTCACGATTTTGATCAGAATTTGATCTTGGTTCCTCAGGGGATAAAGGGACATCAGATGAAACCAGAGAAAGTGGCGTTAGTAGCCCCCCAGATCTTGACAGCTGATGCGGAGGTAGCATTTTAACAGGTTGATGCACCTACTAGTTTCTATTTCACTGTTTGAAAAATTTAATTTCAAAGAACATAAATTTTTTTTTTTAAATGGTTGTGGAAAACAGTGGAATAGCTTTCATTGACTACATTCTTACGAAAAAGCAACAATGACAGACATCTTAATTATAAAACGAAAAACACAAAGGATGAGAAAGTATTGCATGACATATCGACAAAATTTAAAGAGGAACTCGTCAGTCTTACCGTGTCAATTCCAGATATGAAAAACTATGATTCCAAAATAACATTTCGTGATTTAACTCTTTATAAGAGATTACAATATCAAGCAACAAAACCTTTTTTAAAGATTTGTTAACCCTAGGGTTTATTATTGAACGCAACCCACAGCCATCAATTTCACAGTAAAACTAGATAAGGTATTATTCTACAATGCAAAAAATTTATTAAAAAAAAAAAAAAAACAAAAGAAAAAGAGGATCAGGAAAATGCTCGGAGCACTTTAAATTGAAACCGGAAAATTGAGAACAAAGAAAATGAGTTCATCAAACCTCCAACTCCGAGTTATCCCATCTATGTAGTAATTAAAAGGGATAAATTCAAAATTAAAGCTACAACAACAACTATTTAGTTAGATCAAAACAATAAAACAAAAATTTTTCAAGTCCCTCGCACCTGTCTTACTTTTCTTATAATACGAAGAAAAAAAATCAAATCTAAAGAAAATTTACCGATCGAAGACTGTTCGAGCATTGAGAACAGAGGTAGAACAAACAGACACTCACCAGAGCACAAAATCCGACCAGACCGGCCTACGGATGAGAGAGAGAAACCCTGGATCAGCTCCTTTCCAAGAAACTCCAGTGGGGCGGAGAAGATGATGATCTGCAGGGACTAAAGTTGACCGACGCAACGCCTTCTCCCTCCCTTTCCCCCCGTGTAAAAAAAAAAGTGGTGGGGACGCACCATCACCACGCGATTACGTTACGACACGTCGGAAAGTTGTAGATGCTCTAATCATAGACGACAAATCTTCAATGAGAAACCCATTACATCTTATATTCAAGAGTATAATGAAATTCATATAATACATTTAATATTATTTATAGATTAAATTTTAAATTATTTTTTGATAAACTAAATTTTCAAGGATTAGCAATTTAAATTTTTCCGCCAATTATTTATTAAATAAAGCATATAGATACAATATTTTTCTTCTTAATCGTGTATTTTAACTTGATTTTATAATATTTTTCATAATTTCTAACGTAATTATAAACAATAATTAATTTTTGAAATTATTGCACAAACTTTTTTAAAAATATTTTTTTCCCAAGGTCCCATTTCTAGTGACTTTTTGGGATTGATTGAATTTTTATTTTTCTTCTAAACGAATACGATATTGAGATTTTTGATTGGAGTGTGTTTCGCTGGAATGCTGAATCTAGCTACTCCCATTAAAAACGCCCAATAACTTATTTGGCACTGTACGAAGTATTTGAAATACGGGAAAGAATGAGAGCAATAGAGTTCGATTTGGAAATCACCGAACGAGTCATAAGTGGGAGTCAAAATATCTAATGAAAAAAGTAATATATAAGTGTTTATTTAACTGATAAATTGATCTAAATTACTTAAAGCTTAGATAAGAAGGTTTATTTGTAAAGAGGCATAAGAAGTATGTTATGCAAACTACCCCAAATGTTGAATATAAATTGCACTTGACCCTAGATTCACAATCCAAGGGCAATTTTTCTTTGATTCTAGCTATTATCAGGAAAAAGAGAAAAAAAAAACCAACTGTTTTGAGAAGCATGGAAACAACATTGCAATAACATTTTAAGCATTGTCTCGAGTTATTAGTATGATTATTGTGCGACACGATAATAACGTCCATCATGAGGTCGTGAATTCGAGCTTCAAGTTTTGAATTTCTCAGGACTTTCATCTGTTAAGTAATGAGTTAAATACGTGTAAAATAGAACTTCGGAGTGTTTATGCATGAACATCTGAAATCCAAGTTCTTTGTCAGAAACTCGTGTTCATAAGCAAAGTCGATTGAGCAGTTTTGATGAAAATGGAATTCCAAAATAAAATAAAAATCAAAGAAAAGGTCTCGATTCAAAAGGATTATTATCCACACGGGTGAATCACAGACAAAAAGAAGAGTAAGCTAGAGATGAAGGGTGGTATCGACTTCAGAAATGGATGCGCTTTCTGCAGACGAATCGCCATGCTCAAAGTTTTTCCACTTTCCGAACATTGTCATGGCTCGACTGCGAGCTTCCTCATCCTGCTGCTTCATGTTATTCAGACCCAGAGACAGCGAGTCCTCGACCGTAGGCAGCTGAGCCCGTTTAGAACCCGATTGGAAAGACTCTTTTCTTTGTTCAAATTGCATTTTCGGTGCGATTTTCTCGGAACCAGACAGCTTTCTCAGCAGCTCTTTCTCCTTCCTTCTTTGCTTATCTTTCTGCAATTGCCTGAACCTTTCCTGCAAGAGAGCAATGGAGTCACCAGCCATAGTGCCAGAAAGCCTTCTATGGTGGATGATTTTCACTAACTACTGCGAGTTATAAATGGGATTTCAAAGGTATAAAACATCAGTGGTGTGTGTAAGTGGACAAAGGCAAAGCATTTTTGTTTAAGCATTGAAACAAGTGATTTTGTAGCTTTCTGGCAAATACTGGACAATATGATATGGAAGAGAATCGGCTGCTCTAGAACAAAATACAAAGAGAAAGAGCTTGAAAAACTGGAGTTGAGACAGTAGATTTAACAGCGCAAGGACCATAAAGAGGATAAGAGAGTGAAAAGAAACTCCAAATAGAAAATGAAAGTAGCATTTGGAAGAAAGCTTTAGGAATAAAGAGGTTAGGTAATGGATTGTGTCATTTTGTCTTTTAAAGACTCCTATTGGCGTTGGAGAAAATGCACATTTTTTTGTGGGTCTTGGGGAGCCTTTTCCAACATATTTTGCATAAGCTTTTTGAAATAGAGCAGAAAAGGAGGTGGAGAGTAAGCAGAAAAGACAAGGATAAGAAGGAATATTTTGCAGTATTGATGATTTTGACCATGGCCCCACAAAAAATGTATGATTTTTTCACACTGACTGCTTTGAAAAGACGGGTTTGGAAGATACCCTCTGCTTTGATTCACTTCACTAGAATTCAGGTTCTTCAAACAAAAGCAGTTCTTAATAAAAAAATTAGGAAATAGAGTTCACTCTTTTACAGCCATTTTAGTTCAATCAAGTACCTGGAAAGACCTTTGGAGGTCTTTACACAATGTTCACTGCCATTAAGACCATCTTGGAGTCACGCATTTCTCTAAAACTGACCCTTATTTAATCCCCTGCAAATGCAATAATATCAAAATTGTTCACTTCCACTCATCGGTTTGAATGCGCCTACTGGCCTGAGGATAGATGAAAAGTTCATATGAGGAAGAAATATTATTCTTTATTGATTAATCAAAATGCATTAGTATTGAAAGAGAAACATCACAATGAGAATATTTATTCATATGAAAAATTCAGCCACTAAAATTTGACGAGGCATGGACCATCATTGACTAATATAGAGGAGCCAGAAGGAAGTGTACTTGATGAGAACAAATAATGCTGCCCTGTTTGTGTCTCTCTAGCTGCCTCTTTGATCCTGCAAAAGTAAAAAGGCAATAGATTAGAGCTCTAATTTCCCTTTCGCTTCCTGTGATGAAAGAGACAAGTATTTCCTGTCAAATGCAAACCACCACAAATGTATGTGTAAACAGTAAGAAGCTTGTAAGATAATACTTGCGTATTTACATGAAAATGTTGAATGTTCAGTAAATGTCTTTTCAACAATCAAAATCTTCTGAAGACAGATTCATTGAATAAAAATATTTTAAGAGGGTAGGTGATCAAAATCCAATCCCAATTGTGATGCAGCAAACGTCACTCTAAGATTATTAGCATTTTCCTCTCTCTTACCACTTTCTCCATTGATCTCTCTCTAATATGTCCATTTATACTTCCATCAGTCAACATCTTTCCATCTCAGATGATTACACAGCTATAAAACATACTTATTGTGGTAGAATAAAGGAAACTTAACCCTTCTATTGGTGAATGAAAAAGGCATTAATACATGAGCATCACTTGAACACTAAGTTGTGCCACTCATAAAAAGACTCAAACCAAGAGCGCAAATAAGTTGGTCTTTGAAGTGTGCTCTTGTTCTTGGTCTGGGGTAGTTGGTAAGCTTAGTAGATTCTTCTCTTACTAGTAGAAACTTTTGAGAGGATTAGTAGCGTTGTCCTACATCAGTCAGTATTTCAATTGAAGATCTCATGTTCAAGGCTTCAGAAGTGCATCCATGAAGGTGATTTTCCCTCAAGTAGAAGAGCAAAAGGCAGAAGTATCACTTGGACATGGAAGTGGAGCCCAATTGCAAAGGATTTCTCAAAATAAGGCCTTAAACAATCAGGCTAAGAGAATGCACGCTATTATCTTGTCCTGAATGGTCGAATGAATTCACATGCTTTCTCTCACTAGTTACAATTCTGGGCAAACTGATGGCCAGTCCTATATCAACCTTCAATTGCAGGCACTTTCACCATTTCCTCTTTCCTTCGGCAGCAAAGAGGACTGGAGTCATAGAACACAGTAAATTTGATGTGAATAAAATTTTGATGCCATGTAATCTTCGACATGACACACATTCAAATTATCAAGAAAATATCTTTGGCAAGTGACTGAAGAATAATTAATATCTTCTCAACATTATAAAGCCAAAATTAACTAGATGCATTGGCAAACCTTTAGAAACGGGCTTCTTGTAGAAAATTGTCTTCAGCTCTACATGAGTATTTTCATCTCTTTCCCCAAAACACCTCGGGTGTTTTTGATTCCTGTCCGAATCAGAAAATCAGTGATTATGTGGTAAGATAATTACAATATTACCCATTTCGCACTAGAAACATAGAAAGAAAAGATATCCAGCAAGTTGAAAAGACAAAATGGTAATAATAAACTATGCAGAAATTATGAGAATAGAACATCTGCTCACAGCTTATCAGGTGTTTGGTGTAGACCAAATAGCAGCATCTGCAAGTGTTACACAACTGGGTGGGAAAATAACACCTCTGGTCAGCGAATCCATTGTTCTAGAAACCAAACTGCAGTCCAGCAGTTCTCAGTACCAAACTTTGATCAATGTTTATCCTCTAATCCTACCAATTTGTTAGAAATTTGAGATATTTTTATTGACTTGTCCGTTTTTGGCAGTTCTTTGGACAATATTACATATGTCTGGAAATTTGGCTCGCATTTTCTAGATTCCATAATGTGAAGAAGCCTCATGCACATATCTAACTTCCCTTCTTTCAGTAAACCATCTATAAGCACTGTCCAAACAATCTCATCGTTATTCCACCGTTGTTCAAGCATATTTTGAAACAAAGTTTCTGCTTCTCGCTCCCTACTTACCCTGCACAGCGCACAAACAAGTGCCTTATAAGCTGACAAATGAGGCCGATGGCCTCTGACCATCATAGAATCTAAGACTTTCAAAGCTGAGTCCACTTCAATGATCTTACACTTGCATATTATTAAATAGTGGTATATTTCTTCATTAGGAGACAAGCCTTTCTCTTTCATGTTTTCTACTAGCTGATCAGCCTCATCATATTTTCCCTCTCCACACAAGCCTCTCAGTAAGGTATTGTAGGTATCAACCGTTGGTTTGATTTCATATTGGGACATCCTATCCAAGAGGTTGCACACTAATTCAAAATTGTTATATCTCTCATCATTCTGGGAAGTGTATGTGACGTCATTTAGGGCCACAACCTTTCCCATGAGTAATTGACTTTCCTTTTGTAACCCTTTCAATAACACTGTGAAAGTTCTATAGTTCGGTCTGCACCCCAAATCAATCATTTGCCTTAGAAGAAAGAACGCATGATCAATTCTACCAAGCATAACAAAACCGTCAATAAGTGAGGTGAATGTTATCTCATCAGGGGTTAATCCTTTTATCTCCATTTCTTCAAGGAACCTTTCTGCATCATTGGCCTTTCCCTCGAGACACAACCCATAAATAAGGGAGCTATATGTATATAAGTTTGGCAAGCAATTATGCTTTTCCATTTCTCCGAATATCTTAAGAGCAAGATCTGTCCTACCATTCCTACAGAAACCATCGACAAAAGATGTGTAGGTAATGACATTGGGAATCAATCCCATTGATCCCATCTCATTACATAACTTCTCAGCTTCTGGAATTCGATTCATTTTGGATAAACCACTAATAATGGCATTGTAGGTTTCAATACCAGCACAGCAACCACTTTCTTCCATCCTCTCAAGTAATGATAAGGCAACATCAATTTTTCCCTCCATGCAATATCCATCAATCATAGCAGTGTAAGAAATCTGACAAGGAGGAATACCCTGTTGCACCATTTCATCAAAAAGAGATGCTGAATCAGCCAATCTGCCTCCTTTGGAAAAACCAGCTATAAGCTCAGTGTAAGTCCATTTATCAGGTTTGCATGCACTTTCCTTCATCATATCAAATAATCTCATTGCGTTGTTCAAATTTCCAATCTTGATATATCCGTAAATGAGGGTATTATATGTGATTACAGATGGAGAAGGACCAACCTTTACCATTTTATCAAAGAGCGACATAGCCTCCTGAATGTTACACATCAAACACAAAACCTTTGTAATTTCATTGTATGTTTGTGTATTTGGCAAATCCCCATGTCTCTCCATCCAATGGAAAATATAAAGAGCAGATTGAAATCGTCCGTCTGCACACAACCCATTAATCAAAGCATTGTATGTGACAATGCTTGGAGTCAAACCATTCTTCAACATCTTGTGGTATAACCCGATGGAAACTTGTAATTTCCTCATTCGAGAGAGTCCACTGACCAATGCTGTAAATGTCTGAACATTTGGACTGCAGCCCCTTGTCTTCATACTACCCATAAGATTTATTGCCTCACTTACACGTCCAGCCTCACATAACGAGACAATTGGAAGGGTGTATGTATACACTGTTGGTCCAATTCCCTTTTCAGTCATTTCTTCAAGCCTGTCCAGAGCCTCATCCAACCTTCCCACATTGCATAGTCCATTGATTAGATTCGTATAAGTAACTGAGTTTGGATCACAACCCTCCTTAATCATTTGATCAAAAACCTTCAATGCTAAATCGATATTATAATTCCTAGAGTGCCCAAGAATCAAAGATGTATAAGTAAAAACATCCGGATACATATCATACTGAAAAATCTTACTCAAGAAAAGTTCTGCCTCTTGAACCTTCCCTTTCTTACACAACATATTAATCAAAGTATTAAAAGTTAATAAGCTCGGTTTAATTCCGCTATTCAGCATCTGAGTATACACAATTTGAGCTACCTCTACCATCTCAAACTTTCCCAACTGTATCAGAAGCGTATTAAAACTATATAGAGTTAACCCAAAACAATATTTTGTATTAATATCGTTCAAAAACTGAATTACCCGCTCAATCTCTGCCTCGTTTCTACACGCTTTGATCATCAAAATCCTAATATGATCAGCAGGCGCGAATAACTTATCAGGAATAAGCCGATTTAAGATCGATGTAAAGCAACTCATATCATGTTTGTAAAAATGCCTACTCGAAATCCAGAAGAAAAAACGTAAAACCGAATTCGTATCCTTATGAGTTTGAATAATTTTGGATATATGATGCGGTCTAAGCTTGGTACTCAAGCACCGAAGCTTCGAGCTACTTTCCCATTGGGGATCACAAAGAATGTCGGAAATGTTAGCCACCAGCTCAGGGTAAGCTTCGGCCGACATCGAAGGCGGAGAAGAAGGTAAAGAAAATTTAGGTCCAGAGGAGAACTTAAAGGAATGAAGGGAACCCAAGAAACAGAGAATGGCATGAAGCTGAACTGGAGGTGGAGTTTCGAGGTGCCTAAGCATTTCGCCAAAAGGGTTCACGAGATTAGAGGGTATCTGACAGTTTCAGCGATCGGGGTGCAAGGAAACAAACTCGAGAGCTCGTCGGACGACGTCGCCCGGAGAACCATGGCTGCAAATGAATGGCAATTGGCAAACAACGTGCAGCGTGCAGCGAGAGAGAGAGAGAGAGAGAGAGAGAGAGAGGCGAGAAGGAAATTAGCGACTAGATTCAGTGGACTTCAAGGCCGCAAATCTTTTGGGCCATCTTTTCTATCCAATGGGCTTTTTCCTCCATAATAATAATTTTAATTAAATATTATCAATTAATATATAAATATTATGTCATCTTATTTTCATCAATAAAACATTCCATTTAGCTTTTCACTATTCTGACCCAAATATGTAGATTTTGAAATCACCTTTGTTAAAGAGAACTTCAACTTTTGGACGACTAGTTGGCGTCGCCCTCCGTTTGGGGGTTCTGTGTTGGAGCCGATGAGAATGGCTCTCCTCTCGCTCTCTTCTCCGGTGTATCCATTCATTTCTCAGAACTGCGAGACCCTGAATGAAGCAAGGCAATTACATGCTTTGTCTCTCAAGACTAGCGCTTTCAGCTATCCTTCAGTGTCTTCTCATCTTTTAGCTCTATATGCATCACCCGAAATTAATAATTTACAGTACGCTCGATCAGTTTTTAATCAAATCCAAAATCCTACTCTGGTCTCTTGGAACATTATCATCAAGTGTTATGTTGAAAACCAACGTTCGAATGAAGCTATTATTTTGTTTTGCCGATTGCTTGGCCAGTTCCAGCCGGATGGTTTTACTTTGCCCTGTGTGATCAAGGGCTGTGCTCGGCTAAGTGCGATCGAGGAAGGGAAGCAGATTCATGGGTTGGTTTTGAAAATTGGGTTTGGGTTGGACAAGTTTGTGCAGAGTAGTTTGCTTAGTATGTATTCCAGATGCGGCCAAATTGCATGGGCCAGGAAAGTATTTGACGGAATGGATGATAGGGATTTAGTTGCTTGGAATTCTTTGATTGACGGGTTGTCAAGATCTGGAGAAGTTGACGAAGCTATGAACTTATTTGAGAGCATGCCTGAAAAGGATCCGTTTTCATGGACGGTTTTAATCAACGGGTTCTCAAATAAAGGACGGATCGAAACTGCACGACAGCTGTTTGATAAAATGCCAAATAGAAATATAGTTTCTTGGAATGCAATGATCAATGGGCATATGAAATGTGGGGGTTTTCACTTGGCATTAGAATTATTTAATCAAATGCCAAAAAAAAATCTCATCACATGGAATTCACTCATAGCCGGATTCGAGTACAATAAGAAATTTCAAGAAGTTATAAACTGGTTTTTAGTCATGTTGGAACAAGATATATCTCCAACTCAGGCCACAGTACTCAGTGTTCTCTCTGCTGTTTCAGGAACTTCCAGTCTCAGTAATGGCAGAGGGATCCATTCTTTTATTGTAAAAAATGGGTTTGAAATAGAAGGTGTTCTAGGCACATCATTGATTGAAATGTACTTCAAATGTGGCAGTATCGAGAGTGCTCTTCGAGTTTTCCAAACCATTATTCGAAAGAAGTTGGGTCACTGGACGGCTATAATAGTTGGTTTAGGAACGCACGGTATGGCCGATCATGCTATTCATTTATTTCTCGAAATGCGCAAGAGTGGCTTGAAGCCTAATTCTATAACTTTCGTTGGGGTGTTGAATGCGTGTAGCCATGCAGGATTAGTCACGGAGGCTCAATTGTACTTCAAAATAATGACAATTGATTACGGAATTGAGCCTGCCATCGAGCACTATGGTTGCTTGGTGGATGTCCTATGCCGAGCTGGTTATCTTGAGGAGGCGAAGAATGTCATCGATGGAATGCCAATGAGGCCGAATAAGGTAATTTGGATGAGTTTACTTAGTGGATCTAGAAAGCATAAAAATATAAATGTTGGTGAATATGCAGCTAAGCATTTGATTGAATTGGCCCCAGAGACCATTGGATCTTACGTTCTTCTCTCTAACATGTATGCTTCAGCTGGACTTTGGGAGAAGGTTTCGTGCATAAGAGAAATGATGAAGAAGAAGGGCATTAGGAAGGAACCAGGACGGAGTTCAATCGAGTGGAGAGGAGCATTTCACGAGTTTACTGTAGGTGATCAGTCTCATCCCCAGACCAAAGAGATTTATTCAAAATTGCAGGAAATGGGAGAAAAACTGAAAATTTATGGGCATGTTCCTGATACAAGCCAAGTTTTGTTGTTTATAGAAGGAGAGGAAGAGAAGGAAGCAGAGCTTGAAAACCATAGTGAAAGATTGGCCATTGCTTTTGGACTCATCAATGTAGAACCAGGGAGCCCCATTCGAGTGATAAAGAATCTTCGTATATGTAATGATTGTCACTCGGTAGCTATGCTCCTCTCTCAAATCTATAGTCGGGAGATTGTTATCCGGGATAATAGTCGTTTCCATCATTTTAAAAACGGGTCTTGCTCCTGCAAAAATTTTTGGTGATTCTTTGTTTCCCGACGACAGATGACATGTTTTTCTGTGTTATCGAGTTGGAATTCATATGCGACAAGGACATTGACTTGTGCTGTCAAATGGATAAATTGGTCGAGTAGCTTGAATCAACTTATATATTCATGCCCACCAACAAGACAAGGTAGAAGTTGAGTAGTTTCCCAGGAAAAGTGCTTCCAAATTGAAGGAAAGTTCATTCATAAAGAACAGCACAGCATCAAAACTGGTATGTTTAGAATATACCATTAATTTTTCTCCTCATTTTTGAAGAACGAAGTTTGTGGAATATGCAGATGCATTGTTGGTCACTTGATCAGCAGTGTGATTAGAAATGTTCTCAACGGGACCTTTTCCAGTGATGATTGCCTGAACAGGGAAGCCAAACATGGAGAACATAGCAAAGCGCCAATTCTTGATCTCATTCACTTTGAGTTCAGCAAATGTCTCAAGGCCATCAGCCAATCCAATTGGATCATATGCCCTACGGTCAGGTCAAGTCAATTGCCTAGAAGTCCACCATATCTTGTAATCTTCAATAAATCCCATTAGCACAACTCGACAATCCCAGATTGCATCCATACTTTGTACGTGCACAAAATTGAGATTGTCGGGATAATCGAGACCACCTTCAGAGAAGATTCATCCGCCAGCAACCAAACAGTTTCACCAAAGCGACCCTGTTTTTTGAAGAATTTTGGGAAGTCGCAGCCTGATGAACTGAGCTTAGACCATCCAGCTGCGGATCACCTGAGTTCAAATATTCTTTTTTTAATGTTTAGCTGGAAAAAATCTTCTTCGGGTAAGCAAAAACGAGTAGTTGAAAAGTACAAACCATAAATACTCTCCTTATAACATCCATAGCTAGAGTTATTCTACCTCCAAAATCTTGCATTAAGTAGAGAATTTGTCTTGTGAGAAAGAGTAACATTGGCACCTTATGAACATTGTGATTAATCTTCGAAATTAAAGAAGATTGGACTAATAGAAGTTTTAAGGAGAGACCCCGAGGCGTAGATGTTAACGAATTTGACACAATTTGAGGATTTTCACACGGAATATTGTTTGGTTCAAACCCAAAGATTAGGAAAATCTATTAAGGAAAATCTATTATCAGATTTTCAGTGAAACATTCAACACAAATCCCACAACAATTACTCCATTACACAACAACCACCCATGCGAGCAACTAACATTATTCCATTAAAGATGACTCATTTTCTACAACGTTGTGAGCCTCTAAACTACCCAATTCAATGGCAGTTAACATTAATTTCCCTGCTTCGGGAAAATCTTTATGCTGCATTAGTATTTCCTCCACGGACACGCCTAGATAGACCGAAGAAGTCGAATTTTCCCGTCTCAAAGGGAGCACTTCCTCAAATCCATCTCCAAAAATTTCGGCATGTGGACCATAGCACTTGATTGAAGCCATGAAAACAGCTGTCTTTCTCAGAGCCTGCAGGGTTTCCTCGTCACTCCAGCCTTCAGCTACCAATGTTTGATAGAGTTCATTCCAATTGTCTTGATTGGCAGCTTTTTTCCAGCAACTCTCCAAAAGCTTTCTATGTTTTTCGCGGAATGAAGTACTTGTCCAAGCAAACACATCAAAAGCCTTCAATAAGAGCCCTGAATCCTCAGCATTGAGACATAGGTTGATGAGGAGATGCGGACTGAGAAGCTCTTTGTCCGCACTTTGCTTGACTTCAATATCATGGCAGAGATCTACAATTTCTTCCTGTAAGATATGAAGAAAGTTAATCCATAATTTGCATCATTTGGTTACCCCAGCTAAAACTTCAAGCCTCAAGTCCAAATTAGAACTCTTCTTTGGAGAGCATTTCACAAAACCAGAAGTTATCGTGCCTACTTTTACTTTTGGGTGTGGTTTGAATTTGTAAATTCTCAAAATTATATTTGTAGCAAGGAAGTTTTTGTTGAAGCCCAACTTGAGAGAGATGAAACATGTTTCAACGAAGTATAGTTAATATTTACCCAACAAACCTGCAGTTTCAGAATCTTCAAATCGGCATCAATGCGCGCCAACTTGCTCTCTGAATCAGCCTGATTACCTGCTAGTAAAAGAAAATGCAAATCAAGACAATGAGGTCAGTTATAACAAACAACCATCACTAGAGGCATCGCTACAAACGAATACAACAGGCAAAGAACATATAGGAAGTAATCCAAGTCTGTTTTACTATAAACTCCAGGTATCAGCTTTTCTGTAATTTTTTATAAAATGGCCATACATACCGAAAATGCCAAGCAAAGGACCATGTCAAACCTGCCAATGCAGCTATCTTAGAAAGATATAAAAAGCGCTTCTTGTCAGCCAATCTTAGTTCTAGATGGGCATCCTCAGGTTCTGCCCCCTCTTCACCAGGGAAGACAAGTTTCTCATCTTTCCAAAGAGCTAATTTATGAAGTGTATGTGAAGCTGAAGAAAATTGGTGCAGGAACAATTCATGGAGCCAAAGAAGATCCAGATGTTGCTTGAGGTAAATTGATAATTCCTCATGAAACTCTTCTCCAAGTCGTAAAAGCTTTGAAAAATCTCTCTTTTTATGCAGTTGCTCAAATACATAGTAACTAAACCCTCCTTTTGGACCCATGCTTTCATGCTGCAAAAAACCAACTGATGATTTTTTTTTTCCTTGGGGAAGTGCAATAATCTCAAATGGTACTATTTTGCAAATATGAATTGAATAGAACTGGTGGTCCAAAATACATCCAACAAAATTGACACATGTAGAAAGCAGCCTAACATATAAGACAATCATAAAAATATATTGGGGCTTGCAATACCACAGAAAAGAAACAAACCTCACTCAAACATTGCTCTGGAAGTAAACGGAAACATTAATTAACGTGTAAATGAATAGAAACAATTTAGATGTCGCCTTGACAAATATTCAACACAAACCATCATAGATTCTGACTAGGCACGAGTATATATTACTGTTTCCTTGAT
>CM039531.1:17915733-18250773 GCA_022433055.1 Begonia peltatifolia
AATATAGCTAGTGCAGCAGCACCAACAGACAACAGTCGTATGCCATAAGAGCAACATATATAAACACCTGATCTGATGTAGCACCAAATTACTGAAACATAAAAACGTTGAGAAAGTCCATACCATAAGATTTTTAAGCAACACCAAATCATTCAGGTCGCAGCAAATATTCCATAGTATGGAGTAGCATTCATGCCGTTTAGCTATAAGCAGCAATTCTGAAGCATGCTTCCTAAGAACTTCATTGAGCTCTATAATTCCTTCATCCATACCCTAGAAGAATAAGCAGTTTAAAGATTCACATATCAAGCACAAGGATCAAAGAAAGACAATATCAAACAAGGAAATAACATTGTGTACCTTATGTTCACAACTCGCAAAACATTTGATTTGTCTATAAAGGGAGTTAAGAAGTGTATCCCTTCTACTCCAATACTCATCTAAAAGAGCTTTATGTTCTTCCCCACGTTCAGCTTTAGCAGTAATAGCACCAGCATAAGATTCGAGTAGAACTTCAGCCAATGATTTTAGATGGGAGTACAAATCTGATATTGCAGACACATCATGATCAGAAGCCTCATTTAACAGCTGAAGCATGAAAAAGGCAATGTTCCACATTCCATTTCGCACCATAGGTTGACTATACCAAGGTGTCAATCCTTCAGGTGGAGGATACCATAATTGATGCTCACTTTTGTAGCATATGGCAGTGTTTATAATGGAGACGCATATGTTTGACAGTTCACATGCTCTTGGCTTCTGAATCCCAAATGGCTGCCCCAGATTCAATACATAATCTAGCTGCCTGTCCAAACAATAAAAAACTTCATCAAGATCAGAAATCTTGCTGTAGAACACTTCCGCATTATCTCTATCCATCAAAAGAACAGTGTTTCGTCGGGCTCTGTCTCCAACAAGTTGAACAACATCCCAGAGAGCACCAGATGCCTGACCTTCTGAAGCAGTAGCCAAGGAACCCAATACAGCTGAACGGTTCCGGCTGATTTTATTCTGCAGTTCTCGTAGCTCAATCATAGCAGCAAGCTTTTCTCCATGTTCTAGTATAATTTGTAGTGAATGCCCTACACACAAAAGATCAGTACGATCAACTATGAGTTTTGTACTTAGAGCAAAGAATTCAACAAAGTACAGAGCGATGAATTAGAAATTAATTTTACTTTGTCTAGAACAAAGCTCCTCATGGCACTTGGATATAGCAAGAAACTGGAGAAATTTCTGATGTTTCTGTCTCTTATCTATTAGTTGATTCAAAACAATGGTCATGGCTACAATTTCATCACCTCTCATGATAGTCCAATGTTTAGCTAAAGTATCAACAATTGATTTGCTTATTCGTGTAAAAACATTTGTTTCTTCATCCCTGTCAAATGCCTCAGAACTCCATAGCTTCGTAATTGAAGCGTCAACTTTCCCAGACACCAGAAAATCATGAAATAGTTGCCGCAGTAAAGCTTCTGATTCTTCATCCCTAGCAGCTCGATGCGCGTTCCCAGCTACAGATCCCTTTAGTTTTTCTCCAAAACCCCGTGATTCAGTATTGGCATTTCCAAAAGCATTGTTGCCAGAAAAAGAGAGATCTTTCTTCTCTTCAAGTGAAGATCGATCATTGGAACTTCCCTTGCGTGACAAGCTACGTTCAGGAGGTTCAACTCCTCCAAGTACAATAGCCTTTTCAGGTATTGTCCATATCCCAGCTTTCTCAGTCATTACAACCCAAGCTCCCTCTTCCCCCTGCTTACTAGATGGAAAAATTGAAGCATCCACTACTTTTCCAGCATCAAAAGGTAAGTCAAATTCATATAGACGGGTAGAGTTTCTAAAATAATAAGAGACTGTAGCTTTTCCGTCACCTGAAAGTATTATCGTTGATCCTAAAGGCTTACCGCCGACCCGAAGTCTCAAAGAGAATAAAAATTCTTCTTCTTCAAACCTTGCCTTTGGGATAATTACTTGGAGGGGAGTTTTTTTCTCCAATACCCTCCCACTCCTGGGCTCTAAATTTCTCTTAGATTTATATTGAAAAATCAAAAAAGAATACTGTATGTAGCTTGAATTACTGACCCGATCCTTGCAAAAGGTGGCAACTAAAATGGTGATAACTCTTTCATTTTCATCAGCTTGCATATAAAGGGGCCATATTTTCTTCTGACCAGCAAGATCCTTTTTGATACCCAAATCACTATCTGTGCCAATGATTTCATAGGACCAGAGTTTCGAAACTTGAATGTCGGAAGAAAGCCTGGCATTGAAACACTGTATTTCGTGATCTGTCAAAAGAAGAAACTGCCGATCAACTTCCTTAGTGGAGTCACCAGAAAAACCCCAAATTAATGACCTGGGATATCCAACATGTAGATTGTTATCACCGTCTTGACGTGATTCATTCAGTATGTCTGGAAATTCTTTAGTACAGTGAATACCAGTTGGGCTGCAATGGAACTGCCAAAGCTCACCGTTTGAACTACTTGCAAAAGCTATGCAAGCATTCTGGGAATTAGGGATTGCAGTAGCAATCAAGGAGTTGAATGTTCGGTTTCTATTCAACATACGCGTCGAACAAAGATTGCTCTCACTATCAGAAGTTGAGTCTGAGAGATCACTAGAGGCACAGTATGTGAGAGGAGCAGAACTCTTATCAGAGAAGACATCAAACCAAAATAAAACCACCCTTGTTTCTTTCCTACATAGTATAATGCCAACAGGACCTTGATTTTTAACTAGTCTCCCAGATTTGCTATTCCAATTGACGACACTAAGCAACCAACGGTCACTGTTGTTTCCACCAATTTCTTCATTATCGAATTTTTCTGGGGGAATTTTTAGAACAACACATTTGTTTGAACCTATAGGTAACAAATAATTCCAGATGAAGAGTTTGTTGGCACAAATAATCCAAGCAAGAGATGTGTCCCTATCCAATCCCCCAGATATGCACGTGTCACCTTCCAAGAGAATAAAGCGTGATAAATATTAGAGTTGAAATATGTATTACCACAAATCAGAAAAAAAAAACGCAGTCCCACACGTCCCTCCCTCTTCAAAACAAGGTACAATGGGATCTTTCCTTAAAGAATGGAAGAAATAAAATCAGTTGGAAGTGGTCATTACTGGTGCTGACGATATTAACCTGGAGCAAACTTCTGCAGCAGCCTGGCTTGCTCATCACGCACAATCTGGGGAAATTCTCCCACATATACAGGCTTCAGGGGATCTATCTCATCGCTCTTATCACTTCTATTAATTGGTGAAATTCTGCCAGAAAAAAAGAGAAAAATACGAAAACATTTTAATTTAAAAAAGGGATAGAAGCTTTATTAACTCTTTATTTTGGTGACAGGAATAGGTCAAAAGGTTCTCAGCGCACAAAAAAATGACGAGACTTCAACGAAAGATATTTCTATAAAGTGTCAACTTGCATTGAGAATAAGGATAATTTACATTATTTATCAAACTAAAATAGATAATCATAGAGCAAACACTAATTTATAGAGACTAGAAGATTGGAGCTTCTCCAGTTTTTGTTATGATCGGTATATTTCTTTTTGAGTTATTGTGTTGTGTCAACAATTCATACAAAAAATAAATATGATTCCACTTCTAGTACTCGTTCAACAGAATACTAAAATAGATATTGGTAGGAAAGACAACCTAATCTATTTTAGAGTATAATTCAAATACTTCAGAAGAATGAAGTTATGAGATATAAGACAACTTATGTGACCAGCACTCAAAACAGCTCATATGTCCACCAGCTTCCACTTATCATACCTTAACTCTTTAACAGCATAACTCCAAGAAAACCAACTCACATAAAATTAAGTAAATTGAGTTGCCTACAATCTCCAGCGACAATAATTGAATAAAAGGAAAAAAAAAAAAAAAAAAAGTCCTTACATCAAATCGAACGGAAACAACTATGTGTGTCATCTCAAAGGAAAGGACCCTCCTGCAAGGAATACCATCCTATAGGCTATATCACAGAAACTTAAAAAAATTATAGCCATATGCTCATCCTTATATATGCGAGCTATTCCTCGCTTCTTAACCAGCAATTTAAGACAAGTATGCATCAATAAATCAAATGATCGCACGAAGTTCAAAAGTACCAAATCCAGCTAGATATGCAACTATTTGCCCAGACACGAAGCAAGCGTTTCAATCAGTTAAACACAATATGAACACCACAAGAATTAAGCAACTCATCGTTCTCAAACGAGAAAACTAAAACAAAAGTTTACAGCTCTCATATACCATTATTTCGCTCACAGTACGCATTCGCTTCAATACCTGGCGAGAACGGACAAGCGAGGAGTCCATGGAGCAGGTGTGCCGGAGCTGGGCCGATTCGGAACAGAATTGTCGAAAACTGGCTGCCGTATCTCCGAGAGCGGTGTGATGGGAGAACCGCGAACAGTCTGCCCCTTTCGCTCATTACGATTGCCCAAGTTGTGTCTCTTCGTTCCGGGAGAGAACATTTCAGCTCAGGAATTGAGAAAACCCCTCGGGGCTCAGATCATAGTTCGGGGTTTAGGGTTTATGGAGCAAGGAATTGGAAAACAGAAGATGGGAGGAGGGAAAAGACTTTTGGTGGGAAAAATCAGGTGCGAACTGTAATAGGAGAAAAAAAAACCAAAGACATCTGAGCCGTCGATTAAAACCTCAAAAAGCGAGATTGCATCAAACTAAAAAATTGATTCAAAATATTAACCATGTTTTACTAAATTATTTTTTAATTTATTTATAATCAAAACACCAATTGCCTTAGAACACTACGAGTTCATTTACGCAATCACAGCACGACTAAGATAAAACGGTGTCGTTTCTTTGAAAGAGAAGAATTCAACATGTCAAAACGACATCATTTTACCCACTGAATGATTGAGCCTCTCCCTCATTGTCATTTACCACGAGGAAGCAGCAAGCCGGAAGCTTTGATGGCCTGCCATTAAAAAGCTTGGAAGTAAGAACAGCTCAGACTAAACTGCAATAAAACGAGAAGGATTCTATATTCTGTTTGATGTTCCGTTTTTTTTCTGCATCCAGTCTGCAGGGGAGTTCCAGAGATGATTTGACACGGTAATCCGGTGAAGAAGAGATCGGACGTGACTGCAATGGAGGGAGTAAAACAATTTGGCCCATGAACAACATCAATTCAAACATCAGATAGAGCAACATTTCCCACATTTACTTCAACCATACAGTTTGTACATTTGAACGTGAAATCTGACATATTTGTTGGCAAATCTATCCATCATTCACACAGAAACGTGTGTTTCAAAGTAAAAACCAAAAATCCACATCTAATTCGAATATGGCCTGGTGATATCATAATTTTAGCAGAATTGAGGAACCTCGCTGAAGCTAGAAAAGTAAGCTTGCCCATGCGCATATGAAAGCGAATCCACCAAATGGTGCTAAGGTTGCATATTTCCGATCCTCCAGAAAGGCCACCGTATAACACCTGCATAGTGCGATGGAGATCTATCGAACCACCTCATCGAACATCAATTAAGCACGAAATTCACCGAGATTGCTTTTAACAAGAGAGATAGCTTCAACCACAAACAGATTTTCTCATTATATCAGATTTCTCCGGGTGATAACAAATATAAGCAAGAGACTAATGCCAAACAGACCAGAAGCATAAACCAACTCAGAGTTAAAGGCGGCTTCCACAGCCTAGATATTATGGACTTTATCTAAAGTTACTGTCTTTGTAAGAAATAAAGCTACCCAGACAGATTATTTCCACCATAAAAGCAAGTTTAAATCAAAGTCAAGAGTAACAAATAATAAGGACGACCAACAAATAGAAATAAATGGCAGACGAAAAAAGCCTTACGTCCCAGAAAAGGCCAGAATTCCAGTGGTTAAAAGGCTTCCAAACTGAAACAGAACAGAAAGAGCAACGTAAAACACAAAACCTAGTAGCTTCTAAACACAAAACCGCAGTGCAATTGAAACTCGCGAAGGTAAAATTGATCGAAAAAAAGAACTCACGACGTTGGGGTTTTTGGTGATGGGCGCTGCAACCAATGCTGCGGTGTGAACCAAATGGTACAAAGTTGCAGTTTGCCAGACCTTTCCAAAGTCGGAAAAAAAAAACCCCCAAATTACAACATTGAAAAAAACAAATTAAAGAAGGATATAACGGGGTTTTTGAAACAGGTAAACAAATTCAAGAGAAATTAACCTCTTTGTATGCTGGATTTTGGGGTTTGAACATATGTGCACCATACGTACCCAATCCAAGGGCTGACATTCCTGTTTTACGACATCGAGTTTTTTTCTCAGACATAACAGGCTAAAATATCAACCTTTTTACTCAAGTGGCAATGGAGACTTCGTCCAAATGAACAAGATATGAATGAAAGTGGATGTACCAGAGATCGCTGCAACTTTATGCCATAGACGAGGATCCATTTTCTTCTTCAGTCCCTCACGTTTACTCCCTCTCATTGACAACAAGTTTTGCAGTACGCGCTACCAATAGAGCCAAACGCTTTAAAACGGCACCGTTTGATGGAAGCATGCAACTTCCTTTGCATGCCCCCTTCTACTACGTAGATTTTCTACAAGACCAGGATATTATTTATTTTCCTAGAGTCTTTAAAATTACACGGTCATTTATCGAAATATTAATGATAAATTAATTATACAGGTTTAAAAATGATAAATTATTTATCATATCATACATTCATAGTAGTGTTAATTTGAAATTCTTGTTGCATTAAGTGGATGGGGTAGGACTAGGACCATGGAAGGAAAAATATCGAACCCAGAACTTCCTCTGCAACTCAACATTGGGTATGTTCGGAGCTTTGCAGTTTGCAGTGGCAAAGATCTAAAATTTGAAATGATATTAGATTCTCCGAGAATCGCCAAACACTCTAACCGTGGTCGGAAATTCCGAAAAGATTTATATCTCAGACAATGTTTTGGCCTGTAGCCATATCTCCGATATAGGAATTTGTACAGTTAAACCAAGATTCACTAAAGAATGCTCAAAATGGCCCAAACTAATCTCGTTTTTCACTCATCCTTCAAGTATATGCGTCACCCGCTTACTCCTTTTCCGTCTTGAAGCAGCTCATCCGGAGTAGCAGCCGGGTCCTGATCCCAGCAATTTTCCGGCAAATCACTTGCTTCCCCTACGATTAAATAAGAAGGTACCTGTTGCGAAAAGCGTGACATCTCACTAAATTGCCCAAATATCTGCAGATTTCGGGTATATTCGTAGGCAGTCGGGCTCTGTATCTACAGCTTTCTACAGTTATATAAAGGTGCACAGGAAGTGTATTGCTGTAAATTTCGGGTATATTGCTGTAAATCTTTCCTGCAATGACCTTCCTTTTCTTATCTGGATGACAGACCTCGGAATCAGAGTCATAGAACCTGGTGGGCAAAGCATAATCTATATTAGCCTCTCTTTTTTTTTTTTTTTTTTTTTTTTTTTGCAAATGATGTTGTTACGCAGCCATTTCCATTGGTTTTATAAAACCCAGCAGCCGGTCCATCACAGAACAAAATTGCATCATCAAATTAGGCACCGCGGCAATGAAAACTTGAAACATAACCATTGTCACAGTCGTGTCCATGCTTCCACCACAAGCTTCAATGCCCCCCATCGGCTCCAATAGTCTCACTTGCCGGTGTCTTCAAACCAAGAACCGAGTAATAGTCAACCTCGCCGCTGCGTTTAACCTCCAATTCGGGATACAAAGTTATAGCCTTCCATGAATATGTCTGAACTCCAGCAAAGTCTCGGTTGGCAAACCGCTTCCAGTTTGTACGTTGGATTAAAATATTTACTTAATATAACTTTGTGTTAAAATAATATCAATGATGTTACATTCAATATTCAACAGCAATTGTTTGTATTTTTCATCAATAATGTCAAAATCTAATGAAAATAATTTTATCTGTGAGTCCAATGACCCACTATGGGGACATTCTACTTTGTAGCTAAGGAAATAATTTTTAATTCGCATAATATTTATAGGTTTTTTCTAAAATAGATATGAAATAGGATTTTAAAAAATAGACTATTCAAATTAAAAAGTTGATAAAATTAAAGATTATAATAATATATTAAAATTAAAGAATAATATTGGGTTTATTTTTTTAAAATATTTGTTAACAAACTAATGTATAATTAATATAATTAAATAGAAAATAATTAATTTATTGTATTAATTATTATTTAATATTTTAATAAAGTGGAATACGACAACAAAAATTATCATTATTGAAAATTAAAATTGTGATTGAAAAATACGAGAGAGGATGTTGGCATTGTAGTTAGAAGGAATGAACGATAGAGGATTGTTAGAGATTGAAGAGGCGCTTAACGCCCACAGCTTATAAAATTGGGGGAGGGAAGAAGAAGGACCGAACCAGCAGCGTGGACGTGGAGACGGGAGTTTCCAAACTTCGCCCTCTCTTTATCTCCCTGTGACTGTCCGTAATTCTCAGAGATGGGCCGCTCTCGAGCAGTGTCGCGAGCTGCGAAGGAAGATCCGACTCGCAGGTTCGTTCAATCCTTTTTTTTTTCTCAATATTTTCCACCATTTGTTCTTTTTTCAGTGTTAAACAACCCCACGCGATTTTGTAAAAAAAGAAAATATCACTCCATGTTCCAGTAAACTCTAATGATTACGAAGTTAATTTTTCATTTTCTTCGTATTTCGAAGAGAAAATGACGGTGGGTTTGGGTTTCTTATAAGTGTTGTGTGTTGTTGAGCTGCTTTCTACTTATAAAATTTACGATATCTCGATAATTATGAGTTAGTACGTTCTCATACAAATAAATTTCTTTCACTCTTACTCAAAAATGAATATTTAGCCTAATCAAAATCTGTTCCAGGAACTTGAGACATTATATTTTAGGTCACTTCGCTTTTTGAACGACGCTTTAGTGTACAGTCAATACATTTTTCTCATCATTTTTCTTTTCTAAGTGTTCTATATGAGAAAGTGTCCCGAAATATTCTTACAGGAATTGTAAGTACTGATGATAGAGGTTCAATCACTGTGATCTGAATTAAACCATATATATTGCCAACGTCAAACATTTTTTACTCGAAAATTTGTTGCAAGTTAACATTGTATGTTGTTATTGAATTGCACGCTCATAGCACGATTTAATTGCATTAAAAGTAAAATAAAATTACTATTCCCAGAAAGTGCTGCATGAATTAGGGAGCTTCCTTCATTCGTTATTGCTACCATTTAATACTCACTTTTTAACTCCTTACATGTTTTATTTATACAATACAAAGATAAAGTGCATTTTTTGTCTCCAACTTTTTTATGATGATTTGTCGTTAGCAGGTATAAGAGGAGAAGAACGGCCTCTGGTGTTGAAATCTTGGAGACTTTATCGACAGGTATCATGTTATTAGCATGTATAAATTAAAAAACTAGAGAGAAAATGAGCATGAAAAAGAAAGAGATGAAGGAGTGTGGTGAGACTTCTATTCACCAATTGAAGGTGAGAAATTCGGAGATTGGGTGAGGTTGGTGTTTGGCTCACTTATCTCAAACTTGCATCGTATGTAGCATTTTGTAGCTTCTGTGAGTTGTTGTACTGTTCTGCTATTCTTTTTTCTACACTCTCAGATTTCCTGTTTAATGTTCATAACTTTATTATCTTTTTTTTTTAATCTGGCATTAGGTCAAGAAATAAGTGAAAGAAAATTGACTTTGTACCACTGTAATTATTGCAACAAAGATATCTCGGGGACTGTTCGCATAAGATGTGTAGCATGCCTGGATTTTGACCTCTGCGTGGAGTGCTTTTCCGTTGGAGCTGAGCTCACACGCCATAAAAGCAATCATCCATATAGGGTCATGGTAATTAATTTGGTTGATATGCATTTGCCTTCTTACTTTCACAATTTATCTTGTGACGTCATTCCAGAATTTTGTTTGGTAGTGGACTTTTTTACAAGGGTAGTGCACACATGAAAAGGTTCAAAATTCTTCTATTTGGATATATGATCCTTATTAGTCTATAATTATTTACATTTTCTACTGTTGGTCACTGATGATTAGTTCACGCTGAAATTGAAGTGAAAGGGTAAAACAATTTTTACTATGGATTTGGTTTTGCTATTCACAAACCTCATTCATGCAGAAAAATACATTTGATGACAGGATAATTTGTCGTTTCCGCTGATATGTCCAGATTGGAATGCAGATGAAGAGATGTTACTTCTAGAGGTACTTTATAAGTTAAAATCAGTTAATAATCTATTATCATCCAAGCAATTTTAGATCTGGTACATGAATTCTATATGTTTTTTTGTCAATGTGAACCCTACATTGGAACCAGCCTAGGTCTTCTCAGCTTACGCCATGACAGGATTCCACTCATTCCCGTAAAAAAAAAGCTCTCAAAGGCATCTTTTTATGTATACTTGATATAAGTCAAAGCATGGTGAATTACAATATCGGTGTCAACACCTTAACTGACCCATTATGTCTTCCTTTGATTATTGTTCTTTATCCGACCTTTATACCATATGGGAATATCCTTCTTAGCATCCTCGTCAAACCATGCTCAACCAACTGATTTGCCTTCTTGGCTCATTTTAAATCCTTGGTCACAAGTTGCCTTTTTTCATATGTACATGCAAGTCAGAGCTGGCCCTATTTTATTTAACCACACTTTCATTCTTTACTTAGTCTATCCATCATATATTCTAAGACAAACGGACAAATCCGTAAACAAAACCCCTAAAATACTGGAACTTATAACTTTAGATAATTTCTGGGTATTAGTTTTATGAAAAAGTCAAGCACAAGCTTTATTGAATATATAACCTCCGGTATTTAAATGGTGTGGATCTTCCTTTTATATCTAAGTGCTTTTTGTATTTAATTGTTGTTGATTAATTTTCTTATTTGATAATTGTGCAATAATGCCCCTTTTTAGGGAATTGAAATGTATGGATTTGGAAATTGGACAGAAGTTGCGGACCACGTTGGAACAAAAAGCAAATTGGAATGCATTGATCACTATAATGCTGTGTATATGGACTCCCCGTGCTTCCCTCGTCCAGTAAGACTTAAAACTTCTGTTTAAGTGTGCCTTGATGCCTTCTATTCGTGTTTGACATCTTGACTAAAAGGTGGTGATGGATAATATATTTTAAGGACATGTCACATGTTATGGGAAAGAGTCGAGAGGAGCTTCTGGCCATGGCTAAAGGGCAAGGGGAAATGAACAAAGGTCAGTGAATCATTTAGTTTTGTTGGTGTTTTTTTAGTCTGTGCAATATTTTAACTTCTGGATGATAAAGTTTTAGTAAATCTTATGAGAGCTCAGACCATAATTACTTGAATTCCCTGTGAACAAAACCAATTTGGTGGAACTTTTTGATTATATGATTTTGTTTGTGAAACATTGTTTAAACTTGGTCTTAGTTTCAATCATTTTCTTTCACATTGAAATTAAAGATCCAAGAGAACTTTTAGACAAAGCGTAAGAGGCACTGACATTCCTCTGCATGTTTTTATTGTCAACAGAATTTCCTGTTATTGAAGAGCTCACACTGAAAGACGCGACATCTGTATCGGCAAGACCCATGTAATCCCTCTTCATCATTTTCCACATGCTTCTTAAAACAGTGATTGGCCTCTTATTTTTGTAATTGACTGGATGTCATTCATCAGGTATGAAGAATCAAGGAAAGAAGATTCTGCTCCTCAATCTTCCTCGAGCATAACTGCAGGTACAGAAGTCATTTACCTTGAGTCATGTTTATTATTGATCTCTTCGTTTTCATTTTATGGTTTGAAACGCACCTGACAAAAACACTTGAACTTGATATGTTTATCATTTAAAACTCATGGCATTGCTTGATTCTAGGTTCAATCAGTGGTAGCACGTTCTCAGATGCATTTAAGAAGGCCTCAAGTAAAACTCAGATTAACGATGGAATTAAAGTAGAAGGTTTGCTGCATTTATCTTCTGCATTCATTGTTATTGTATAACTCAATAACTTCTCCGTATTAATGATTCTTGTACAACATGCTTATTGTTCCAAATCCCCGCACTCTAAAGAATCTTTAAAATATTTTTTAAAGGTTTTCTCGTGTTTCTTATAATTTCTTTTGTATTTCTTGTTAAGCTAGAGAGTTTATTTATTGGTTTTGTAAAGTTCTACTTTAAAATGTCGGCAGAATCTCAGGTGGACAGAAGAATTGGAGAGAAAAAACCTAGGCTTCTAGGCAATGGGAAACCTTCTAAGAAAGAGTTGAGTGGTTATAACTTCAAGCGGCAGGAGTTTGAAGTCGAATATGATAATGATGCAGAGCAGTTACTAGCAGATATGGAGTTTAAGGATTCTGATTCAAACGATGAACGGGAAATGAAACTTTCAGTTCTGCGCATCTACTTGAAAAGGTAACTACAGAATCATGTGTCAAGTGTAGATGCGTGTTTCATTGGCCTAACCATATTTTTTTGATAATTTTTAAATCTTTATGGGACAGAAATGTGAAAATGATCAAAAGTTAATTTACAGATGATAATGTGATGTCCGATCTTAAAAAAAGAATTGATGTTTTTCAGAGTAAGTATTTTAGAAGAGACGTGGAATGTCTTGATTCTACATGGTGTTTACTAATTTCGTTTTGCTCCTTCATTTAGGCACTGCCAATATGCAGATTTAAATGATTTAAAAAAATCGAATCTATCTGTCTCTTGCTATATGAGTCAAAGCTTCTTAGAGTGTTTCCCATTTGTTGTGCTGCTATATTTATGTTGTTCTTTACGCCTCCCCCATGACGTAATCAAAGAGATTCCCTGTGGTATATATCGTCATAGCACACAATAGCCAAGTCATACTGTATTTCTTTATTTTAACAGCGCCTGATTTTGTATTCAGGATCTACTATGAGCAAGTAACTTATTCAAATTTTTGGGCATCTCGTGGCAGGCTTGATGAGAGGAAGCACAGGAAGGATTTTATACTGGAAAGGAACCTACTTTATCCAGACCCAATTGAGGAGAGTCTCTCATCTGAAGAAAAAAAATTATGTAGGCCATACAGGGTCTTCATGCGTTTCCATTCCAAAGAAGATCATGAGGCGCTGCTCAAAAATATAGTTGAGGAATATCGTCTGTTGAAAAAAGTACAGGATCTCCAGGTAAATTTGTAGCTTACTGTCTATGGATTTCACAAGGGTTGGTCTCATCTATAGATTTTGAAGCTTCTCTAGTTGGCCAATACTTGATCGCCAAATTTTGCAACAGCACACTGTCAATTTAGATATATTGCATGCTTGTTTTACTTTAAATCAGTTTCTGATATTCATCTCTAACACAGCCTAAGAAGACTAATTAAGGTAGAATAAGGATCTGCAAAGAACTTGAGCATCCATAAATGATAAAACGAGGGAAGGTGTGGGGGAGTGAAGTGTAACAAGTATATATAATGGAACTTGAGACTGTATGCTTGCTTCAAACTTTGATACACTCAGCGGCATAACAAATGTGCAGGAAGCTCGCGCTGCAGGATGTCAAACAACAGCTGAGGCCGATAGGTTCTTTAAGCAGAAGAGAAAAGAGGCTCTAGAAAGTGATAATAGAATCAAGGACGATAGCCAAGCTGGTTCAAGCGGTAAAGTATTGCAAAGACCAAATCATCCTAAAATAGAAAGTGAGGTAACCCTCAAGGATTCTGTCAGTAGCAAGCATTCATCTTTGCTCCCTCAAACAGTTTTGAGCTCTTTAGATGATTGGGACGTGAGTGGATTTTTTGGAGCTGAATTGCTTTCTGAAACTGTAAGAATCTACTCTCATTTCTTTCACATAAAATGCGTTTTCTTTTGTATATTTTTATTAAATTCATGAATGGGAAAAGCGCTTTTTTACCAGCTACATTATGTCACGATTGAAAAATTCTGTCATTTTTATAGTTTTGTGCGTTATGAGCAGGAGATCGAGCTTTGTAATGAGATCAAAATACTGCCTGCACATTACCTCAGCATGCTGCAGACCATGTCACAAGAGATTGTCAAAGGCAGCGTAACCAAGAAATCTGATGCTCACAGCCTGTTTAAGGTGGATCCAAGCAAAATTGATAGAGTTTATGACATACTTGTTGGAAGGGGTATTGTTTCATCGTGATTTTTGTTACTATCCTTTTTTTTTTTTTTCTAGGAATTGTATAGTTTTGTTTACCAATCGATATATGCGTAGACACTGATTAGGCAGGTGAATGTGATCTTGATTGCAACAAGCTACCTTATTTGATCATTCAAAGATACTGCATCCCGACCCAATAAGTGTATCTTATTTATGTCACGGAATTGCCAAATTCTTTGATCTTCACAGGGAATGTTAGAGTGGTAGTGTAATGAAGATTTGAATCTATTTGATTCGTCGAGTCGCTGCCGAGATCTCTGCATTTTGCGTTGTACTTAGCAGAGAACACAGATTGGTGCGTTCTTGGGCTGCCAATCCTAATGCATATCACAATGTGAACGCGCTAAAGAAACTTGGGACCCTCTTGACTTTTGCGTGGGAATTCAGTTAATCCATTCCCCATACTTCCAACCAATCGTACCTGATGCTCCATCACTTAGTAGTGTATGAATGAAAAGTTTAATTATTCTAAGCTGACGTTATAATTTATGACGTACGCACATTTAGTTAGTAAGATTTAGTTGTCATTAATTTGACACATTAAATTCCTAACGTCTATCTTTGCTACCATGTTAAATACAGACAATGTCCCCCAAATGACTTCGCTTTCTGTTTCACACCAAGTCAAGTCCTTAGAGGGTACTATAATCAGTGAAGGACGTTGACTGACTCTCTTGTTATAAGCAGCAAGCAGGGCAAACTAACCTCGCCGTATCCTCTCTTTAGCTCTCTTAACTTCTTCGGAAAGGCTCCGGCGAAGAGAAGTTCTAATCTTTTCAACTTGTTTTTTGTGTCAAGACGATGAAACTGTTGCTTTCGGTTGCTGCTGTAGCTGTTGCCATATTGTTCTGCTTATTCTCACCACCTTTCATTTACTCGCTCTCCGTCTACTTCTCTTCAACAGTTCACAAAAACTACATGTTTTTACTCTGCAACGGAATTCTGCTGCTACTCGTACAGAGTTCCGGCCTTATCAGTGACTTTCTGGTCGACTCCGATTGCGGGGAGGCCATGACGGTGAAGAACGAAAACAGAGAGAAAACAACGCCACCATCTTTTGAGACCATGGAAATACCAAAGGACGAGATCAGAGGAGTTTTTCAGATTGAAGACGTCGAAGAAACGGAAAACGGGCTGTCGAGTTCTCCAAGAGTAGAAGAAACTGCGTCGTTGATTGAACAAGATGGAGAAGAAGAGGAGGATGAGGAGGCATACGTGGGTGGGATGATGAACAGGGAGGAGTTGAACAAGAAGTGTGATGATTTTATCCGCAAAATGAAAGAGGCAATCCACTCCGAAATGCATCGACTCATCCTCGCTTAACACCATCAATGCATATATCAAGTTGCTGAATAATGTCCTCCTCACTTCACAACTGAAGTCTTTTAAATTAATGAGAATGTCATTAGAAAGAATGATTTTCCTCAAGAATCCTCCACGAGAGCTTAGCTACGTACAAATACAAAGTAGATAGAGTATAAATATACCATCATTCTTTTTTTTTTTTTTTATTTTATTGATATATATTATAGAATAAAGATTAAAATAATCTTTGAATTACGAGATGTCGACAAATTGACTCTTAAATTATTTTTGTTAATACTTAACCATTAAACTATTATCCGTCAAACAAACTTGTCATCATCGTTAACGTTTTTGTTAAATTTATCTCGTCCACGACATAAACTCGGTTTTTTATGTTTTAAACCGGTTTTCTTGAACCGTATTAAAACACGGGATATGCTTTGTTGATGCCATTCAAACATAAAAAGTCGAAGTTTAGTTGGAGTCGTCGAAGTTACCGTTTTCAAATCGAGTTCTCCTTTTTGCGCTCTGTGTTCTCGACAAAGTTAGCATTTTGTGAAAATCAGTTTAAAAGATGACAAAACCCAGTTTATTTTGAATACACATTGTGCACATGACTAATTTAACGATAAGAGCGAGTTTATCAACTAATAATAGTTTAACGGTTAAATTATTAACTAATGTAATTTAAAGATTAACCGGCGAGCCCCCATAATTTAACTATTTTATTCTTTACCTACAGTCCAGGGGATTGAGGACAGTCGTTGAAAGAGTCCAGATGTGTGAAGAAGCGGGATTGGGCTATGACCATTAGGGCTTGAATGGATCTTTGAATCGTACTCACGTCCGAGCTGAGTGAGAAGAGGAAGAAGCAGAAGCTCGACGGAATAATGAAGATGTGACGAGGATTGTTAAGGGTTTTAGTATTTTTTCGAGCATTTCTTTTCCGAGGTTAGCTGTTTTTATGGGATTGAATTGTTTGTTTTTCTGAGATATTAGGTTCTTTATTGTCTTTTCATTCCTTTTCACGTGAAATTACTCAACATGAACCTGATTCTTAAGTTGTTTCGCTTAATTAAAAGGCTTCTGTTTTGTGGTATTTTTTTTTCTTACGGCTTGCCATTTGTGTTCCATTTTTATGCGAATTTGAAGCTCTGGTTTCGCTTTCCGTAGTTTTTTTGTTCATTTTTGCTTCTGCAACTTGTATGTGTTGTAAATTTTCTTGGTTTCTTTGATTTCTTTAACTCCACTCTGCTTAGATTTTCCGTGATTGCTTGCCTACCATTTTAATCCAAAGCACTCAGTAATGAGGAGGTAGAGCTACATTCTATCGTCAAATTTTTGAATCAACACAATTGGCTTGTGTCATGGTTAAACCAGTTTACAAAAACTTCAACCTACGAAATTAATTAAAATCAATATGAAACTGATTTTTATTCCCTGGGTTCTTCCACTTACAACCAGAATATAAAAGAAAGAAATTAAAGGAGGAACAAGGAGAAAAGAGAAGGGAGATGGGGAAGAAGAATAAGAGAAGTATCTGAGCAGAGAAGTAAGAGAAAAGGGGGTGGGACATCCAAAAATACGTTCTGCTTCTCTCAAAATCTCCTTGATTAATACTTTCTCTTCCCTCACTACACTTACCGCGTAGGCCTTATATCAGTAGAAGCCAGTAGCCCGGCGCTGTCCAAATTATGAGAGCTTCTTCTCTGTATTCATGACATAATCACTTTTGCTAAAAATAATATATACTTAAAAAAGTAAATGTTTAGCTGCTTGTTTCTCCAATTTCTGGTGGCTTAAAAATATTTTGCATTCACGTTTAGTATATTTCAACTTGGATGGAAAGAAAAAATAAAAAAGAATAATCCTTTTTTTATTGTCTCCGAAACCACTTTGGATAAGCACCCCAAAGTATTCTTGTAACGTCTTCTAGTGATCCCAATACAATATTGTCCGCTTTAAATCGGAGTCTTCACAGATTTTTTGTTGTGGTCAGCCTCAAAACGTGTTGTAGTAGATAGGGAGTGGAACTCAACTTATAAACCATGCATTTTTTATATTTCCAAGTAATGTAGAATTGTGCGCTCCCACTGATATACTTTGGCTTCACCGAGCTCTCATTTCCTTCACATGGCGAGCTGCCATAATCTTTTCCCTTCGGAGCTCGACATCTTTGTTGGCCACATTTTCGGTTGGCAGTGGTTCTGATACTATTTGTAACGTCTCTTAGTACTTCCAGTACAATATTATTCGCTTTGGACTGGAGTGTTCACGAATTTGTTCTTGGAGTCAGCACCAAAACGCGTTATACTAGGTAGGGAGGAGAATTCAACTTATAAACCATTCATTTTTTACACTCCCAAACAATGTGAGATTGTACACCCTCGTTGGTATAGGTTGGGTTCCAGCGGACCCTTCTTTTCTTCGTATGGCGGGCTGTCACAATTTTTTTATATGAATTTATATGGTAAATATTCTGCTTATGAAATTAGTGTGAAGTAAATCACAAATCCAAACTATGTATGTTTTTTTTTTTTTGCCTTTCTTTCTGATAAAGATGTTTATCATAGAATATTTTATGGTTATCCCAGAAATGTCGACGAAGCCATCTAACAACATCTGGATTCGTCGTCAACAATGCCCTTGTGGAGATTGGAAGTGCTACATCAAATACGAAGGAGATGATCAACCTTCATCAAGCTCTCATCTCATTAAGTGTGAGACAATGCCACCATCATCATTATCAGAAGCTGTTTTTACTCCTTATGTAGGTCAAATATTTAAAAGTGATAATGATGCTTTTGAATATTACAGCAATTTTGCTCGAAAAAATGGGTTCTCAATTAGGAAAGCTCGCTCGACCGAAAGCCAAAATTTAGGGATATATAGACGAGATTTTGTCTGCTATCGGTCAGGATTTAATCAACCAAGAAAAAAGGCCAATGTCGAGCATCCCAGGGAGCGCAAATCTGTAAGATGTGGATGTGATGCTAAACTGTATTTGACAAAAGAAGTTGCAAATGGTGTTACTCAATGGTATATTTCTCAATTTAGTAATGTTCACAATCATGAATTGTTGGAAGACGACCAGGTACGTCTACTTCCTGCATATCGGAAAATCCAGGAGGCTGACCAAGAGCGCATTGTTTTGCTGTCGAAGGCTGGATTTCCAGTGAACAAAATAGTTAAAGTGTTGGAATTAGAAAAGGGAGTCCAGCCTGGACAATTGCCATTCATAGAGAAGGATGTTAGGAACTTTGTCCGAAGTTGTAAGAAAACAGTTCAGGAAAATGATGCTTTGCTCACTGAGAAACGAGAGAGTGATATGATGGAACTTCTTGAAACCTGCAAGGCTATGGCAGAGAGAGATCCTGATTTTGTTTATGATTATGTCAGCGATGAACACAATAAGGTTGAGAATATTGCATGGTCCTATGGTGACTCAATTCGAGCTTATTCGATATTTGGTGATGTAGTTTCTTTTGAGACCAGATATCGTTCTATCACTTACGGGTTATTACTTGGAGTGTGGTTCGGTATTGATAATCATGGAAAGGCAATTTTCTTAGGCTGTGTGTTACTACAGGAAGAGAACGCACATTCATTCTCGTGGGCATTACAGGTTTGTGGACGCAAATTCTTCTCATCAATCTGCTTGTATCTTCGCATATCTGTTTACCATTTTCTTCTTTTGAACAGACATTTGTACGATTCATGAGAGGACAGGCTCCTCAGACAGTTCTTACAGACTTAGATTTAGGTCTCAGAGATGCTATTTCAAGAGAGTTGCCGAACACCAAACATGTTATATGCATATGGCATATTCTGTCCAAGATGTCAAGTTGGTTCTGTTTATCTCTTGGATCTCAGTATCCAGATTTTAAAGTTCAGTTTGATATGTTGTCTAATCTAGAGAGTGTAGAAGATTTTGAACATCAGTGGAATCTTTTAGTTGGTCGCTTTGGACTTGCTTCAGACAAGCATGCATCTTTATTGTATTCATATCGGGCACTGTGGCCATTTTCCTTTATCAGGAGTAACTTTTTGGCTCGTACTCTAACAGCTGAGTTTTCACAATCATTGGAATCATTTTTGAAAAGAATCTTGAGTGCACAATCATGTTTGCAAGTGTTCTTTGAGGAGGTCAGTGGATTGATTTTTCCTTTATCTGATGAAGAAAAGGTTTCTTCTATGTGAATTATTAAAAGCTTTTTTTCTTTTTGGGGTTTGCAGGTTGGTGTTGCTGCCCACTTTGGTAATCAAAATCGAGAAGGGATGCAGTATATGTATATCAAGACATGTATGCCAATTGAAGAGCATGCAAGAAGTACTTTTACCCCTTATGCTTTCAATGTCTTACAGCATGAAATTGTGTTGTCCATGCAGTATCTTACTGCAGAAATGGCTAACGGATCATATCTTGTGCGTCACTATAAAAAATTGGATGGAGAATATCTTGTGATTTGGATACCCGATCACGAGGAAATTCACTGCTCCTGTAAGGAGTTTGAACGGTCTGGAATATTATGCAGGCATTCTCTCCGGGTACTTCTGTTAAAGAACTACTTTCAACTCCCCGAGAGATACATTCTGCTTCGCTGGCGAAAACAAAGTTCATTGACTCTGATGCATGATCAAAATGCTCAGTGCAGCTCTGAAGCATCTGCTGAAGAATTTCATTCCCTTGCTGCAACACTTTTGACAGAGTCCATCATATCAAAGGAACGGTTAAATTATGTTCACCGAGAACTTACAAGCCTCATTGAACACCTTCGGACAATGCCAGTCGATGATTTTTCTTTCGACGGGGCTGTTAACAATGTGAATAATTCATAAGTACGATGACAGGACCAGATGGTTATCTCTGTAAATACAGCATTGGAGCATTGTTTTTTACTATATTTTAAGAATGATGGATGATAACTGAAGTGGCATTGGAGACAAACTCACTGACATTCAAGTAAGGAGGCATGAGTAGAGATTCCTTCTTTGTCCATCACCCAGACCATTCTAGGCATTTATACTATTTTTTTGATGTATTATTTATTAACTGATTTGAGAGGATATTTCATTTAATAGTCAGAACACCGGTGATTTTAGGCCCAATAATTATGATGTACATATTGGTAGACATGTTCTTGATCTGGCTTCTGTTTTCACCGATGACAGAAAAAACACCAGTGATTTTAGGCCCATCTATTCTTTGTCCTCACTCTTACAGCTTAGTTCCGGCCAAGGGAAGGTGTCTTCCATTCAAAGTTCATGCAAATGCAGGTATGCACTGCAATGACAGTATAAAAAATGAGGATTTATAACAAGAGATGAATAACCAGAACAGTAAGCTTTTTAAACTTTGACGTAATCGTCAATTTTGGTCTGAAATGACGAATGGCTTGACGACTTCTGTGAATTGCCAAATCTGGGTTGTCTCGAAATGCAGGTTTTGGAAGACAGCAGGGGAGAGAGGGGGGGGGGGGGGGGGGGGAATCAAATGATGACTCCTCTTCCGTACATCCTTGTTTTGCGCAGCAGCAGTAACAGTTCCCACCTGAAACTCAACATCCAAAAAGAATCCACATGTTTTCTGCAACAATTATTCAGTTGAACCAAGCACGGTATAATGAGCAGGGCACATCTTATTTCAGGCAAATTTTCTAATACTTCCTCCCACAGAAGACAGCAATAGTATAGGAATTCGTGATCAAAATTACAACACCAGATTAACAATGAAAATGTTTCAACCGAAAGCAGAACTCTTTCTTCTTATCTGTACATCCTTTGGTAAGCAAAACAACATCCCACTTTCCAATCAACCAAAAAAGGAGTCCATCGAGCAAGACCAAAAGATCTCTACACATAAATGTTCAGTATCTTAAAGGGTTCATAAATAAGTTTTGTCCTACTCATTTTAGCTTAAAGATCAAAGCGAAACTTATTTTACAGTTTAAGTTAAGGCTATAAGAAACAAGTTTCAAGTTGAATCTAACAGGACATTACTGTCGTCGTCTTTATATGCAAATATATAAATGAAAAGTTCAATGTTTGCTGTCAATTTCTCATCAAGTCACAAGCACCAAATTTAACTGATTGAGAAAGAAGAAAATGCCACACAACCAAACGAATAGCCAGTTTAAAATAGAGTTTATATGACAAACAATACCTACTATTTCACTACATTGTTTCTTTCTCAACCTACAAAATCGATAAATATTTAATTTTCCAAGCATTCTTCATGTATTAATTTCAATTCTACAAATGTGGTCTGTCGAGTTTATAAATAAATCATCTGGTTCTGGATGAAAAGGGCTTGTATAGCAGCATAGAAATGTATTTTTGGGAAAATCTGTGAGTTGAACCAAGTGCCATGAACTGACCTTCGTGGTTGCTCTGCACATAGAGATGATTTAGTTCAGTGTGAAGAGGCATTGGACGCAACTGGTCATCATCTGAGGGAGATTGCCCATTCAGAACTGTTGTTCGTAGTTGTGGCGGTAGTTCTGGAGGAGACTTACTAAAATCGTCTTCGTTTAAGATTTGATTATCATAGCTTGATTCTGGAGATGGAGGGCCTTCAAACTCTGATAGACTTTCCAGCATTTCTGATTCATTTTCCTGCACAACATGATAAAAGAGAAGCCTGAGATTACATTTTGAAATCGAGGAAATATATAATTCACACTCAAGATTACTTTTTGAAATCGACGAAATATATAACTCAAACTTCATGTCTAAAATGCTTAAGAGGTGGATTCCTATTTCCTATTGAGACCCAAACCAGAGCTGACAACAAATAACTGGATGTAATTAACTCATTGCAAGAACAAAAAATAGTCAAATTTAAGGCTTCTGCTCTAGTTTTGCGAAACTGTATCTTCAAAATGCTTTCTTTATAGTAAAAGCAGCTCATTTGTTTAATAATTAGGCCCGGACAAAAATACGAATGACTTTTTCAGCTGCGCATTAAATTTTCATAGGTATAGTGTCATTGCCTTCGGTTAAAGAAGTTAGATGACAGCATGGAAAATTCCGGCAAAGTATCATTTCTTGACAACCCACACATTATGATTATACATTTAGAGCAACTCTATTCTTGAAGATGCCAATCTATGAAGATGCATATTGATGCCTTGCATTCATGTTCAAAATCAAACTAAAGTATAATAATCAAATATGTAATAAAATAAAATGTGTAATCTAATGTTCAAAACCAAATATGTGATATAATAATAAAAAACCAAAGTAGAGTATAAGCCATGAAAATACCGGCAAATCCAAAATATTGTAAGGATTTCCTGAATCATCAGAAACCCAAGGTAAGTCTGGAGCACACACCAACCATCCATCAACAACAAATCGGTAGTGGTAGATGCCGGAAGGAAGTGTCTTTAAAACCTGGAATCTTGCACCCATCCTCGGCATGATTTCCCTAACAAAGAGACCACCTTCATAACTTTGCATAAAATAACTAAGAAACTTTCTCTAATCGCAAGAATAATCTACCTTGTCTCCCAATTGTCCCACGATCCTACTAGATCCACTTGATTGCCACCATGATTCCACGAGATTTTTACTGATGTTCTTTCACCGTTTAACGAATTTTCAATAGGACTTGTATTTTGAGACAATGCAGGAGCTTGCAGCTCCATTGTTTCAACCGGATCCTAGCAATAGACAAGTAGTAAGATTCTGCTCTAGAAATCCAATTCGAGTGTTTTTTTTTTTGACAAACAACTTCTCCTATGTGTCTAAAAACCATCTTTTGGAATGGAAATGTCAGCAACTAACCATTATTGTCAATATTCATAAACCAAATAGAAAAAGAAGGGAGCCCTCTATTTTTTATTGACATAAAAATCCATATACGAGTACTAAGATAAAGATCTCACATTCAAAAAAATGTAGCAAAGTTGAAATCCTAGAACATTAAATGAAGAATAGAATATAACAGATGAATCAACCTTGGAAGAGATAAAAGGCTGTGAGGATGCCCCTTGGCTCTGTGGAAGAAATCCAACCATATTCTCTGGGGATAAAGAGTGACAGCTTAAATATTCACTAGCGCTACTCTCTGGAAACTCCATATTCTGATCAAAATTCCCCTTAAACTTCTTTAATTCAGAAGCGCCTTCTTCTTGTCTATTACCAGCATTGCCAGTCACTGCAGCAGAACACGTCAATTAAAAACAAAATTTCCCCCGATATTAACTTCGGGTAAAACCCCTACAGCAGGAAAAGCAATTCATCGAAAGCCCATAAGAGCATCGCAAAAATATGTTACAACCCGAGTTTCAGAATCAAAGGGTTTTGCAGAGATTTACCTATTTCTTCAGATCGAGTGACAAAGCAGGACAACCCAAATAAAAAATCGGCGGAAAGAAAGAAGCGGGCATGTTCCTCGCTGCTGGAAAACTCGCGGGTTTTGTTCGTTCCTTCCTTTTTTTTCTCTCCCCCAAAATCTGTCCCGCTGCCGCGATGAAAAAACCCAAACCGAAAAATGAACAGTGAGTTTTTATTCTCCAATGAATTTGGAAGATCTGGGGTGGACTGGACTAATTATGATGCTTGCTTAAAAGGGTATGTTGCACTGCCACTGCCACTGCCACTGCCATTACCCCTTTGTTTTCTCCAACACTTGGAGCTTCTTTTGTAGTCCATTCCCCACCCAATCACTCTTCGCCACGCTCTTCTAGTGGGACCCACCCTCCGCTTTAAATTACGCTTTTCTCTCCCTTGCTTGAATTTTGGAATCCAAGATATTTCCCCAACGACGTCACTTCAAATATTCCCCTTCCTGCAAATTATTTATTAAAAAAAAAAAATTAAATGTAGAATTATGAAAAATAAGATTAAAAAAAAAATTAAGCTTCAAACAAAATATATGAGCTAGTAATACTGATTTTAGAAAAGCATCTCCAATTTATGATTTTTGTATTCCACCCCAAAACCCTAAGTAGGTCGTATTCTCGGTCTAATATTTATTAAATTAATAACCTTTATTAAGAACATTGTTATTTATTCCATAATAAATATTCTTTTTTGAATTTTAGTTGATAATTTAAAAAAAGAATAATTGTTGCTCGTTGATTTACTCTTAAAAATATAAAAGATTTTTTCTTCAGTGTTACCATTAATTCGATAGTTCACAAAAAACTTAAATTAAATAATTAATTACATCAGTCAATTGATTAACACATTAATAGAATAAAATTACAAAAATAAAATAAAATAAAATAAACATAACATTATCATTAAAAATTTCACCTATCAATGGCATTAAAGCAAAAATCCAACATTTTTAAAAGGAGCCAAGCATTTTCATTACGAGCCATTAAACTTAGTTCCACAAGTTTGTAAATTCATTACGAAATGAAACGAGTTGGCTTGACCAGTTATACTAGGAAGTGTAGCCAATCTAAGTATAGCGAAACATTAAACTAGCAACTTTATCGAGCGATGGTCACGGAAAGAACTTATGGATTACTTTTGGAACTCATGTGACAGATTAATAAATAAATATGATCTTTATTTCATTTGCTAAATGAGAGAGTAATAACTTAATGCAGGTGGTTGACTGTTGTTCCTGTATTCCACAAATTAATATTTGGAAAATAAATAATAAATTGAGATTTTAAGAAGATCCACTTAGCTGCTGTTGCTGGTGGATTAGTAAGAACGGTTGGCGTTGGTAACATGGCCATGGCCCACATTCCAGTCTGTCTATGTTTTTGGATTTTATTGTCACCGACACGTGCGGGCCCATGTCATTAGTCTCGTCTAATCTAGCAATTAGCAACTCAATACCAATAGAACTAATAAAAAGCAACTTGGTGTTCATTTAGGTTTATAAGACCAAAACAAAGGTTACGTGCTTTGATTGAATGTATTTTAAAGATGTATATTCGATTAATCACTTATTTCATCTTTATTTTAAAAGATTACGTTCAGTGACAAATTAATGTAGGTTTTTACGGGCGAATTTTTTTTATTTTCTAAAAATAAAAATAGAAAATAAAAATAAAAGGGGTTAGTGAAGAATTGTGAGAAAAGGAGGGACAAAAGGTCAAGGAAGTCACGTTTGGGTTTCTTCATAGTTGGTGAAACGTTAATTCCCAATTAAATTATGCTTTTCCTTTTTAAATTATTCTTTTACATTTCTTTTTATTTATTTATGTATTTTTTAAGCTATACTTTTTCATCTTATTTGTACGCCTACGCCCTACCTAATACCTACGTGACAAGTAACCTTTACCTTTCTTTTATTTTCATTCTTTATTAATTAATATTTTAATTTTATTGAATTAAAATATCTATTTATAATTAATATTATTGAATGTAATGGGTTAATGTGATTAACATAATAATCGCGCTTTAAAAAAATAATTAAACCTATTATTGGTGAGGAATTGTTCTTTCTATTAATGGAAAATTAATTAATTTTTTTTTTTACTTTTTCCTTTATTTTCCTGACCACAGGGTGTCTCCACTCTGCCACACTACTTAAAGCAGACTCCACACTCTCTCTCTCTCTCACTCTCTCTCTCTCTCTCTCTCTCTCTCTCTCTCCATTTTCATCTTCAGTTCTTTTCCACGATGCGGCGAGCTCTGCAGCTCTCTGCCGGCGGCCTGGGCCTGGCCCTCCCTCTTTTCGTTCTGCTTTTGTCCTCCACCGCCTACGCTCATAACATCACTCACATTCTCGCAAAACACCCCGAGCTTTCCACCTTCAATCACTACCTAACCGTCACTCATCTTGCTGCCGACATCAATCGCCGGCTTACTATCACTGTTCTCGCCGTGGACAATGCCGGAATGTCTACCTTACTGTCTAAACACCTCTCCATTTACACCATCAGAAATGTCCTCTCCCTCCATGTCCTCGCCGACTACTTCGGCGCTAAAAAGCTCCATCAGATTACAGATGGAAGCACCTTGACCTCCTCAATGTATCAAGCCAGTGGCTCGGCCACCGGAACTTCTGGATACGTCAATATCACTGATTATAAAGGCGGTAAAGTTGGTTTCGGAGCTGAAGATAACGACGGGCATCTCAATGCTTTCTTCGTCAAGTCCATACAGGAAGTCCCGTACAATATATCAGTCATACAAATCAGTCAGGTATTAGAATAGAAATTTCAGATTCGAGCTTCTTTCGATGTTTGATTCCGAATCTACTGAATTTTCTAAATTTTCATGGAACTTTTTGCAAATGTGGAGCAGGTTTTGACTTCGCCTGAAGCTGAAGCGCCAGTTGCAGGTCCGGGAGACCTAAATCTGACGGTTATCGCCGCGAAACAAGGCTGCCAAGCTTTTACGGACTTGTTAATAGCTACCGGAGCCGACTCTACATATCAGGCGAATGTTGAAGGAGGATTGACGGTGTTTTGCCCCTCCGACGACGTAATTAAAAGCTTCATGCCAAAGTACAGAAACCTTACGGCGGCCCAGAAGGTGTCGTTACTGCTATTTCACGCCTTTCCGGTTTACGAGTCCATGCAAATGCTCAAATCTAACAACGGACCCATCAACACCTTAGCGACGGACGGAAGTAGCAAATACGAATTCACCATCCAAAACGACGGCGAGGACGTGACGTTGAAGACGAGGGCTTCAACTGCGCTGATAACAGGAACACTGATAGATCAAGAGCCTTTAGTGATTTACAAGATCGACAAGGTCTTGCTGCCAAGAGAGCTTTTCAAGGACGATCCGACTGAGAAGACACCAAAGGCACCATCTCCCAAAGCTGCTCATCATAAGGTAGTCGCCGCAGACTCACCGGACTCATCGGATTCTCCGGATAGCGAGCCGGCGGATCAGACGGCCGACGACGACAATGCAGGAAGCAGACTGTATGGTGGTGGGAGACTGTTGGGTGTAATTCTGAGCTTGTGTGTGGGGACAATGTTTGTTTGATCAAAATTGCGAAGTCTTCCGATTTCGACACGTGGCTTTCTTATTATTGAGGTTTGATGGTAAATAATTAGCCAGTTTGTGTGGGCCCCTTTTTATAGACAAAAATCATTGATTTTTTTTTTCCATTGGGTTGTCAATCTTGGTTTCACGCGTGGTGTACAGTTGCGAAGTTTATCGTCTTCTTGGAAATGTGATTCTCTCTTCTTCTACTCCTGCAACCTATGTTATTATCTGGCAAATCCTGTAATTCTCTTCATAGAAATGACTTAAAAAATGCGTAAAAATTGAATCTTTTCGAAAAAAAAAAGCAGAGCAATTGCAGAATATCAACTAATTCATAGTTTTATCTTTGGATATGGGGGGAAAGACCCTCGCCTGAATGCTAGAACTTGGACAAATTCTGTGTCGATCTGAAGGAAAGACGAAGATGCTGTTAGATTTTCAGAAAGAAGGCTACTGAGGAAGAAGAAGAAAAGCAAAGTGAAAGCAAGAAATCGGCTACTTATCACTCACTCCTGTCTCTTCTTTTACCTCTCTAACTGCAGCTGTGCATAGATCCTCTTGTCTACAAATGCAGAATTCTTCAGATTCATAACTTCATGAGTTGAGAAGATTCTTCCCGCTTCATTGACAAACTCCAACAGGGGTAAATTCAGATTAAAAACTGAGAACCAAAGGTGAGTTTCAGACGTTTTACAAGCAATTCTGCTGAAAACTATCACAATAAACTGAAAAGAAAAACTGAGTCACTGATTGGTCAAGAAGCATAAGAGCTTTCTACAAGAATTGGGAAAGTTCAAAAAAAATGAATAACTAGAGACTGAGATCATATCCATGAATTTACGTCAATAAATTGTAATATGAATCTAATGGCAAAGTGATGTGATTTGAATCTGAGTAATTGATGAAGATATGGAAAATGAGTCAAAGTTGCAGGTTTCTCAACAGATTATGAAATCTTTGCCAGCCTCCATCACAATTTGCAATCTCAGATCGTCTCTCAGGCCTGGTGTGTGTACCTTCTTGAACCCATTCAAATCAGGGCGTTGTTGCACAATTTTGTTGCAGAAAAGGGATTTTTGTTCTTCCATTGAAGAACTCATCGCAAATTTGACGTGGCATCAAATTATCAGTTTCTCTATCGCAGATTTCAGCGAATCAAGCTCGATGACAAATCAACCAATGAGTTGAGAGACAAAGTAGAGGCAAACCCCTTTATGCAACATTTCTCGAACCGGGCCTTTCTCCATCATTCCACTAATCAAGTCACCTCACCTGCTTGGCCGCTATGCATAGTCCTTTGATCAATATATTATGAGTAGTGGGGATTTATGCTCTTTTTGGATCATCTCTCCAGGAAGATGTGATGCCCTCCTTACATCACCACATGTACATACACAACTCAGAAGAGAGTTGTACATTGAAATATCAGGAGCCAAACCTTTCTCACAATACTCAGAAAAGATATGAAAAAGTTTCTTGCAATTTACCATTCCCTGCGAGACCATCAATAGCCACACTGTAAGTTTGAATATCTGGAAGACAACCTCGGGCAAGCATACGTCTAAATGTCGAAAGGGCTTCCACTGTGTTCCCCTCTTTGATTTGTCCATTAATCAAGACTTTGTATATCCTTTTTCTAACATCTCAACCACACAAGGCCTAGCTTCTTCAAGTATTTTAGCTTTGATGAAACCAAATTATAATAATATTGTAGCAATCCACATCTGCAATAATTTGTTGTTTTAATATTTACACTGCAGCAAAATCCTTTAATAATATCATTAAAAGTAGTAATTTTGGGTACTAACGGTTAGCATATATTATTATTATATTTAGTACTTGTTAAGAGCAGTTTAGTATTTTTATTATTTCATTTGTTTACCCTAACTATATAAATTTCTTTACGTGTACATTTTCATTAATAGTTAATATTAGCATTTCCATTTCTTCATGATATCAGAGCCAGGTTAGGGTTCGTGGACTAGGTTTTGCTAAAGACAACTATTGGAATGGCTTGGCTTCTTCGAAAGATGGATAATGCGTGAACAGTGCGCGTTTCTTTGATTGGATTTCGAATATTTGTTTGATTTCCCCCTTTTGATTCGTTCTTGCGGGTTTGCGTTTCTTTGATTTGATTCAGTTGTTTTGGTTGGATTCTGTTGATTTTGTTATTTGGGGATTATTGGATTCAGTTGTTTTGGTTTGATTATTTATGAATTCCTGTTGATTTTCTTTGTTTCCTCATTATGTCTGGTTGTAAGGATGATTCTCTTCAGTCGATTAGTGTCCAATTAGATAGTAAAAATTATTTGTATTGAAGTTATGTTATAAATAATTTCTTGTATGGAAAATCTATGTCAAGTTATGTCACCTGTGTGCAGTTGTACCTATAGACAGTAAGGTTATTGACTATGCGACCTTAATGGAAATTTGAGAGTCTGACAATTCAAAGATTATTACGTAGATTAACAACTTTGTTACACACTCTATTGGTGTTCAGTTGGCAAAGTATAAGACTGCTCAAAAGGCCTGAGATTATTTGGTTAGGTTATACACACAGTCTAATTTTGCTAAATCAATTTGAGACAGACATTCAAGCTCTTCAACATAAATATATGACTATTTAAGACTTTTATTTTGCCATGTCAGCAATATGGGACCAGCTGGCATTAACAGAATCATCAGAATTTCGTGTATTCTTAGCTTACATCGCTCGAAGAGAATCAGAGTGTCTCATAAAGTTCCTAATGGTCTTTCGTCATAATTTTGAGGGATTGCGTGGGACAATCCTACATCGTCCTCTTCTTCATTCTGTTGATTCAATAGTTAATGAACTGTTAGCTGAGGAGATTCATCTTAAGTCTCGGGCCGACAATGGGACTATCTCACCTCTTACTCCATCTGTCTTTGCAGTACCACAACGACCTACGACAAATAACAAAACTAGGTCAATACCTAAGGTCTCTCATGATAAGTGTGTCTCCTGTAAGCAAAAAGGTTATTAGAAAGCTCAGTGTCAGTTATTGTTGAATAAGGGTAAATCACAACAACAACAGCGGCCACCACAACCACAACAACAACTATTTTTCTTGCCACAGTCTACTTTATGGACAGATCGACCACCTCTGTCCAATAATGCAATGGTTGCCCCGTCTTTGGATCTATCCATATTTGAGTAGTTTTAACAGTTTCTTGTCTCACAATCACATGCTATGTCAACCGCTTCTCATAAAGGTTTGTATTCGTCTAGTTCCTCAGATATATTCTCATCATTATGGGTCTTGGATTCAGATATCTCTCATCATATGTTTTCCAATTTGTCTTCTTTTGCTTCATTGTCTCTCAATTTTTCTGTATAAATTATGACTGCTGATGACACCTCTAATCCATTAGTAGGTGTTGGTTACATCATTACATTTTTTGTGTCTCTTTCTTATATTTATTATATTCATAATTTTACTTTTAGTCTTATTTCTGTTTGTCAATTATGTGATTCTGACTAATTAGTCTCACTTTATTCATTCACTTGTTTTGCATAGGACCCGCATACTCAGATAGTGATTAAGACAAGTCGTAAATATGAAGGACTCTATGTTTTGGATCAACTCAAAGTATCAGATATTGTAGCTTCCAGTGTGGATTTGTCTTCTTTTCATTTGCGTCGTTCATCTTTTGATTTTTATTTATGATATTCTCGTTTAAGTCATATTTCAATATCTCGTTTATAATTTTTGGTGTCTACAAGAACATTAAGACATTCGGACAATCATGACATTTCTGATTGTCGTAGTTGTAAACTGACCAAATTTTCAACTCTACCATTCTATAAGAGTATTTCTTTTTCTTTTGCTCCATTTGATTTTGTGCATCCTGATGTCTGGAAACCCTCTCGTGCTCCCACAAAAGAGAATTCAAGATATTATGTTTTGTTTTTTGATTATTGCACTTGTTATACTTGAGTTTATCTTACTATGATTCGTCTAGATATTACGAATATTGTTCATGTGGTTAGCCAGTTTGTTACTGCTGTTCGTTGGGCTGTTGTTCTTCGTATTCTCAAGTATCTTCGAGGTATTCAGTTTCAGAGTCTCTTGTTCCCTCCTATGTCATCTCTCGAGCTGCATGCATACTCCAATATTGATTAGGTTGGTGATCTCATCAATCGCAAGTCCACCACTAGATTCTGTATTTTCTTGGGTGATTCACTTATTTAGTGGAAAATTAAGAAAGAAGATGTTATTTCTCGGTCTTCTACAGAAGCTGAGTATCGTGTCATGACCTCGACTACTTGTGAGATTGTTTAGTTACGTTGGTTGCTTGCGGATATAAGTGTTTATCTTTGTCGTCTTATTCCGATACATTGTGACAATTAGAGTGCTATTCAAATTGCGCGTAATTTAATTTTTCATGAACAAACCAAACATATTGAGATTGATTGTCATGTCACCCGCAATCATTTTCAGCTTGACACTATCACTTTGCATTTTGTCCTTTATTCTCTGCAGATTGCTGACTTGTTTACCAAGACACTCTCTGCTTCACGATTTCATTTTTTGTTTGACAAACTCTCAATGATTATAGTTGTGGCATCGTGAGTTTGCAAAGGGATGTTAACATATATTATTACTATAATTAATAGTTCTTAAGGATAATTTAATATTTTTATTATTCCATTTGTTTACCTTATTTATATACATAAACCTTTTCATTAATAGATAACATTAGCATATCAATTTCTTCATTACCTTCCTCTTCTTCATTTCATCATAAATCTCAAGAGCAGGGATCACATTACTTGCTCGGCATTCAGTTCCAAGCCTGCCCTGAACATCTCATTGACTAGTTCTGGTGCATTTTCCATGATACCAACCTTGCAAATCCCACCAAGTACAATATTACGTGCAAACAAGTCTACTAGACTATGAAGATTGATCATTTCCTCTTATATTCTAAAATCATCCATCGTATTGAAATCTAAAAGGCAGCTAAGATTGTTGAGAAAACTTATAGCGATGAAACTGTTCAGGATGAATGGAGGCAGGTAGTTCTCGGCGTATTGTGTGCCCGAAGAGGCGAAATGCTTCGCAAATCACACCCCCTTCTGTACTGCGGCCCACGAGAGGAAGGACTTGAAAACTAAGCTCATCAGGCCCAGTTTGTCCTTCTAAGTTTTTTAATTAAAATAATTAATTGCATTTAATAGGTGATTTTATGAAAAAATTAAACATTCTAATCCAAACTCTTTTTTTACTTATTTTTAAATACATAAATATTTTGTAATTATTTAACGACACCTAATTTTTATTTCTATTTTAAGGAGAGACGCTCGATATTCAATAAATATTGTAATTTTATCAAATTTATATTAAACCGAAACTTTGAACTATTTTACATTGAAAATTTGTAGTTTGGTGGATAAGAATATTAGTGTGGATAACTTGTCAAAATTTGCGATTAAATGGAAAATTAACTCTAAGCTTGTTTTGCTTGATCCATTCTCATTTCTCACCTAATTTTGACTGCAAATACAACCTAAACATATAATAACATTATTTATTTCTATTTTAATAATACATAGTTTTTAATAAATTTGAATATTGGAATCCACCAACCCGCCTCTTTCTCAGTCAAAAGTCAGAAAAAAGTTGGTGAAATTACAGTATATAAAAAGGGTCATTGCCGTGGCCAGGTCAGTCAATTTATATTAATTTAATTTATTTATTAACAAAACATATATGTTAAATTCATATATTTTGAGAAAAATAATTAATATTTCTAACACGTGGTTCACGTTAAATGGCCAAATATTTGGTTTGGCTAATAAGTAAGGTAGGTAGTGATCAAGTTCGGTACACCTCTAGATAATCAAAAATTAAATGATATTTGAAGATTACTTTAAAACACGGACGTCACTTGTTTAGTAATTTATATTTTTTAAGACTCTTTGGAATTTTTGATTGATCTATTTATTTTTAATAATTACTTTTTTATATTAATAATTATTAGAACAAAATTTTTAAAAAATTAAATATAATATTGTAATAACTTAAGCTAAAAAAATAAAATAAATTTAGATTTATTTATTAATTTTTATTATTATTCCAAAACTAAATTAGTAATTTTTAGAGACATCTTGCAAATAAAATATTACGCTCACAAAGCTGTCGTGTTTGCAAATAAAATATACTATTTTATTCTACTTTTTAAAAAATTTTGTCAAATAATTATTAATATAATTAATTATTTTTTATAATTTATTATATTAATAAATAGTTGATACATTACTTAATTTTTTTAATATGATAAAATAAGAAAATATACATATCATTATTCTTAATAAATAAATTAAAAAAATGATAGTGAAGTAAGTTCTAGCATTTTATTTGTCACGTTTTCTCTAATTGTTACCGTTGATTGTAAAATGAAGGGCGGAGAATGGGAGTGGTCCAGGGGTAAATACATAATGTTAAAAGGACTTCATTGTAAATAACTAAAAATAATTAACAGACTCATTGCTTTCATCTCGTGTCCTCGTCCCCATAGTCTCCTATATAATGAGCACGAGGTTGGATCAATGAATTTCATATGCAGGATTAACTCCATTTTTGTCCTCCTCACCGGTCGTCTTCGTCGTCAAGGATAGATAGGGATAGTAAGTAACGATTTGATTCGACTTGTTCTTCTTTTTGTTTTTTTTTTTTTTCCTAATGTGATTCTTATGGTTACGTTTGGATTTTTTCTGAGGTCCTGCTCTGGAAACTAGTTGTGATCTTCGTTGTCGTTTGGATCTGTCGTTGTCTTTGTTTCAAGAATGAGGGAATGGTGTTAAATTGTTTAGGTGTTTGATGCATGTTTGACTCGTTTCACAGTTTTTTAGATCTAGCTGCGAATTTCTCGTTTGCCTGGCGGTTATTTTTCATTTTGGTTCTTTCCGTGTTTGGAATCGTTTGAAAGCAGAGAAAGGTTTTATGCTTCGCTGGTAATCTTACCATGAAAAGGATGTTTGTTCGAAATTGATTTTTCAAGATTACTGCGCCTTGGATGTTAAAATTTCAATTTCACTATCTCACCAAGCACTCCTTTGTTGCTTTGTCACTCAAAAGTCAATAAAGCTGAAACGAACTTGTTCTAGCTAAGCCTATATCCCGATTCCTAAACAAATATCCAGAGGATTGTGGTGAGAGTTCTTTGTGTCTGCTTGAAGCTTTCAACGCATTTTTTTTACTGCATTCAACTTTTCCACGCCCAAGTTTTTGAGTTTCTTTGATATTATTTTTTTTTTTTATGTTTGTGTCTGCTTGAAGCTTTCAACGCATTTTTTTTACTGTATTCAACTTTTCCAAGCCTAAGTTTTTAAGTTTCTTTGATATTATATTTTTTTTATGTTTTATGGTCAAGTTATGTGAAAGCTACAAGTCATGCATATAATTTGTGTCATTTTCACTTGATGTGTGTTATATCTTAATATACTTTTCTGGATTAGTATATATGAAAATATGAATTTCAATTCTTTCAATTTGCAGCAATCCATGGCTCCAGCAGCATGTTCAGACTCCATAAAGCCTAGAGGTAACATGTCTTCTTTTCTCTTAATATTTTGTTCTTGCCTATTTGATTCACAAAATATTTACCGATTTCATTTTATTCTATTACACTAAAATCTTATTGGGTCTGCACTATTTACTCTCTTGTTTTATTTTAATGTTTGGTCTTTTTTGTTAGCATGCAGATGTTTGCATTGTTGGTCTTGCACGCACACCAATGGGTGGATTTCTTGGTCTCCTTTCTTCTATACCTGCAACAAAGCTTGGATCTATAGCTATTGAAGGTACAAGCATAATGCTAGGTCGCTGCTGCTTGAATGAAGTAAAATCCTGTTTTCTTTTTTTGACGGCCTGTGTTTTAATGTTTGCATTTCTCAACCTTAGCTGCTCTCAAAAGAGCAAACGTTGATCCATCACTTGTACAAGAAGTTATCTTTGGCAATGTTCTAAGTGCCAATTTAGGGCAGGCTCCTGCCAGGCAGGCTGCATTGGGTGCTGGAATACCTAATTCAGTCATCTGCACTACAGTTAATAAAGTTTGTGCATCTGGGATGAAAGGTCTCTTGTCTTTTTCAAGATCCATTTCGTTAAAATATTATTTTTTACCCCAAAAAATGGAAAAAAAAAAAAAAATTCTGAAGATACTATCATGTTCTTTTTATGGATTATTGCAGCAACAATGTTGGCGGCACAAAGTATCCAATTAGGAATTAATGACGTTGTAGTGGCTGGTGGCATGGAAAGCATGTCCAATGCTCCCAAGTACTTGGCTGAAGCAAGGTTGGTATTTCATGTGCATTTATGATCACCTGAGCTACTCTTGCCATGTGCTAATTCAATGCTAAATACAGGAAAGGGTCTAGACTTGGACACGATTCTCTTGTTGATGGAATGTTGAAGGACGGCTTGTGGGATGTCTATACTGATTCTGGTATGGGTGTGTGTGCTGAATTATGTGCAGATAAATATAAAATAACGAGGGAGGAACAGGTATTTTATGCCATGATTAATGAATAGCAGACCATATTTCAAAGTTCACAACTGCAGAGATTTGATTACATACTTCTTCCTTGCAGGACGACTTTGCTGTTCAGAGCTTTGAGCGTGGCATTGCTGCCCAAGACAATGGTTCCTTTTCATGGGAAATTGTTCCAGTTGAAGTTTCTGGAGGAAGGGGAAGGCCATCTACCATAGTCGACAAGGATGAGGGTCTAGGAAAGGTATGCAGCTTTCTGATTATAGATTTTGTATATTTATATGCAGCACGATCTCCATAAGTTCCTTAATGATTATAATAAACTTGATCTCAAAGCATGACTTTCGTGTTTTAGAGAAGACAGGCGTAGAATTAAGCATGAAATTATTTATTTCTTCTTGCAGTTTTCTTTCTAATGCGGAGATGAAAAGTATTTGTTTATATTTTATTTGTTCTTACTAAGACAGAGATACGTATTGTCTTTATCTGCTGAAAATACTTGCTACTGTGGCATTTGTGACAAGCTAGTTTGATGCCGCTAAACTCCGGAAGCTTCGACCTAGCTTTAAGGATGTTGGAGGTTCTGTTACTGCTGGAAATGCTTCCAGCATAAGGTTTAGTACTTTAAATTTTCATATTGCTTCTTGTATTTTAGACAATTCTTATATCTCATTCTTACAATATACTTTCCTTTCATACATTAGTGAGCAGCGAACATTAGGGATATAGTACTAAATAAGAATGAAACTAAGCAATAAACTTGCATCACTCTACCAGTAAAAAAAATTGGATGCAATGAAAACCATATACGTTGTCACAAGTGTTTGATAAAAGATTTAGCATTATTTTGCTTTGAGCTACTAGAATTGTTCTAATTTAGATAGCTCAGGGACCCAATGATCATCCATTGTTTAGTGTTTTGCAATATATATATTGTTATAAGTATTTTCAACAAGATTTTGCATGATACAAAACGTAAATACTTCTCTCACCTTTTGCGATCATGGATGACAGTTTTATTTTAATTCACTTCGATTTATTTCACTCTAGAGGTACTGAAAGAATTAGTGTTAATTCTGTTGGTTCTTTTTTGGAGCTCTTAGTTCATACAAGTTAATGAAATAACTTTTGCTTTGTCCTCTGTGAGGCTACCGACCTAACAGTTTCTGTAAATGACAGTGATGGTGCTGCTGCATTAGTTCTTGTGAGTGGAGAGAAGGCACTGAAACTTGGTCTTCAAGTGATTGCTAAGATCACTGGATATGCTGACGCTGCTCAGGTAGTAATACACAAATATTGTTAAAAATACATTGAGGCCGATGCCAAAATTACTCATGATAATAGAGCCTTATGCTTTCATCATCATTCATATCCAGTTTTAGAGTGCGACATGAAATTGACTTTGCAGGAACCAGAATTTTTCACAACTGCTCCAGCTCTTGCGATTCCTAAAGCAATCTCAAATGCTGGTTTGGAAGCTTCTCAAATTAACTTCTATGAAATCAATGAAGCCTTTGCGGTAATCTTTCATCAGAGAGCTTTCAGATATCTTCTATATTACACTGATCATCATTTTGTTTCATCGAGGATGAAGTATGAAACTACTAGTGATCTTACTCAATATTTTGTTTGAAGGTTGTGGCTCTTGCGAATCAGAAACTGCTTGGTCTTGATTCAGTGAGTATCATCTCTCATGTTTACAAAAATTTCTTGCATCTTAATGGTTGAAATGAGTGGGATTTTGCTTTTCATCTCTTTTAAGATCCTCTTGCTCATCTAATTTGAAATACCGGTAATGAAAGTGATGACCAATATTACCATGCTCAAAGAATTACATTACCTCATCCACAGGAAAAAGTTAACGTGAATGGTGGAGCTGTGTCCTTGGGACATCCCCTAGGTTGCAGTGGAGCTCGAATCTTGGTTACACTTTTGGGGGTATGACACAATTAAATCATTTCTAAAATACAATCCAAAACTGGCATCATTTATTCTTATTTACGAATCGAGAGGAAAAACAGAGTGAATGGACGTGATATGGTTTCCAGGTACTAAAGCAAAGAAACGGAAAACACGGAGTCGGTGGTGTTTGTAATGGCGGCGGCGGTGCATCTGCTATTGTAGTAGAGCTTGTGTAAGTTTAAAGCCTTTGCACTTTTCATGGATGCCATGGCTCAGTTGCATACCGTAAAAGAGTTGCAAGATTGGCCGATAGCCTTGTGGGGGGGGTACGTTACGTTTCTTCTTTTTCAGGGACGAGCTTTTAAAGACTAGATTTTGTAATTTTTTTTTTTTTTGTTTTTTTAAATTTAGAGTGTTGGAAAATCATGGGTGGTCATGTCTCTTGTTTTATCTGGTCGTGTAATGCTCTCTTCCCATTTTTTATATTAGCAATAAGTTGAAGCTGTAATCAACTGCCCGAGTAAACTTGTCTGAAGTCGTTCCACCACTTGGACTGATTTATAGGATGCTCATTTTTCTACACCTAATTTCAATTTCATTCTTATCCAACCATCTTTACCATTCGCCATGTTGTGTAGTATTTTTGTTTACTTCCCGATTTCGTACTCTCTCTTTGTTATAATAGAACTCCGAAGATTGACGAATAACTATTAGCTCATTATTCAATCGAAATATTCAAGCATGCCACGCCCAAAAATTTGTTAACCTCAATCAATAAATATAATTCAAGAGGTCCTCATCTTACAACTAAACATGATAACCTCTTAGAACATGTGGTAAAATTGCATTTTACCAAGTTTTTTTAACTACAGTCCCATTAAATTATAAAAATGATTTAATATTACATATATATATATTACAGGACTTATTTGGGGAGACAGCAAAGTCTAGAGTTATTGATAATAGTAAAAGGAATTAATTTGTAAAATCTATGATTGGAATTCACTAGTTTTCAACTTATAGAAAACTGATACTTGAAGTTTGATTCAAGAAATTCGAATGCAAAGGGGTAGTTCATGAATGTCTATCTAAACTCGGGATGTCCCTAGCTTGCGCTCGAAGAGACGTTGAAGGAGGTAGACTTGGAGGACACTAGCCCCAACAAGTGCAGCTGATTCAAACATCGCCTTGTGTATTGCTCTTCTGCTCATTCCATCATTCACTGCAACTCGAACACCACCACCATCAAAATCAAGCAAATCATTCAGAACAAATGCTTCATAATTTGAAGAACAAATAAAGTGAAAATTAGAAAAAAAAAAAAAAAACAAAGTTCCCGAAACTCGTACCGACTGCCTGATGGTCAGTTTGAGCCTCTAACCAATGCTGTTCAAACTGAATGTTGTACAGAGCTTCCTCTAACTTGGCAATCTGTTCCAACAATGGTGCAAAATGCTCTGCCAATAAAACCAAGTTTAGCTTACTTGTTATTTCACTCATACGATACAAGTAACGTGTGAATAGAGCACGTAAAATAACAATCACCGTCTTTGGCATGCTCGTCATAATACGAAAAATGAGCAACATGAACATCAAAGTCGATGGTTTCGTGATATGGAGACTTGTTTGTGAAGCAGAAGCGATGAAGGCCTTTGTGTTGCGCCACAAACTCAAACTTTTCACTACCCTTGTCGCGATAATCTTGAATTTGTTCCCCCGATGGTCCTTTTACCTTACAATTTCCAAATTGAATTCATATGAAAGTGAAGAAAGAAGAAGAAACCAAAGTAATACATTAAGATCATAACCAAAACTTCATGTCCAATAAACTTGGATCTTGTAAAAATCATTCCCTCGTATCAATACAAAGTCTAGAAACCTTTGGAATCCTGATTTCAAATATCATTATTGCACAACTCAAAGTTTCTAAAAAAGGAAACAAATGAAGCAATGTATCTCCTATTGCATAGTTTTCTTTTGACATAGAAATAAAAACAAGGCAATGTCTCATTTCCTTGCATAAATAGCCATGAATCGTAACAACTTCTACACCGAGAATCAGCAAAAAGCCAATAAAAACATATTTCTTCGTTTATCGCTTATTAAAAATTCAAACTAAGAAATGATAATTTCAAAGCGATTAGCCAAAAAAAAGCTCAAACCAAAACAACTCACAACCTATCATTTCAATGAAGCAGAAATAGAGAAAAACAAAACCAACAAAGAAGACCAAACCATTTAGTAAAAACATCAATGTTTCCAACAAAAACAAGGATTAGAAACGGACATTAATTTGGAAAAAATACACAACGAAAAGAGTACATAAAAGAAAGATACCACAAGATCAACGCCATCATCACCGTAATGCCAAGGCGAATCGGATTTTATGACAACAAAAGAAACATGAACTGTGTCTCCCTCGTATTTAACATCATGGGAGAGACATTCTTCCCTGTCTATCCCAAATCTTATTCCTTCAGATCCTCTAAGACTCAACAGCAGTACCCAACCAATCGTCAGCACAACTAATGGTTTCATATCCCAAATTTCCATCTGTTTTAAGATTCAAAGAACAAAAATCAACGAATTAACACAGACCCTTCTGAAAAAAATGGTTGAAATGCGAAAAAACAAAAGAGCTTGATGCAGAGCCATAAGAGTCAACAAGTGAGAGATCAAGGATCATAAATTACCTTCAATTGGCGAACAGACCCCACGCAAATTTTCCAGCGATTCCTGTTCGATTCTGGGGCGAAAGACGAAGAAAACAAGAATATCTTAGATCCTCGTTTTATCTTGTCGGTTTTTCTGTGTGAACTTCGGATTATTACAAGGTTACGAACTTGAGTCGACGTCGTTTTATTTCTAAAGTCAAATCCAACAGTTTCCCTTTTTATGTTTCCAAATATGACATGCAAAAACCAATCAGAAAGTCCAGCGTGTACAAAAGGTCACGTTTACTTTTTCTTAAAAATTTATAAAAATCGTAATTAAATTTAAGTTAATATTCAATTTAAACTTTGAGTCACGGGATATTGAATAAAAACTCCTAATAAATTTTCGACCGATTTCAACCTCAAAATAGTAAAAATATTCAAAATAAACTTTATTGGTTTCCGATCTCAACATCAAGGGCCCGATCTCTAGATCAGGAGGTCTCCAATCTTACTGCCAATTAAGACGGGGTAGTGACTCTCAAACCGAAGGTGGTTAACCCCGTTTTTGACAAAAAAAATAATAAATTATGTATTTTTTTAATTTCAAATTCTAAAGTATCATTTCTAACTCCCTTAACCTTAAACTATGAAAAATTTAATAAATCCAACCATGACGGACGTTCGTTTATCGTCTATTCTCGAATTTTGTTGTAGAACGGACGGACTCTTAATATCAGAGTCTGTCTGTTATCGAGAACGGACAAACTGTTTCAAAACATAATCTGTCCATTTATATTTTTTTGCCACAGACGGTACGCACTCTCAAAAAACATTGTCCGTCCGATCTTCTCTGGAGACTTGGCACTTGGAATCGTTGCATCGGACGCACTCTGGGGGGTGTTCACCCTCCGTTCTACACCATTCGTTCGTTTTGTTTTCAGTATATTGTATAAATGGACGCATGTTGGATCAACAGGATAGACAACGAATGGACTCTCTCTTGGCGAGTCCGTCCATTGTCCTCAGCGGACACACTCTTATATAGAGAATGCGCCCGTTTTTAAAATTAGGGCGAGAGCGGAGGGTCACCACCCTCGCCGTGCGTCCATTGTTCAAAATCTAACGAAATCGGAAAGTCATCACCCTCTCCGAGTGCGTCCAATCTCGCGATTATATCATAACAGAGAGCTTCCCAAAACTCATTCGCGCGTTTTCCTTCGCAAAAACTATATTTCTCTCGGAACTCTTACAAATTTTTTTTGTAGAAAATCGACCAAAAAACGCTCCAGGTTATTGCTTTCTCAATTCTGAATTGTTTCATTTGATTTTTATCCAACAAACCTCACAAATCCGAACATCAGCCCTCAAAATTTGAAATTTCCAAAATCACAAATTCGTTGTAAATAACTGAGAGATTGGTTGATGCAGATGAGCCTGCGAACATAGAGTGGTATCCGGAGGATGACGCTCTCATTTACGGTGATATTCAAGCATTCGATCACTTAGAGGCAGTTGGAGAAATAGGGGTGCATTCAATATCGCAAACCCTAGACGATGAGTTACGAGCACCGTTCATGTCGGATCATGACGAGGAGGAAAGCATACAAGTAAGGGAAAAAAATTCAGATGATTTTTGTTTGGGTAGACAATATAGTTCTTTAACGGCCATTAGAGAGGAAGTACGGAATTATGTTTTGAAAAACAAATTTGATATCAAATTTGTTAAAAGTGAACGTACACGACTCACGACAGAGTGTCAAGAAGCATGTAAGTAGCGATTGCATGCTTTGGTCATGCAAAATGAGTTGGTATTCCAAATAAATAGTTACTTTAAAACTCACAGATGTTCAAGGACAATTGATAATCGACACGTTTCGGCATAATAATTGGCAAAACGTTGTTTGGATAGATTCAAATGTTAACCAGACTGAAAAATTTCTTCTATTATCGAGACGTCGGGGAATGAACATAATGTGAATATTACGCCCAGTCTTGCCAGAAGGACAAGAAGCAAAGCTAAAGAATTTAATGACGGGGAGGCGAAGAACTATTCAAGTTACTCCGTTTATACGCAGAAGAAATCAAGAGATCAAATCTGGATAGCATAGTGAAAATTTATGGTTACTTTGTGGGCGAAGGGCGAGATTAGAAGATGATATTTGAAAGAATGTACATATGTATGGCTTCTTGCAAGGCAGGTTTGCTGCAAAGGAGCAGACCTATTATCTGTTTAGGTGAATGTCATATGAAAGCTCCTGCCCCGGCCAATTACTCACGGAAGTCAGTATTGATGGTAACAATGACATATATCACATTGTCATTGCTAATGTGGAGTCAGAATGTAAGAACTCGTGGAAGTGGTTTTTGGAGATATTGCAGGAAGACCATTGTTATCTACGTCAAAAATTTCTAAGAAGAAATCTCTGATGTCATGTGGTAAATGTCGGCGTCAGGGACATAATAGTCGGACATGTCTTAACAAAAGATCCACTTCAAGCGCAACCGCTTCGCACGACACATTTATGAGTTTCCAAACATTTGACGAGACACAGGTACAATTTAACCCATTATTCTCATAAGCAAACTTTCATTATTTAACTAATATAGTTTCATTACGTGCAAAAATCTTTTACACACGACCATGGAATAAGATGGTGGACTACCAGGCGATGATGAGGATATTCTGAAACTGTTTTATTTTATGGATATTGTACTTTATTTTACAAAATAAAAAAATTGGCCAGAGTTTCTTTTGCTAGTATTATTCTGTATATTCAAATACCTAAATAGTTCCAGAATTTTGCATCAAATTAAAGTACATCAAACTAAAGTACATCAAATTAAAGTGCATCAAACTAAAGTAAATCAAATTAAAGTACATCAAAATAAAGTGCATCAAACTAAAGTACATCAAACTAAAATACATCAGATCTAGATTTTATATCATAAACTAAAATACATTAAATTAAAATCTTTCAAACTAATGTACATCAAATTGAATTACTAAATAAACTACGGTTGAACTTCTTCTTTATAGATTCATAGTCTGATAGTCCATAATCTCATATTTGCACGTAATCAAATTTATATTAGAAAATAATAATTATAATAAAAATAAAAAGGAGAAAAAATGGTTGAAATGTACGTACGATTGGGCATCGTCGTCATTGCCCACCATCGGTTGGACTTCCTCATCATCGCCCACCATCGGTTGAGCATCGTCGTCATCCCCCGCCATTGGTTAGGCGTCGTCCTCATCGCCCGACATGTGTTGACTGCCTAATCATCGCCCCCTATCCAATCTAGGATGATCTGGCTCGTGCCTCTCTCGTAGTCCATCATGTCTTTTTGGTAGCTCATTATCCCTCTAAGGTAGTTCATCACCTCTATATGAGACTCCGCATACATCATTTCGAGCTTATATACTCTGTATGCGAGAGAGTCTATCTCCGCCCGACTCACTCCCTAGCTCACCAGGGGCGCTGTGGTCGTGGGTGCCTCTATATGAACGTCATCTTGGGAGGCCTCCTCATCTCCCCTGAACATCCAAATTCCGTCTGTTTCAACGAGGCCCATCCAAACCAAATGAATCTTGTCAAAAACGTCGCCGGCCCACTGTGATCTCATTTGCACTCCAAGCAGTAATTGAATTTGAAAATGCTGGATAATCTTCAGAATCAACACGCCATAGAGCATGTTCTTGTTTTATGTACGTCTGATCTCACACATGTGACTTAAAACCATAAAGCTAGGATCGAACATCCTACCGCTGTACAATTTTTCCATCACATAGAGATCAATGAAGTTAACAAGATCTCTATGTCCATGTCCCGGTAGAATGGTGTGTGACACCATGTTGTGGATCACGCGAGCTTTTAAGTTCAGGTTTCTAGCTCTTGGCTTAGGAGACCCCACAATGTCAGAGTTCTGATTAATTTGCTTTAAGAACTCTGTTTCCTCGATTGTTCCGATAACATGATAGTTCTGGGAGGCGTGGTAGTATCTATCCGCCCCTTCTTCGGCAAACACAATCAACTCATTAACCGTCTCTGGAGTAATCACAATCTCCGTACCAAATATGTATGCGTTTATAGTTCCCGACCTTCTGGAAAAGCTCATATTCGCATAGAATAGGCTAACAATTTGGTCACAGCTATCGCCCCACACACTTTACACCCCTTGGAGGTCGATTCTGTCGAACATCTTTTGTATTCCAAAGGACTCCAAACCTGTAAAATCCACGATCTTCGAAACCATAACCTATAACAAATCCAGTTGGAACTGCTCTTCAGAAGCCACGTTACGAAATTCAGTGGACCAAAACTCCGATTGGTTCGACTATGGTGGCCTCACTGGCCGGTTGACGATCCGGCTTGTGAAGACATTGAAGGTGCCCGATGTTCCAAAGATCCACCATTTCCCTTAACAACTAATCTCTCAGTCATTTCAGTATAATTTTTCCAAATTATATGCCAAATTGAATAACTCCTGCACATCAAAAAGATAACCGGTTTGTTATAAACTCCAATTTTGTACGAGCCAAACACGAAATTCACACGGTTCTGAAAATTATAATATATTTTCGATATAGAAATCGAAAGGATCCAATTCATGCAAGTTTCAAATTCAAACATTAAATTTGTTGGAATTAGGAAAACTCTTTTGATTTCGGGAAGCTCTCTGTTCTGATATAATCGTGAGATTGGACGCACTCGGAAAGGGTGGTGACCCTCCGCTCTCGCCCTAATTTTAAAAACTGACGCACTCTCTATATAAGAGTCCGTCTGCTGAGGACAATAGACGGACTCACCAAGAGAGAGTCCGTCCGTTGTTTATTCTGTTGATCCAATGTACGTCCGTTTATACAATACACTGAAAACAGCCCCCCCCAAAAAGTGCGTCTGATGCGACGTTTTCAAGTGCCCCGTCGCCATAGAAGAACATACGGACCATGTTTTTTGAGAGTGCGCACCGGCTGCGACAAAAAATATAAATTGATGGACTGTGTTTTGAAATAGTCTGTCTGTTCTCGGTAATAGATAGACTCTGATATTAAGAATTCGTCCGTTCTACAGCAAAATTTGAGAACGGACGTCTGTCAGGATTGGATTTGTTATGTTTTTCATAGTTTAAAGTTAAGGGCATTAGGAATGATAATTTAGAGTTTGAAATACTTTAGGATTTTAAATGGTAATTTTCCTTAAATTTAAGTGAATATTCAATTTAAATTTTGATCCATAGAGTATTGAATAAAAACTACCTTCTAATAAATTTTTGAATAATCTGAACCTCAAAATAGCAAAATGTTCAAAATAAACTTTGTTTGTTCCCGATCTCAACATAAGGGCTCGATCTCTAGATCAGAAGGTCTCCAATCTCATTGCCAAGTAAGATCAGGGGCAGTGACTCTCATACGGAGGTGGTAATCCCGTTCTCAACAAAAAAAACATAGTAAATTATATTTAATTTTTTAAAAAATTTTATCACATATTCATCATATCATTAGAAAATAATCTACAAAATTTCGTAATTTTTCAACACTTATACTATTTATTATAATTTTCGATGTCTATTTTATAGAATATTGTTTAAAATATTATAATAAATAGTACAAATGTAGCAAAATCACAAGAATTTTTAAATTATTTTTCTATAATATCTTGAATTTGTGATAAAAATTTTAAAAAAATTCGATATCTTTTGCTAAAGTTTTTGAGATGACCATTATGAATTTTTTTAAATTTAATTTAAAGTAATTAAATTTAACCGATGAACTGATAACAACAGTTAAAAACCATAACAACCGATGTGTAAATATTAGCACAAGTTGTTAACGGACCAGGATTTGTATATCTATTATATTCACATTTGCACAGGTCCTGTATTTGTATATCTATTATAGTCACATTTTGCACAGAAGATCACAATTTGACTGTCAAAAGATCATAATTCCTTACTGTCCTCGCGTTGGCTTCAATATTGTTATCTCTTCCACAGCCAACGTCTGGTATAATTTTCTCCGATGATCAATGAACTCCATAAACAACTCCTTCAATTGCTTGGCAATGTTGTATCCCTTTGTTCCTGACTTCAGAATCTTCAGTTCATCACTACAAACTTTGGCAATTTTCCTCTGTGATTTCTCCGGCAAAATGTCAGACAAAGAACAGAGACTACTAGCAAGATGAAAAGGCGGCCATCATCCATGATGACCAATGACGTATTTCCATAAAAAACAATCGAAGTCTTTTCTTGTCTAATGACTTGGTGAATTTGAGCTTTTATTATCAGAAAATGAATAAATGACACCATTATATTTTCTCAAAACACGGCAACATCTTCTGGGCCTTTGAAAATTTTAATCTAGTTCAATAAATTGTAAAACTTACATCAAAATTAGGAATGAAGGCCTTCTTTGATCCACCAAATGTATCATACGATATGACTTTTCCAGTTACAACCAATGGCCTGGAGATAAAGAAACAAATGAACTTCAAGTGCAAAGATCTGTGCTTACAATTTGTTGTAAAGAAGCAGTTACGTATTTTCTTTTTTATCTTTGACAGGATTTAGAACTTGCAACCGGTGTATCTATGTCCAAAACATCAATCAATTCTTTAAGTGATTTAACTTCAATTGCTACAAAGATTAATGAATCAATGTAAATTATCATTTTTCAAGACTACATCGTGACAAAAAAAAGTGCTACAAACATGGTAGAGAACGACCCAAAAGAAAAGGCAATGACAAAACAGATAATATTATAGTATATCAGCTTTACAATATTTATTAGCATATAGAACACCACCAACCATAACACAGTTTTATACCTTCCTTCAGATGATACGATGATCTGATCAGGGTTGTCCATAAAGGTGTATAGTTTCTCTAGATTCTTTTTGCAATCCACTATAATCGCTCCTCGTGCATATGGATCAGACGACAAACTCGGGAAAACATACACTTGAGAAGATACTGATGTTTGTTCAAACAAGAATTCTTGAATCTTTAAGGGAGATAAACCTTTATCAATATTCTCAATAAAAATAATATGTTGATATTTTATCCCGCCAAAATCTGTATCTTGTTCTCTTCGAGGGATCTCTAATTTTACTTGTCTTCCATTAAACATCTGGTGAGAAAAGGGAATAATGGAGGAAAAAAGACATGGTAGACACATTGTCGAGAATTACAGCCTAATTCTTCTTATCAGAGAGTAATCAAAATATTGGTGAATTGAAAAGAGAACAATTAAATAATAGCACGACGAAAAAGCGTAATAAAAACACAAATGTACGGTGATTCACTTTTAATGTGAGAGCTCCACTTTATTACCAGTTTCACAATGATAAAATGGAAATCACAAAGACATTTGGGACATGCCCTCAGATGCAGCACTTAGTCTATATAATTCGTATGTCATTTACTACGTGTTTTTTTTTTCAGCTTTGCAACTCGTTGTTTCCCATCTTTTTTTAGATAATATTTTCTGTTTTAGAAGAATGATTACTCTGTTAGTGGATTAGAGCCTCGTTGATTTGGCCATCTAGGATTGGAAACCGGTAATCAAATTCGTTAGAGATTTCTTTATTCAGGAAGAAGCTAGGTAAAGGGAAAAACATTAGCAATTTTGATTCTGCAAAGTTAGTAAAATAAAAATCTATCTTGAGTATACTTCTTCCTTGAAGAATACTTCATTATCATTGCCCTTATGTGAACCCCTAACTGCCACAATACTTCTATACAAGAATAAAAATTATGCTGCTAAACTTATGCCTCACATATTCAACCTACATGACTACCTACAACAGACACGTAGATCTTGTTATTACTGGATCCCATATTAAGTTTCAATAATAAAGTGGCAAGTTAGATGTTTTAACTGTGAAGTAGTTGAGGGACATAACTTCTCAAGGTGATGATACCATATTTTTAGGGCATCTCACTCCCATTACTGACATACCTTAAAAGAAATTAAAAGAAATAAAACATTATGTGAAAATTAAAATTCTCTCATCAACTCGTGAAAAGAATATTGAAGACAAATTCTGAAAAAATTAAAAGAAATAAAACATAATGTGAAAATTAAAATTCTTTCATCAACTCGTGAAAAGAATATTGAAGACAAATTTTTATGCTTAAATTTAGAATGGAACTTCACAAGCAAAAGAGCTCACCTGGTTCACACATTGAGAAAAAGGCTGCTCTTTCTTGATGTCTGAGTTACACCGTGTGTCTAACAGCTGGAAGAGCTCCCCTTGATCAACATGTGTGCCAGTCAAGCGTATTGTAACACTCTCCCTCGCTCTCTTGAGAAAAGAAGTCACTACTGCATTGTTAAGTGGACCATGGTGGACTCTACAAATGTTTGCAATATTTGCAGATGATAAATTCCCAGCATTTGGACCATGCAGCCAGCAAAGGATAAAGTCACATAAGCATTCTTCCTCTCCATTTACAAAAGAATGTTCATGATAATCCACCTATCAATACAAAAGGAAATTGCAAGAACCCAAAATAAGAAGATTTTCTACATGAGAAAAATGTAGGATCTATGAATTTTGCGTTTATGTAGAATGATCCTGTTAATTTACATAACAAAAAAATGGTGATTGCCAGAGCAGCAGGGCTACAAACTGAATTTTATCTCAAGGTTCTACAAAAACTTACATATTTTTTCTTAGATAATTTGGATTTTGAGTGTTCAGTTGACAGGAGAAGACTCAAGCCATCTGAATCGGCTTTCCCAGCAAGATGCATGGTCTATTAATTATGATTTGTGAGGTAAGACAATTACTTGAGATTATCACAAAATTGATAATCTCAAGTACCTACTAGGTTAAATAGAATCATACTGAGATATAAAATAATTGAACAGTGATGCCGGGAATTATTCTAGATACCTAAAAATGAGAAAAACAAGACTAGTCCACGATAAATCCACTATGAAGAAACCAATATAGCTCATAACAGTTTTACAAAAAGAGAAAGTCTCCCTTTAACTTATCTTCTCTCGCTATCAATTGCCATCTGATGTCCTCTTCTGGAAAATGAAGGAGAAGTGCAAAAATCCAAAAATGTATGCCTCACTTTCTGAATAATGAAGCATAAAAGCGGTTTTACGGCAGCCCATTTATAGCGATTTACACATCCTCAATAAGAGATTCTCATCTATTCACCTGGATTAAAAAAAGAACCCAAAAAAAATTTCTCCCTCCGACTCGTAAAGGCAAGGGAGGAACAAACTCATTCTTTCGAGAAGGCCGCCCTAACTTCGTATGTTCTTGTCTACAGGATGCCATAATTTATCCAAGGAAGATATTAATATTTGTCCTCTCATATTTCTTATATGTCTTGTGTTCTTGGATAGAGAATTCGAGCTCTCTTATCTAGCCAAACATTCTCAAGGGGACATTGCTAATTTTCCATGAAGAAAGAAATTGCACCAATATCGTAACTCATAGCGCCGCAACATACATTCCAACAAAAAAAAACCTCTTCTCTATATATCCTCTACAAGCATGATTTCGATTAGAGGATAAATGCTCAGATTAGAATAGCTTAGCCCTCATCCTCAATTAGGTAACCAAACAAACAATTCAACAAGTAAAAAACCATCAAAAAAGTAACTTAGACCAAGTTACCAACATATTCAATGAGTGCATCGTAGAAGCGAACGTCGTCCTGTCTGGCTGAATAAGAAGCGCACACACGCATACCATGGAAAGCGTAAGAGCACTCGGAGTCCTGTAACTGTAACGACAACCTCCGAAACCTATCCTCCAATTTGCTCACCTCGTCATAGCTCCTGAAGTTGTTAACATCAAATAAGTCGCCTTGTTCTGCCAGAAAACCGCAGTACCTGACCCTCAGAACATCGCCGCCGGTAAGCTCTACTCTAACATTATACCACGCGTCGTCATTGGAGGACAAGAACTCAAGTTCTTCACCTGTATCATTTTCCGACGACGCCATCGTCAGGTGGAAGAGAGAGAGTACCAGCGACGGTTTGGGCGCAAAGTAACTGTAGTAACTGAAGATATCTAATATTAATACAAGGGTTAAAATCATTTTAACAGAGTTTTTTTTTTTTTTAAATCTCAAATATATTTATGATAAAAAAATTTTTTTTTTGTGATTGACCGATAATTTTCTGTTCTCCAATTTACACATAGAATGAAAAACCGTTCTAAAATAACGATACCTTAATTTGTCGGAGTCAAAATTCACTTGCAAAATAACGGTCTTCTATTCTTAATCACCTCTCATTATTTTTTTTACTTTATAAATTAATTTTAAAAAATATTTAATTTAATTTAATTTTACTATATATTTAACATATCATCGGAAGATAATTTGAAATTTTTCTTAATTTTATAATATTTATATAATTTATTATAATTATTTTACGAAATAAATAACTAAAATTACAAAAATTATATAAATATTATAAAATTACGAAACTTTTCATATTATCTTCAAATAATGTGGTAAACGTGCGATAAAAATTTTAACTAAATTCAATATCGTTTAGTATTTTTTAAAAATTAATTTCTTCGTTGATCACTCGTTTTTTTTTCACTTTATAAATTAATTTTAAATAAAAATCAAACAATATTCAATTTTGTTAAATTTTTTACCATAAGAAGATAATTTGAAAGTTTTGTGATTTTATAACACTTGTACAATGTTTTGTAATTTTAGTTAATTATTTTATAAAAAAATTATAATAAATCATATAAGTGTTAGAATATCAAAAAAATTTTCAAATTAACTTCTTATAATGTGGTAAAAATTATAACTAAATTGAATATCGTTTAATATTTTTTTAAAATTAATTTATAAGATGAAGAAAGAGTTAGAAACCATTGAAAACCGTTATGTGTATAATGAAAAGAACGAGAAATTATCGGTCAACAATCAAGAATTTTTTTTTATTTTTTATAGTTTAAGTTTATTTTTAACGTAAACATAGAAGATTTTAAAAAAAAAAACACTTATACTTTCGGGATTAAAATTATTTTAATCCTTAATATAAACTTGATTAACCACAAATTAATAATCAGGCTACTCGTTCACTAATTAAGTAACAGAAAGGCCCTTGTCCACATTCCACCCTGCCATCATAAAAACCTATTAAATTTGTTAATTGTGTTTCCATGACATTTTAAATCTTTTAATTAAATAAATAATAATGAATACTACTCATTAATTAATATAATAATTAAAATTAGATCAAATAAAAATTATTAACAAAATAAACTTTTGTAATAATTAAAATTAAAATAAATAATAATAAAAAATTTTGAATTATGAAGTTCCCAACCGAATAAACTTTCGTTAATAAAATAAATTTACGGTCAACGTAGGCACTCTGGAAAGATTAAACATAAACATTCAGCCATTTGCAGGCAAAAATTATGAAGCAACGAAACTCTGTCAACCAGTAAACAAACGGGGGATAAAACGAACAAGGCAACCTCATCGTCACTGAATTCCTAATAATGCTTCGAGAAAACCACTGGAGAGAGGAATGACAAGGATGAGCAAACAAATCTAACTCTCAATCAAATATTGATTCCGGGAGGTACATAATTTATTTCGTGAAGTACATATATGGGTTTTCAAGGTAACACAATCCACAAGTGAAACAATAAGGTTCTAAAAGCAAAGCAGAATAGTAGAGACCAACTGTGTGTAAAGGACAATTACTTGTATAACTTCTCCAGGTCACTCTTAAACTTGGACTTTATCTGTTCCCGCTTTATCTTGAGAGCAGCCGTGACTAATCCCGACTCCGGCGTCCATGCTTCAGGCAGCAACTTAATCTTTCCGGGTACTTCAAATTTGTCTAATCTCGCTTCTTTCGCCGCCTGCATTAGTAGAATATCATTTTTTCTTTTTTCTTTTCACATCAGAAAGTATCTCTGTCTCTACAGCATGAAAGCAATGGCACATTTATGAAGAATAACTCTATCTTGTGAAGTATTGATCATAGGCAGGAAAGCTCCTGTGCATTTTGAGCTGAGTTGAAGAGATGGGGGAAATCTCTCGAGTCTGAGCATAGTCTATAAACATGTCTTCTATTTTAACCATTATTGAAGATGTTATGACATCAAAAACAAGAGATAAAAACAGTGTATTATGTCATTAATCTCCTTGAAGATTGAATAAAAGACATGTATATATCTCATGTTCCTCTTTCATAAGATATAGATGACTGGACAACGTCATTGATTTTCTGGCAGACAGAATTTAAACATTTATATATTACGCTTTTATGAACAAACCTTTGCAATTGATTGCTGAACTTCTTTAACTGTTTCAGATTTCTCACATAGTTCTGAGAAATCCTTGAACTCAATGCCATTTTGTTGCGCCCATGCCTTTAGAGCTTCATATTGAGGAACAACTAAAGCTACACAGTAGTTATGGAATGGATCTGCGTATACCATGATGTTATCCACGTAGTTGCTCAATATTAATGCCGCCTCAACCTGCAATTAAGGCAGCTAAATTAAAAACCAAAATGAGCAGGAATCAATGAATTAAATACTGAAACAAATTTATGTGGCCTGAAGCAGCTGAAGTTAGGAAAAGGTTAACAATCACCTTCCCAAGGGATATATACTCTCCATGTTGAAGTTTAACAATATCCTTCTTCCTATCAATAATTTCCAAGCACCCATCCGGGTGAAATTTTCCGATATCACCGGTGTAAAACCAGCGTATTCCCTTCTCATCAACCTGTGGTGAAAGGAAGTTGCACTTGAATTGAATGCCGTGACACTCGAAAAAACATAGAAAAAATGTATGAACTAATTGCATTGAAACACTAATGTCAGAAAATTACCTTGTACACTTCATTAGTCTTTTCATCGTTCTTGAAGTAACCAGCAGTAACACTGTATCCTCCAATAACAATCTCTCCTCTGGGCATTGGTTTGTCAGAAGTCATGTACCCGCCTTCTTCCCAAGAAACAAGCTGCAGTACCATGGTGAAGACAAGTTTCATTGTGAATATTTAGAAGACTGACAAATATTTATGTTTAGGAATTACAAAACATTGAACTTGAACTTGAGCCATGCATTAAAATATAAACTTGAACAAATCATTTATTTCAAAAGAACATTGAGCATTGGAAGGGTAATGTACATAATAACTTGAGTAAATAAATAGCTGCTGCAACATACTCTCTGAATCCTCTCTACCAACAATGATAAAGATCAACTGAATCTTCATTCAGAAGATGGAATTTTTACCTTAATGTAACAGCAAGGAAGAGGAGGTCCAACCCGACCCACAGTAGTGTCATCCCATTGTATAAAAGCACCGCCGGCAAAAGTTTCTGTCAAGCCATATGCTTGACCAATAAAAGCCCTATAGAGAGACATTAAGTAAGAAAAAATTATTACGTTGATTAACCAGGTCCAGAATGAGCAAACAAATAAACACTTGTTAATGTATTCCCTGCCTCACTCCCTGTACTTACGTTGTTTCAATGTCTTAACTTCAGCAATTGATGCCTAAACATTCTCTTTCACAGATAGAATCAAGGCCTTGAAATAATTCATATCTATGTCCAGGTATTGTTGTTTCATTTTAACTAAAAGCTTTGCAAATGAGAAAAACTATTACCCCAGGCAAATATTGGTAAACCGCTGAGTATCCCCTGATAAAGGAGCCCCACCACAGAGCATATATCGAAGACGTCCTCCAAGAACTGAACGTACTTGTGCAAATACGAGTTTGTCCCAAAAGAACCTTTCAAGTCCCCAAGCCCCAAGCCAGCTGCCATCAATAGCTGCCAGTCTGCGCCTGTAACCAATGTGGAAGAGGTTTTTCCGCAGTCCTCCCTTTTCTTCAACCTAGTTTAGGTCATTATTGAGATTATTGGTTTTGATTAACTTCTAATTCTAGATTTAATTCTCATGAAGGAAGAAATTGAAATTAAAATAGAAGTGTTCGGATATGATCCAGGAGAACAAGTATTTAAGTGTAGAGTAGAGGACTAAATTTAAACTTTATCAATACGTCAAAGTCGCACCTTTTTCAGAACGGCATCTCGAATACGATCTACAATAGCTGGAACAGCAGCCATGACGGTAGGTCTTAGAGCAGAAACGTCGCCCTTGGTCCCTTTCTTGATTTTATTAGATGTGTCTGTTAGAGTAAGGGGTGAACCATAACCAATTTTGCAGCCTGCAGCTAATACAAGAGACTGGAGAACCATAGTAATTTTAGAGAATGTACTACTTTGTAATAGGAAAAAAACAAAGCATAAGGTTACCTCAGCAGCTAGTTCAAAGACATGAGCCAGGGGTAAGTACGCCAAATACACATCCTCGTTCGTTAGCGGAGGGATGACGGTCATAACACCGGCAGTAGTGGCTACAATGTTGCCATGAGTAATCATCACCCCCTACATTGTGCGTACTACATATATCAAAAGTGATACAAACATTGAAACAAAAATGTCCATGACAATATTGGGACCTTGGAGGAATTCCAACATAATCATTGAATTTAGCGGAACTGTAATATTTTGGATCTTCTATATCTTAATAAATGAGTTTCTTCATGAGGGAAGTATTTAACTTTTCAATACCTCATGCTTGGTGCATGAGGTCAAACAAAAGAAAAATTTCAGTATCCAGCTGGCAAGCTGGTAATAATGATAGAGGATTGACTAAATTTATCTTTCAGGCCACAAACAATTATTCACTAACAGCAGTAATGAACAAACCTTTGGAAGACCTGTACTGCCACTCGTATACATCACCACAGCAATGTTGTTCTTTGAAGGTAGGTTTGGGAGAATAGGATTCTCATTACCAAGCTTCACGACTTCAGAAAATGATGCAACATTCCACATGCTCGTACTTCCAGAAAAATTAACCTCTTTTTTAGTTTCATCGTCTTCAAAATAAATAACATTTTGTATACTACTCAGATTCGAGCCTATTGAAGCCAACTTTTTCAGCTGCTTGGAGTCACAAATCAAAGTCGATACTTGGGTCTGCCAAAATTTAGAGAGGAATCAGTGTAGTCAGGTTACTTCTAGGTGTAAGAGGTAATATGTTGTATGGTGTCCTATTCAATGTATAAAGGTTTAAGAGTTATTCCAAGTACCTCATTGAGTGAGTGGATTAAAGCATCCTCTCCTAAAGAAGAATAGATGGTAACTACAGTAATATTCTGCCTGAAACACCCCTGTAAAGAATTGAAAAAAGAAAATTATTTCTTCACCACTAGTGCATTTAAACAAAAAATAAATAAACCTCAAAACAGCAGCAATGTCAGAAGGGGAAATCTAAAAGCCACCTGTAAGGCAATAAACCATTCTTCACGGGTTTCAGCAAAAATGGCAGCACGGGTATCCTCATTATGACCAAACCTAACAAGTCCAGACGCAAAGTTGCAGGCAGCATCAAAGACATTTTCATAAGTTTTCCACTCATAATCACCCAAGTGAAGCTTTTCAAACTTCCTCCCATCGTTCGAAGTTACAAATTCCCTGGCAATTAGCTTTCTCGTTCCTAGAAATTGTTTCTGTGAATGCTTTTTACAAGTTTGCTCAAAAAGAGCTGCCATTGTTGTAACCCCTCGCCACGGGACTTCAGCTAGTTCAGATGCTTGAGCATTGCGTACTGCATATCCTGGCTCGCCACTAGCTTCCACAGGAATTCCTCTCTGTTTCAATCTTTTCTTTCCAAAGAAAATAGAGGAAAGCACGAGAGGCACAAGAATGGAAACGATAACAGCACCCATAATTTCATATGCTCCATAGCCTTTCCAATCACTAATACCAAGGTTCTGTATGCTTGGTAATTTAAAAACAAATTCTTTGGAATCTCCCATCGTAGAGTTTTTTGCAATGTAGAGTAGAAATTATTCAACCAAAAAAGAACCTGAAATATTACCAGTTGGTCTTATGCGTTTTGAATTGAGATGAATTAAACAACACAAAATGACAATTGACGTGACAAATATCCACAAACATTTGGGTCTAACAGGGCAAAGACTCGACAGGATAAATCGACCAATAATAGATCCTTCCCACATCAATTACTAACATCAACCAGAAAATCCTAAATTCGGTCAAATGTGTAACAATCTAAGCTGACAATAAAAGTAGGACTTTTCAAAACGAGGGAGTGTTTTCTCCAGTACAAAGATTCAATACATTTGGACTTTTCTTTTCTTTTAGCAAGCTGTAAACATATTCTTAGTCAACGAGTAAGAATAAACGATTACGTGCCTCGCACGGAAGCACTAAAAAAGAAGAAGTCAACCAATATAGTCTACTTCCATAATCATCCCAAAACCCAGAAACACCGTTGTTCTATGAACAACCCGAGATCATAGTGGAGAACTAAAAACTAGCTATCACGAGATTTTAAGTATTTCATCCATAGCGGACGACAAAATGTGTAACCTTACATCTCTCCCATTAGCTAAAATGACTATCGAGTCCACCACAATGAACAACCGAGAGAACCAAAAAATACCAAACATCATCGCCCAACGACAAAATAAGGAGCTTATGAATCTAATTCATTATGTAAAAATAGGATCGATTCCGCCACAGAAAAAAAAGTAAAATTCAGATTGAGAAGTTCGGAAGAACTGATGGCCGAGAAAATCATGCACAAAATCAAACGACTAAAATTTTCCATAACAGAGCGTGTAACCACACATCAAGCTTAAAAGGGAAAATAAATCATCCAAATTACCAACAGCCGGAAAGACGAAGCAACTGATGAAACTCTCTATCCGTCTCTCTCGATTGATCAGAGCATCTGGCGCACAGTGATGGCGAGGTGACGAATTTTAAGATAAAATAGACATTCTTTTCCAGTCTCGTGGAACTTTCAATAGGGCTATTTTGGTAATTCCCAAAGATGAACGTTCGTGAGCTTATGAGCATCGACGTCCAGAAAATTCAGACGCCAAGTGCCGTAAGAATAGACCGCGATGAAGACTCCGTGGCAATATCACGTGCCTCATGAGAAATGCACGTGCGTAGCTGATGACGTCAAACTTTGATTTTCTCCCAAAACCAGGCACGCGTCTCAACGCATTGCGTGCCAGACGAGGTCGTTTCGTATATTTAATTCCCTGTTTTTTTTTTTTTTTTAACATTACTAAAATTTGATTTTGAGAATGATTTTATGGAAACGTTAATATTCACAAAAATAAACGCATGTCTTTATTACAGTGGTTATCTCTTTTTATCTAAGTTTAATAATCTTGCTCCAAAAGTGGTTCAACGCGTATTTTTCTAAATTAAAAAAAAAATAAATAGATAATCGTTCCAGCTCGTATTCAAAATCCTTGAGACCATTCTCGATCTACAATCTTTCGAGTATGAAAATCTACCCAAAAATAATAATAATTTACCACGTCGCGTAAAATGCGAAGTTTCAATTCTACCAACCTTTTATGTTGTTTTTTGCACTTCACTCTACAATTCTTATAAATGGTTTACGTGACTTCGCTTGAATTATCAACATTTATAAAAAAATTGTAAAAAAAATATTGGATTAATCCTTTATATATGTTATTGTGTAATGTTTTTAGGGGTTAGGTTGACTCTGTAAATTGCACAATTAATTCATTTTTTCTTGCAGATTCTATTTGTTAGGTTTTATGATCTTTGTTTGACATGATTGCATATTTTTATTTGCATAGAACAAATAATAAGAAGACGACTGCCCTTAATATGTCTTCATGTGTTAGATCTAGATATTATAAAAACTTGAAGTGTACAACCGAAAAATCTTCTTTGAACGAAAAAGAAGACGATTTTACTAAATCAACCAACTAATTATCGGAAAAATGTTATCCTTAGATTAAGGGAGAATTTGTGAAACAATGATGCCGGGTTAGAGTTATAGAATATAAGTCTCTTGTCTAAAGAGTTTTAAGATCCTTATGGCAATGTGAAAAAGAAATCGACAATCTTTGTTTGAAATATTCAAGATATATACCTTATTTATATATTATTAACCGTAACGTTTTTATTATTTGCGAATATATTTGTGTGACAAACATGTAATGTGACAATTTGTGCCATATTGATTATATGTTACTTGAAAATTAAATTTATTTTATCTTGAACAAAACAAATTAGAAAACACACAAAGACCAACAACAACGATCTAACGTGTCTATCGCTATTCATAAGATTCACTTGTCCATACAAAGTTTGAAAAAAGAGTAACTATTGCCAACTTCTTATAACATAGGGTCGAGTCGATCTCGAATACCTAGAGTTAAATGGATACAACAATAACACGACTATGTGGCATTTATCGAGCATTTCCTCTTTGTGCTAAATATTTCATCGAATAAATAAACGATGCATACAACAAAAATAATGTAACAGACTTGAGTTATCGAGCATTGTTGTTGGAAAAACTATTGTTGTCACTAAACTAGTAGTTCGTATCATCAAATATAATCTCGTTGTGAGAATATAGCTTAAAAATAACACTATAAATTTGACATAACGAAATTGATGATCATTGAAACATATTTTTTATATTGTCACTAACTTTTGTATTAAATTTATTTAATATTATAAGGTGGATTTACATATTTATAAACTGTACATTATATGTCGTGATTATCATCTAAAATAAGGATCAATAAAAGTGAGTTATAAGGTTTAATATTTGGGTTTAAGAGTAAATTAGATAATGCGTGACAAGTTTGATAACCCCAATATATGCAAATACACTAATGTTATTATTTGTTTTGTGACATGTAAAAAGATAATTTCATATTAAAAAACTATATTAAAGTTCATAGTTCACACGTGCACACTTTTACACTCTTGAAAGTATTCATCAACTCTCGATATTTTATTGTCAAAGTGTTCAACAAAATGGAAGATCATTGTACTATATACCGTGCTTTTTAGATTTCGACAATAGAATCAAGTACGATATTCTTTATCCATTGATTTTTTGAATTATGGTATTCTTATATAACTAAGAGGATTAAGTTTGTATATTTTAGCATTAAAAATAATAAAGAGATTGAATTAACTGATATTGACACCACGGTCAACTACATAAACACTTGACTATATGATCTTTATATGAAAGTGTTATCGCACGTAACGTAACGTACGCTTATTAGTTATAGAATAATCAACTGTGTTGAATCTCTGTTGAGTCGAATTTAAATGCATTGAGAACCAAGTATGGCACGTGCCAATCGAAAATACGACAAGGTCATGGTCTAGAACAAAGATGCAAGAGTAACGCTTAATTTTGAAATGTACTAATTTTGTTCAAGAAAACAGTAATGAAGAATATTACTATGAAATTATTTAGTTTAATTATTTTTTATTTTTTAAAGTTGATTTATTCTTCTGGGAAAACCTCGGCTCAAAGTAGAGCACCTTACTTCCAAGTCTCCGTCTTCTTCTCCTTCTTCCTCCCAATTTCTTTATATTTTCTTCTTCGATTTACTTCCTCTGGATCGTCAAAATAAACCCTTTTTTTTTTTATTACCATAATATCAACGCCAGATTTTTCTCCATCAATTTCTTTATAGTGGCGGCTTTCTTCTTCACTGCCCTCCTCACCGCATTCAAGCCTCCCCATCGCCTTGTAATACTCACAGTTCGAATTTTCTATCGCGAGGGGTTGTGAGAATGAGTGGCGGTGGGTTTAGCGTTTCTATCCCTAGCAGTGTGAAGAAAATGATCGAAAACATTAAGGAGATCGCGGAAAATCACAGTGATGAGGAGATTTATGCAATGCTTAAAGAATGTTCTATGGATCCCGACGAGACTATCCAGAAGCTTCTTGTTCAGGGTTAGGATGTTTTTCTTGTTGTTAAATTTCGTTTTTTTTTTTACTCTTGTCGTGGGTTTTGTCTTCTTATCGGGATGAATCGTCGTGATCCATATTGACGTGGTATTTTCTAGGTCGTTTTGGTTAATAGCTGTTCTCTTTGAGATTTGATTGATTTCGATTCTAGGCGACGGCTGGTTATTTAGTAGTGGGAATTCAAATAGGGCTTTCCCATTTGATTGGTGCTCTTTCTTGGAATTATTTTTTGGGTATTATCTCTGCCTAAATACATACATCTATATGTTTCGATCTCCTTTCTATTTTCATGAAGAGTAACATATTTTTTTTCCGGCGGTAGTACTTTTACTTACAGTGCCAAATGTAATTTAGTTGGTTTTTAGAATTCCTTCGAAGAACCTGTCAGGAGTGTATTGCAATGGCATTAGGTAGATATGGGGCCTCTTTCAAATTTCAAGTATCCCATTTTATTATGTTCTCTCTACGCCATTATACAGGATAACTATTCAAGGGTATTGCATTTGGGTGATGGGTTTAAGCTCTCCATTATAGGTTTGTATAGTGATTGCTTATGTTCCCTATGACGAAAATTTTTCTCCTTATAGTTGGAAATTTATCTGGAGTTTCATAGGCGACCTAATAAGGGTTATGCTCTGTCTTTCGATATTCATAGACAAATCGAGAAATACAAACAAAATTTTTTTTCTATGTTGTTGAAAGCATTTTGACGTCAACCTTGTTAGATTTCATTGTTTTACAGTTTCATTTTCTGTAACCAAGATGATTAGTTTTCTAGTTCTTATACAGATCCATTCCATGAAGTGAAAAGCAAACGTGAAAGAAGAAAGGAGGTAATAAAATTTTCTAATGATTTATGGCTCTGGAAAACTTTTTGGTTTGCGTAACTTGAAAAGTTTGTAGAAGCCTATCGAAGTAGGTCATTTATCTCCCTGACCTTCACTTTGAAGTCAAGTAAATTTTTGTTTATGCATTTGCAGAATGTGAATAGTAAAGAATCAGTGGATTCAAGGTGGAAGTCCACCAATCATGGGCGTGGAGGACGGGGTGGTTACTCAAATATCGCTCCTCGATATGCATCAAATGGTTAGCTTATTTGGCACTGTCTCTTTTGTGGAAATAGTTATCCCTACACGTTCTGCATTTATCTACTGCATATTTAATTTGTATGTTTTTGTTGTTGTCTCTTTTTTATAAGCATTATGATTTATTCACCGTGACATCCAATGCTTTTTGCTGTCTGAAGTTATGTAAACATACACGGTCAAATGTAACTATAGCCAAACTGGTATAATTACAATTTATATGTTTCTTTTTTATCAGATGCTGTTGGTGGCCGAAACTCCATTTCTGGGAAAGATAATGGTGTTAATCAAGTTGTCGAGAAGAGGCTTTTTCAAGATACAAAAAATAAGGAAAGAAGTATGGTAAAAAGGTGATTAAATTTCTCAAATCAAGTCCATTATAATTAATGATCTGGTCAAGAGTATTTTGAATTCATTGCTATTTATTTTGCAAGATTAAGTTTAACAATAGAGGGTTTTAATTTCTTTCTACAGCGTTTTACCTGTCATTGATGTTGCAGCCACCAGTTTACCATCTGAAAATCCTACCAAAATAAATTCATTCTTCGTTGGAATTGACAATAAGGGGGCTGCATTGCCCCCTTCTGCTGCAATAAAGAAGCCAGCAAGTTCATCTCCAAAGAGGGACTCACTGGAGCAGTCCTCAGTAGACTCTGGTAGTCAATCAGTATCAACAACACCAGTAACTTCATCTGTCGCCTCTTTTTCATCCTCAAATTCTATGCTTGTTTCATCTAAGGATTCAGAGTTCCTGGATGCAATCAGTTCAACCAAATGTGATCTGGGAACTGAACAATTTTCGAGTGAACTCAGCTCTGTAAACCCTACGGTGAACCCATCAACTGCTGGTAGGATTTTATGTTGTTTCTTTGATTTGTTTTCATATTTAGTCACTTTTGAAAATGAAACCATATATATATTTATTCTTCTTAAACAGAGACAGTTGAGAATATCAAAACTTTGACGGAAGGAAACATTCCTAGCAAATCACTGGGACTTGGTGGCAATCATATTAATGAGTTTTCTCAATCTTCTACATCTGCTTATGGTGAATCGGCTATTAGTTGGCCATCCTCTGATTATAATAATCGTCCACAGCAAATACTTGGTTGTCAGAAAGGTGTGAATTTAATTTATTATTACATTCGGAATTGATGATTCCAAATTTCATGAAACTTGCTTTGGTCGGTTAATGCTTTATATCAAAAGATTTTAGATACAAACTCAAAAGATAGCTATATCCAGTTCCATTTTTATTCCTCATTCCAAACGCTAATAACAGACAAATATCAAGAACATGAGAAAAGGGACTTTTCTTTGGGGATAGTTGGTTCTCTTCCTCGAGGTCAAATTATATATGTATTTTCTGAGGATTATTGAAGTAGTTTTTCTTCACATTATTTTTTGTGTTGTGTGTTAGTCCACCTAATATCACTGTATCATAATTGTAGAATGTGGATGATTTTGTATGAATTGATTTGTTTTCTATGAACAGTTGGCTTTAACAAGGAGTGGAAACCAAAGACAAAGAACTCTTTAGGTGTTCAAGGTCCTGAAACAGTTAATATGGCTACTTCACTTGAGGCTGGTGCTGGTACTTTTGCAGCAGTTGCTCATTCACAGCCTGTAGCAGAGGTACCTGATTCAAAAGAAATTACAAAGCATGAGGAAAAAGGGGAAAACTTGCAACTTCCACCCACCCACCTCGTTATCCTTCCAGACCACATTCACGTACCTGATTCAGAAAGAACTAAGTTAAGTTTTGGAAGTTTTGGTGTTGGTTTTGGACTAAATACTAGCTATGGCATCTCTCCTGGAAGTGACAAGAGTCCTACACCTGTGTCTGAATCTGAAACATCTCTGAACATTGAAGAAACATCAGATGGACGGACTTTAAGGTTTGTGATCTGGCAGTTTTGGTGTTTGCTTTGATCTAACTGGTAGCTGTGGAATCTATTCTTTATTGAAGCTATATTTGTTATTGAACTATTTATATAAAATTAAATATTTTTTACTCAAGTACACATGATTCTTTAATGTATGCTTCATGTTACTGGTGCTATGAAGCTTTTGGATTTTGATAGCATGTCTTTGTACAAATTTTCACTATATTATGCTTAATCCAGCGATCAAAATGCTTTGGAAACTGCCAAGGAAGGAGATTATCATGATCATTCCCAATCGCCTATGCATGTAACTGAAAGTTTATCTGGTGAAGGGGATATCTCATCTACTGTTATTCAGGAGTATAATGATTCGAAGCAGGACACGGGATTGACAGCTGGAAGCCCTCAGTACTCATTGGTTCATCCTTTGCAAGACTACGGTTTTGGTATTGCCCCTCCATTCGGTGGAAGTCATCTTTCACCATTTGAAAACTCAGACTCTCAGGCAAGAGATGTATCTCGCCTTCCTAACTTTGTAGTGAGCCTCTAAACTTATCCATTTTTTACTTATACGTTAAATTCTTAGTTTTATGAGATCGATTGAGATCTAAAAATAAAAATTGTTAATGGTTAGCTCATTGTATGTTATTTTACACTAAGAGAATTTATGATCATTGTTGACCATAATTTTTGTTCACTTCATGTCATTATTGTATGATCTCTAATGTCTATTTAATGCTTTTTCTGTAGTTACAACCATCCTTTGATCCCACTAGCTATTATGCTCAATATTACTGCTCAGGTGCTGATAGTGATGGCCGAATTTCTCCTGTTCCTCATACTGGGGTCGCAACAAAGTATAATGGAAATGTTGCTATGTTGACTCAATCACCTCAAGAGGTTTGTTCTTACGGCTTTTTTGTTTATTGATTTAATTGAGAGAAGTTTTCATGGTAAATTTTAAAGACGACCTCACTAGAGAATTATCGAGCTAGTGAAAAGGTTATTATTTGGATTGAATTACCAAAATGTCTAAGATGAAAGATCAATAAAATTGATAATTCCGTCTTACTGTTTAATATTGTTCTTACATTCTGACATTGGTTATGTTGCTTCCCTATGGCATATTAGTACTTTAAGAATAGCTGTGGAGGGTCAAAGCATTGCGGTATTCTCCTAAAAAATCAAAATTAGCAGCTGTGGTCTTCTGCCTGATTGAGATGTTATACTGTTTTATGTGAATTTGTTTTGGTCAGGACTGTGGTTTTTAGTATATGTAGAGTTTTAGTAATTGATTACAAGGTACTGCTATTGATCTAGTGTTTTGCCAGATCTGTTTGCTAGTTTAATTGTTTGATGAATTATACAATGACCTTTCATTATCTATGGTCGATATGTGAAATGGTTTTGTGCATCAATAATTTATCATGAAGAAATATGTTACACTCTTTCTGTTTATAACGATGAGATGAGGCAACAATCGCCAAATGTTTTAAGCACCAAGTTTTCATTGACATTCTTAAGCACTGAGTTTGATGCTGTCTGTTATTTGTAGGGTGGGGATCTGTCCACAGTAAGTCCAACAGCCCTGGGAACTCAAGGTACAGGGCTCATGCAAAGCTCTGTGGCTGTCACTCAACCATCAGTTGCAGTTTTCAGACCGCCAACGGGGATACACATATCACATTTCCCTCCCAACTACATTCCATATGGTCATTATTTTTCTCCATTTTATGTTCCACCACCCATTCACCAGTTACAAGGAAACAATGCTTTTCCACATCAACCTCAGGCTGGAAGTATCTATCCTACTCTACCAGCAGCTGCTGCTGCAGTCAAATATTCACTCCCACAGTACAAATTTGGTGCTAATTCAGGAAACTCGACTCAGTTAGGAATTCCAACTGGTTATGGACCATATGGATCTACTCCATCTGGTTATAATCCTAACTCTGCTGCAACAGGTGGAAATGCGGCTGGTAATGAGGACATTGGTGTGTCCTCTTTCAAAGAAAATAATATGTATATCCCTGGACCGCAGGTTGGCATTTGTTTCTTTTTTTGGCTTTATATATTTTTTCCTTCTGGTATTGTTCTCAGGTATCAAACTAAAGTGACAGTAGGTTTAAAGTAATAGAAATTGCAAAAACTAGGCCACCTGCAGGATTATTATTCAGTCTCTATTAGCAAAATGTTAAGTCGACTGGATCCTATCACCTCCAACTTTGTTATGCATTTCCACAATAAAAATTACATAGGTACTCAATTGTGTAATAAGTTAGAAGTAAGAGCTGGAGTGATTTGAGGTTGAATCTTTTTTGCGTAGTGTTGCTTGTTCTCAGGAGAAGTGATCAGTTTTGTTTGATTTTCGTAAATATGGTTAGCCGTGTGGTAGGAGTAAGAAAATGTGGCATTTGTACCAAAATCTCTTTCCATAATAGGCCTTTCTTTTTCCCCTGTAATGCTCAAGATGAATATGACTTTTTGTATTACTCCCTAGTATGTGGCAGTTCATTTATTTTTGGCATATAATTGATGAGGGATACTTTATCGATTTTAAGGATATTGTTGACAGTTGGTTTCTATTATGCCAGAGTGAAGGCTCAGCAGTTTGGGTTGCTGCACCTGGCCGAGAAATGTCTAGCTTGCCTGGCAATTCTTTCTACAACCTTCCTCAGAGTCAGCACGTAACTTTCACTCCCACCCAGGCTGGTCATGGCACATTTGCCAGTATCTATCACCCTGCACAAGCAGCAGCTACTGTGCACCCACTTCTACAACAGTCTCAGGCTGGAGGCCCCGATATGGTGGGTCCTGGAGGCAATGTTTATCAGCAACCTCAACACTCACATACCAACTGGCCAAGCAACTACTGAAAGAGGGTGGATTTCAAGTCATAAACTCCCAGCTTTCAGGTCTGAGTTTTAAGATTTTCTTTATGGCAAACTCCAAGCAGATATTGATGGCATTTATCAAAAAGAAATGTTGCTGATTAGATATGATGGTAAAAGTTTTGAAGAGAGGCAAGTCAGCTCGTACAGTCTCCCCAAGGTACGAGTGGTGATAAATGGCTACTGATATTGACCATTTTAAGTTAGTCCAGCTAGTTCTGTGCAGGTTCTCCGTATCTTGCTTCTGCTTATATAAATCACCACCTATGTTTTTTTTTTTTTTTTTTTCTGAATTTCAGAGCATCTTGGCATTTCTATTCAATGGTTTCGAACTTTGATAGAGTTTTTATGTAGAGTGATGAGATCTCTTTCATTCTTTATCCTAATTTGGGGTTCCTATAGGTGGTTTTGGAAGGTTAGATTTAGGCCGTTCAAGAATTTTTCATCCTTTTGGGGGTCTTTCTTTCCGCAGTCTTACCTGTAAAGTAATATTTAGGGAAAGAAAAGGATGATTCGGATATTGTTGTAATCTTATAAGCCAAGGGAGACCTGTAATTGTTTTATGGCTTGTTTCTTTTAGTACCTTTAATCCTATTTCTTTCTCTATGCACAAAAAGTTATTTTCCTATTTCTTTAATTACTCTGGGTATTCAAAGAAAATTCTATTTCCATGTTCAGCAAAAAGAGTGTTAATTATGCAGAGAAGGGTGATGAGTGAGCTCATCGTGCAAGTTTCGACATCGAATAATGAAGCTGTTTAAGAACCAAATGAAGAAAATGTGATTGAGCAGCTTGTGTACTAATTCGTGCAGCTGATCGGTCACTGGTGAAAATTTCTACTGAAATGAGACTTGTCACATAAGTTTGAACAAATTGAGCCTATTAAGGTCGTAAGTCACAAGTTTGACTGCAACAAATGCATGCTCCCCACCAAGATCTCCTCTTGTTATGGAATAAAACTCAGAAAGCAAAGAGAGGAAAAGCATGGGAGAAAAGATAGAGATGGACATGGCTAGTTTCAACTTCTACCAGCCATCCATGTCTCATCTCGAAAAAAGGTCACTTTGTTGCCAGTATATTATTTGCTGCTTCCCTCAGTGGGCTGTTGCAACATTGGAGGAATGGGGCTTTGATGCTGATTTATGTTCGCCTTTTTGTCTGCAAAAGGTTTCGCCTCAAACCCGCCCCTGCTGAAACCTTGAGCCGCCTGCGTGATTGAAAGCAATTTTTAATCTTCGGCGATAAAAACAGAATTAAAGGATTGATTCGTTGGAAATATCTTTCTTCATTTTCAGATTTTTACCGGTTTGAAGATTCAGTAATTTATAAATGAATAAAATGTATCTTCTACCTACTTACCTTCAAAATATCAGGCCATGGGAGGGGTTTTTTTTACCTTTTTTTACCTTTGTTTCTAGACATGATAGGAGTTCTTCTTTTAGAACTAAGATTCCAAAACAGTGACTGAATTTGGATTTTCAACCAATGGTAATTGCCTCCAAATTCTCCTGGTGCAATCATAAGAATTCATATCGAAGAAGAAACAGTATATATAATTTTATCCGAAGAAAGCATCAGCTAATCAAATCCAACGATGAGTGCATACTGGTAAACACTAAGCAAGAGAAGGAGGTGCGTTGATGCAATAGAAGGCGATGAGCGAGTCCATGAAACCTCAATGCTGGACTTCAGATAGACGACGAGAGCAAATCAATCCCACTAATTGTCTATTTCCATGTTCTTAGCCAGAACGGAAATGCACTTTGAAAATCAACCTGGGTTTTTGTGTTTGTTTGGCCTGCAAAACTATTATCAACATTCTTCAGTCATGATGCTCATTTGCATTTGCATGACAGAATTATCTACTGTACAGCTCTCCACTTTTACAGTCCTATTTACTCCATTCCCTTAATCCACCATTGTCTTCCACCTTTGCAATGAAATCAATAGCCAAATTGGACCAATGACGAGTTTAGGTCGATACATGGATGGCCACATTTTTTCTCAATTCAATAATGCATTGTTTATCCATCAGAACAGAAGTTCCAATCTAAATGCACGAGAGTATTCAATATCGATCAGTAGGGTCCTAAATTTAAGCCATGATCAGTAAGGATTAACTTCAAAATATAAGTGTCAATCTTCGTAATCTTATTAGCGTGTCTGACGAAAGAACAACAGCTTGATTCGAAGCGAAGATCTATCAAATTATGTGCACTCATGTACAAATAATTGCACTGTAAAAAGTACAACTTACGATGCTGAAGTGTACAGAAAGCTACAATATGTGCAATGAAAAAGGCTACTATGGCTTCCGATGTATGCAAAATTTCCTAAGAGGAATATGATAAACCTTCATCAAAAGCATGAAGTCTCTCTTTTTCCCCCATTAGAGGAATCCGGCAAAGAGGGCACGTAAAATTCGAATAGGCCAACCACTTCTGCAAGCACATTTTGTGGAATAAATGGCCGCAAGACAAGCGGTTTATCTCTGATCTGGGTTCAAACTGAGTGAGGCAAACTGAGCATTCGTGCTCTGAAAATTTACAGGCTAGTGCTTCTTCAAACCGAACCACCGGAATAAGGTCGCGGAACTTCTCGACGTAATTGCACGAGGAATCGAGATGAAACTCAATGGGTTCTGAGTAGTTTTCAACCCAGATTGAAGGCGGTGGCGGAGAGGGCGATGAGATTTCAATGCCGACGACGTGAAGAATTGATTGAAGAACGGCTTTGAAGATGGAAATGCAGAAGGCAGTGTTTATTACAAGTATGCAGAGGACTCCTGAGGATGGAGCAGGAAGACTGGACAAACCCATTTCGATTAAATCAAAATGCCCAATCAATCTGCAAGATTGCAAAGGAAAAACCCATGAAGCCAGTGCTAATTTTCACTAAAAACAGAATGAATAAACCTCATGTTCCTACCATCTACGAATCATTCAATGAACGAGTATTATAAGAATAAAACTATGATATCGAGCATTTTTCAAGAACAAGTCGAAATTTCCCCAAAAAAAAACCCTGATGAAAGGAAGAAAATGAAGATCAAGCACTAGAGAGAGAGAGAGAGGTGAATACTTACAGTTTGAACCGGAGAGAATGAGAAAGAGAGAAATTAGAAGGAAGAGAGAGGAAGCATCTGCTGATAAATTCTTTCAGCCTCACAATGATTTATTTATACTGCACATACAAGCAAAGAAAGAACCAGACCTAATCTAAAACCAGACAATTCAGAGACATTAGAAACACGCCTCAACGACTCAACCCAAGTAAGTAACCATGGTTAGGTTTTCCCTCTGGAAGTCGCTCTCACACTTTCCATGCTTGCTGGTTCCCTTATTATCTCCATCCTCACAAGCCACTCCCACCTGTCTTGTTACTCTGTTGATTCAATTTTCTTCTCTGAATCTCTTTTGTTTTCCCATTTATGCTTCTTCCTTGCCATGGAGTTCGGGATTAGATGACTCACAGCCCTCTCTTTCCAACTGCCATTATCCATTACTCAGTCAACTCAATAATTAAACTGTTGGGCAACAATCAAAATCTCATCTTTTGATGCAAAAACCTGCAAATAAAACTTTACCCACGAATTTAACATATGAACTATCGAGTAGTAACTAAAAATTTAAACTTGATACATAGATTCGATGAAAAAATAAGAATATCCGTCAATCTGACGCTGAAATGGAGAATAAAGACAGAATGGTAGATGGGTGAAGGCGGAATAAAGGCATGGGAGAATGGTGGCATCTTTGAGCTTTCAATTTCAGAGGATGCTGCCATTAAAGGTAGCTGTGAATCTGAGAGTGAGTTGTCGAAAGCAATGGGAGGAGCACAGAATAAGCGACAGACTAACATGATCCCTTTTTGGGAAGAAAAAGTAATAGACGCCTCTCCTATACGCTCTTCCTCCCCCCCCTTGCTCCATCTCACCGCCCAAAACCACCGTCTTTTTCTTCTTTCCGACAGGTGGCGGATGCAGGCCCAACAAGCGACCCTCTCCTCGCCAACCCACTGCCCAGGTGGCCTCGGTTGACATGTTTCCCCAATTGTTATTACGTGTGCAGTTATGCTCTGGTTGTGTGTGCTCTTTTGATAGCGTTGTTTATCATCATTTTTATTTTTTGACTTAAATTGGATAACTAAGCCATTTGTCATTTGTCGGTGAGGCATTGACACTCTAATTTAATATTAAAACATAAAATAAATATAAAAATTTGTGGGTTTAGAAATTGATGAAATGAAAATGGGCTTTTACCCGACCCAGTGAGGGAGGCAGCTTTAATGGGCTGGATCGGCCTAGTTTATTATAATTTTAGGGTTTATGGCAAAATCGTGCCCTTCGTCAATCTTTTTACTCTTCATCTTCCCGTTTCCACTCTTTTCGTACTACTTTTTTGCTCTGTCCTGGTTCGTCTCTTCCGAGTACTCCTGTTTTGTCCCCAACCTCGGGATTCGTTCGTAGTTCGAGATGTCTCTTTGTTATCTTCTAAATTTTGCTGGCAATTATATTTTTTGTGCTTTGAATTTGTTGTCAAACTCACTTACTTAATAATGACTGGATTGTATTTCTCCGAACTAATCTTCCTTTTTTCTTCTGTATATTGATTTTCAAATCAGTAAAACAATTTTAGAACGATATTTTTTTACTACTAATTACGTTAGTTCAAGTGTTGTTCCTATCTCTTGCATATGACGAACTGTTGCCTTTGAGGTCAAAGTTATTTTGTTCTATAATTTTGCGTTTGATTTTCGCGCAAGTTTTGAACTTTTGAGCCTGTTATGCATGTTAAAATGTAATCTGGTTTGGCGTGTTAGTTAAATTTTTGCTGAAAAATTTTCCTCTGGCGATGGATAGAAAATTAAACGATTGCCTCTGCTGCTTTCCGTAAAAAATCAGGCTATAATTAGGTATTAGAATCGTACATTATGGTTGAAGAATCGCACTCTCCAGTACCAGTAGAAGTTGGTAAGAAGAGGAAGTTGGGGAAGAAGAAGAAGGGTAACAAGTCTGATAAAAGACACAAGGTGCAGGAGAATGTGGGACAGAAATTTAAAATTGATGGGAAAATGAGGAAACTTTTTAAAAAACGAGCACGAGAGTACAATTCTGATGATGACAACGACGACGAAGACAACTCCACCCCCGCTTTACAAGAAGATAATGCAATCCCGAAAAGGAGCACGAATATCAGAGATGACGATTCCTTTGGGGATGCAGGAGATGATGGAAGGGATGGCAATGGGGGTGAAGAGGTTTCTGAAGGTTATGATGATGGTGGAATTTTACCAGGCATTACAAAATTTTCAGAAGGTTGTAGAGCATTCAAGATGGCTTTTAGAAGTATCATCAAAAAGAGCATATCTGAAGAATTACTGGTAAGTGAATCGTTCAGTTTAGGTCCATCTTCCTTAAAGAATTGTCCTATATTTATTAAATGATATTATGTTATAGGGTCCTGTGTTATCAGCACACAAGAAGCTTATTGCAGAAAAGCTTGCTGAAGAGGAAGCAGAAAGAAAGACCAAAGGAGAGGCAAAGAGGGAGAAACAAGTGGTATTTTAAATAAAAACAGAGAGAAATGTTTGTTTTCTGTTTGCCCGGTGCATCTGTGGGATAACAAACGTGATGTCAATATTATAGGTAGCGGAAAAGGGGCATGTGAAACCTGCTGCTTACTTGGATTCCCATGAAAAGTTTCTTATAGGCATTGCAACAAAAGGAGGTATGCTGCTTCTTTTTGTAATAGGAACTTTACCTTGATAGATATATCATTAAACACGCTAATTGAGTTTTTTATTACCTTGTGCATGCTTGCTGGAGTTCAGTTGTGAAGTTGTTTAATGCAGTGAGTAACTTCATTAAGATTTTATCCTGTTTGGTTCCTTTAAAATTAGTCTGTTTTGAGGGTTTGTTTTTACTCATTCCTGTTAAATCTCTGGCCACACGCTTATTGTTGTCTTCTGATTAGGTCAACAAGGCACAAGTTGCTCAACGAGGGTTGAATCCTTTGAGATCTAAGGATGCAAAAGGTACTCTTTGGATCTCCATTTATCTATTTATTTGCTCAGTTCCTATTTTTATTTCATTTAAAAAAAATTTATAGCTCTCGTTTATGAAGTTTTTTTATCTGTTTTGCCATGCTCCTTACCCCCATCCCAAAACATATGCTTTTAGCATTTTTTTTAAACTAGCAAGTGTGTCATTCAAACTTGTCGTTGTACTGCTAGCTATCCGGAAGCGGAGGAAAGAAGCTTTCTTTTCTGAGCTGGGCAAGACGACATTGCCAGGGACAAACGCTTCTGCAAAGGTTAGTGATAGCAACAATTTTCCAAATTTCTTCATGTGGAGAGTAGATTTTCATAGAAATAGTTGAAACATCCTTTAAAGATATTCAGTACGTATTTATCATGTACTGTATTATTCATGTTGGATTGCACAGTTGCCCATTTATTTCATTAACCTGGACAAGAAAAAAGGTAGCTCCTCTTTGTTTTAGTTAGATTCCAAAGATTTTAAGTTCATATTTCTCTTATGCAGCAACATTCGGCTGGTGATGCATCGCATGAAGGTCCAGCCTGGGCTCCACTGCGCGACAATTACATGCTAACAAACTCAAAGTTGAAGGATTGGGATAAGATGCCAGTGAGATGATAATTCAAATTCTTCTTTTTGCTGTATCTGTATCTTTGGAATGAACTTTACTTATAGCTTTCTCATGCTCCAGGAAGCCACTACAGCAGATGAAATTGGGAGTATGTCTGAAGATGGTACTTCTGACGACGACTGAATCACTGATGTTGAAAAGCATCTTCTGGATAAGCTACTTCAATGTTCATCGTGCAGATTTTGCTACGCAGTATAGTGAATAACTATCTGCAGTAGAGTCTGGTGTGCCATGTAAGGAATGCTTGAAGAAGCTATATATTTTATTTTTGAATGCATAGAATTGTCCATCATTATTTATTATTATATTTTATGGATTTGATCAACCCATATTCAAGTTAGACTTGTTAAAAGTAATCGAAACTACCATATTTTTGGTAGAACTCACTCCCAAAGGCATCCTTGCAAGGTGACTATGCAGTGCAAGACAATTTTGCCCATATGATATGAAAAAGGACCGAATTAAAGGACCATCTGATTTTACTCATAACTCTGAATAATCAAATTAGAGGTACTACACTACAAATATTGCAATGCAAATTGCTCTGGTTGTCCCTCAATTTAAATAGATTAGTTGAATCAGGAAGTACTGGGAGATTGAATGTAGCTATAAGAATAAAGTCTTGTGGATAAATACTCTATTCAAAACCCACATTCATATTACAACTGTGACAGTTCAAGCCGACACGGTCTATTTGTCTAAGGTTCCACTCAACCAGACAAAAAAAAAAAAAACTCACATCATTAATGTCACAGAAAAAAAGAACAAACACAACTAACTAAAATTCTCCTTCGCTACACATACAAACACTATACGGAAATCAGCCCTGCAGACAGAATTTTGGTCCAACCTTGTAACAGTCTGGTTAGACATTCGGCCTTCTCAACTGGGAATACATGCATTATATATATGATCTGTGCTATACATGTCAACTTTCAGGAAAAGAGAATCACCCGGAAACTCGGAATATGACTGTAAGTATTGCTGTCCATGTTATGTAAGCCATGGCATTGGAAACATGTGCATTGAACATCCGATCCGGGGTCAATATATTTTGGGAACTAATTATTGAACCATTGATGCCCGACCTTGATTGTTCCATCTACTCATAAATTTTTTACTTAAACCTGTCTTATGGAGAGTAAAGTTTATGTTCGAACTATTAATAGCTTCTGGTTTTGCACAATGGATCATAATCATGAGCATATCCAGCTTTGACAAACCGTCCTTTGACCCGTCTCCTCCCATCAGCCCTTGCTTTTCGAGATTCATACCTAACTTTTTTCTCAAACCTGTAGGACGAGGAGGAAGAATGGAGAATATGAGATCAATTCATGAAAAAGATAGGGTTGGCTCCAGGGAGGAGAACTAGCCCTTCTTTTTATAAGAGAAGGCAATCCAAATATACAACATCAACCAACAAGTGGACTAAACAAAAATTGGAAGGAGACTTACTTGAGCGTCTTTTTCTTTTCAATGTATCGGATAACAGCATTGCTACGATTACCAGATGGGCAGGGAGTCTCGGGACACAGTTGACCCCACAGAGGTTCTCCCATTAAGATCATTGGTGAAACTCTGCACTCGTGATGACCTCCACTACTTGTTTCTCCCGTGGTGCCAGAAAACGAGAGGGTTGAAAGTGCTGGCCTTGATTTACAACAAAGAATTGAGTCTGTTTTAGTACTCACGCCGGAATCTGCAGATGCAGCATTGCTGCTTGCTGGCTGCATTGCATTCACTATTGCGCCTGACGACCCCTTGAGAAGAACATTTGAGTTCAGCACATGTAAACTTTCTTTTTTTTTTTTCAGTGTTTAGATGAGTTGAAGATACAAACGAGGAACAATATTCTGTTAGCCAATTTAATTTGAGGCGATAAGATGGGAATGCTGAAGATTAAGCAGAATATTACAAACTCAAGGAAAAACGAGCAAAGCATTTTAACTGTAATAAACTCTAGAGGACGATCGGCAAATAATTTGAAGCTACAGACGGAAAAAGGAAACAACAGATGAGAAAATGAGAAGCTTTAGTAGACAGTAATATGAGAATAAGTTTTTAATTCATAGTAAAGTGGTCAGAAAATATAATAAGACTGCATTACCTCAGTGGCAGCAGCACCATGGCCATAGGAATCAACAGTAGATATGCCTTTTTTCCCGAACAAGCTATCGATCCCACCATTCTCCAGAAGCTCTTCAGGCTTACTAGCTACACCAAATAGTTCCTCAAAAGTTTCAAGACTCAAATCCAAATCCTCATAGAGATTGTATAATTCGCAGGAATCGGCGCCTTTTGGTCCAGGACAGCATGGCTGCGGGGGAAATTCATAATATTTAAAGAATAAGCATACTAACAGATACACAGAATGTTTATAAGCTAGAAATTAGGTGGATCGTCCTGGAATGAGGGATGAGAATGGATAAAGCCAAACAATGAGTTATGTCAGGTTCATCTATAACATCACAAGACTACCAAATATGTGTACACTCCCAGAATCATTTCAAAGCTCAACATTTAGAGTTTTATTGAAGCTTATGGTCCAAAAAAAGACAATTGATTCAATTATAGGGTTACCCCGCAACGAAAGTTTTTAGTTTGAATGAGAAAGAACATAGATTTACCTTCTGATAAAATAATCAAGACTAAGACTACAGACTCCAAGAGATTTCCGGAAAAGCACCACAATCAATCGTTCCTACCTTCGGTAAATTCGTATTCATGGATCGATCTGAATGCTCTATTACAGGTGGTGCAAAATGAAGTGTTGATACTGAAGAAGAGGCAGCCCAAATAGTTGAATTATCCATGCTGCAAGCATCTTGAGCTGCATAATTTGCTGGGTGGCCTCCATTCTCAGTGATTCTCATTAATCCTAATTCTTGCTCACAATCATCTCCTACAGTGGCCAGATCTACGAAAAATGACCAAATTGAGGATAGCTCAGAAGCTGATGGGCAACCTGCATAGCAATTGATTGTTTCCTTCTGGTGACGCAAAGCAGTAGACGTGTTGTAGCACATCCAATCACAATTCTGACAGAGAGAAATTCCCTCTTCAACACATCTTACCAATGCAGGCTGTAAATTGCACTTCTCGCATAATAGTGTTCTCATATGACGCCTTGACAAGGCATTAGCCGAGTGGACCTTACGATCACACGATAAGCACAAACAGGCAGCATCAGAACGACAATAAACCATTGACCTTTGATTCCCACAGAAATCGCATATATAACCCATGTTTCCGTCTACTCTTCACGTCTTTTGAATCAAATATTTGCAAATTTCAAACAATTGAGTTACACGTGTATAGTTGGAGATCTAGCCTCTATGATCACTCACAACACTGAGGCCCCAAGTTCTTGTACCTCCACTTTTGCAACCTTCAAAGCAATGTCATTATTCAGTTTTTTTTTTTCTGGGTCGATAAACATAAAACTGAATGTAATTGCATGAAATCCTTCCCCTTTATTAACAGTGTGAGAATGTGTTAAATTTTACAATAAAAACATCAAAATCTACAATGTTTTGCTTCTAAAAGTAACTCCAAGGAAGAAATCTTGCATTCTAATGGCTCGTCAAACTACAAAACAATCAAAGAGGCAGTTTAGAAAAGTTTATAACTTCATACACTACCAATGTCATAAATACCGATGACGGATTAAAAAAAAGGGCTGTGAATCCAAATAAAATGAAGCGAGAGAGAGAGAGAGAGAGAGAGAGAGAGAGAGAGAGAGAGAGATTCAAAACAAACTAAAACAAATAGAGTAGAATTAGGGGAAAGGGCTTGGAACTTGGAAGAAATGGGCAGGATCTTAGAAGGGCTTCTGCTTCAACTTACCTTCCAATGGCTGGAAAAAGCACACATCCATTTCAGGTCAAAATGAAATCCCAGAAGCTGGGAATTTCCTGAATCTCTGAAAAATTGCAACTTTGTTCAAACGGATGGAGAGAATTATGAGGCATGGGCTATGGGGTGGGTGGTCTTGAGCAAGAATGCTCGAGGGAAACGTGACATTAGCAAAAAGCGCACCCTTTTTTACTTTGGATGGATAATAAAGTGTAGAGAGAGAAAGAGAGAGCAATGGTGAAGTGGCAAGTGGGGTCTGTGTCCCTTTCCAAGTGCAAGGAAAAGTTAAAGGAAAGAACTTTTATTGGTCCCTCCCACAAATACATGGAAACCTACTCTCCATGTGCTTTGCTATCAATCCATTGTCAGACCCACACTAGCTTGACTTGCCACAATTACCCTTCTTCGCCACTTGTCACGTTCCTCCCACTTTTTTGGAAATTTCTTGTCCTACTCTTACGTATTTGCTTACACAGTATAATCAATATAATTAAATTAATTATTATTTAACAATTCAGTCAGTATTTTTAAAAAATAAGATACCAAATACCACGTGATGTATAATTAAATTAATTCACTTTCTTTTCTTAATCAATCACTCCTCATTTATCTAGTACATTAATTTCAACTAAGAATATAGCTATGTAAATATACCATGATAATTAATGATTAACCTTTTTTTATTGTTTTATCGACACTTTTTTAATACCACTTCGCTTTCATACCTTCTTTATTAAGGTGAGAAAAGAAGAAGGATATTCCATTGTCCAATTAACGCTGCTTCACATCTTCTTTGTTTCCTTCTGTAAGCAGAACTCAATCCATAGCTCAAAAAGCCAACAATGGCGGAAGCAAACTGACCTTTCTGTAGTGGTCAAACTGAAAGTGAAACCCCGTCTGTTAAATAAAAAGTAAAGAGTTCATACTACAAGTAGATTGAACCATTGCCATGTGAACTGGTGGGTAGCCATCAAATAATGATGACCCCTCCAAGTGACGATGTGAAAGTTCTCCAAAGATTGTGGGACGGCACTGTCCATCCAATCATAATTCAGCAATTTCTTCAATTTTGTTTATATATAATTGCTTCAAGCTAAAAGTAGCAAATGATTCAACATGTCAAAGCAATAAATCACTTCAAATATTTGGAACTTTCTTTCCACTTGTTCATATTGATAATTCAAATTCCTAAATGGTGACATCTTAAAAATATGCATAATTTTCTGTAACATGTGCATTTGATGACAGTACGAATTAGTTGGCTTTCAACTTAATATGCTAAATGATATTGTAAGTTGGGCTGCCAAGAAATTAAAAGTCATGGTTTTGGTCAGGTTTTGATTAGTAAGTCATGCATATCTACTAAAGTTTGGAAAGGTGGCTACCCCATATAAGTTTACAAGTACTAATGTCACGATAAGTGATCCAAATTACAACTTTTTAAGTGACACAAAAATATAACTAATGTTCATCAATGAAACGTCGAGATAAGAGTGTTACCTCATTTAAAAGTCGATTGCAAAGAAGACATCTCTAAAACAAAAAGGAGCCTCCTATACGCTTAAAGGACATCTCAATTTTAAAAACTGCAGCCTCTTTCTTTTGATTCATCCTTCAACATTAGATTTTTGTCTCTTGAGAGGCATGTGCCTTTTAGCAATACGAGGAAGCATGCTCCCTGCCGAGAAAGACCCTGCAGGATTACCCAAAAAAAAAAGGGAAGAATAAAGAAAAGCTTCAGCTGACAAGACAGAATCATGTGTTGTTTTTGTATTGTTTCAATATTAGGACCAGCTGTTTTATATGAAATATTAAATTAACAAACATGTTCGTGTTACTTAAATGTGTTTAAATAAGCGGGTCTTTCTAACGTTATTCAATCGATTAACAACATATATTTAAGTAAACCAGCATAAAAGCAAAACACGGGAAGATTGCATTCAACTATTTGTGACTTCACCTCTTCGCTAAGTTTCTCAAAAGTGTTGAAAAGATTCTCAAACTTATCATCAACCTCTTCTATCAGCTTGAAGTTTGCATGACCTCGGAAACACATCTGCATAGCCTCAAAATTCTTAAATATCCAACACTTAAACTCCCAACTTCTCTTCTCATGTTTGCCATGAATGAGTCCAACAGTGTATATTTTGATTGGGGAGGCGCGTCTATCTTATGTGGAATAACCTCTGAAGGATAAACCCCACTGTAAAGAATACAAATGATTAAACAAATTAATTTTAATTAATTATTTTTTGGGACAGGTGTCAAATATTTAAGAACATGTTGAAGATTGTAAAAATCTAGGTGACAGGGTCTGTGACAAGAAAATGTGACTTCATGACATGCAAATCCTGGAAAACAATTAAATTTACAGGTAAATAAATGGTAATAGAGTTACAACTCAAATAAATATATAGTTTTTTTCAAATGGAAATCATTATTGCGATTTCTTGCCTCCATGAAAAATATTATGAGCTACTCCTACAGCTTATAATGAATTTCTTGTGAGAAAAACTAACGTGACTATAAACCATAGATCAGTACAAATAGTAAGGTGGGCTAAAGGAAAACATAAAAAACAAGAGAAATCATAGAGGAACTTGCCGGTTCAAACATGACACATCAAGAGTCAATGCGGCCTTTTCACCACTAGAAAAGTCAATGAAACAAAGTTCGAGATAAAGCTGCTTGTCTGCGAATAACCCAATTGACTAATTATATAATTATCATAATAGAGAAGCACATAGTTCAGAAACATGATACGATATGAGAATGTTAATTATTGATAACTGATAACCATGAATAAAGTTAGTAATTTTCTAAGAGATGTTAAGTGACATCCATTGGACAATCTTACATGATAAAAGGAGAAATCTATAGTATAGTAGCAAAAACATTCCAGTGACTAGAACTAATTTGCCAAGTTTCTCACAATTGACAGCTAGAAAGGTATGCCTCTTCTGCGACTAAAATCCTATACCAAGACACAGGTGCATATTGAACAAAAAGCTTATGGCTGCTCTATATCGATTCTAATTGCAATGCACATAATTAATCTCAATTATACACTCCAATCACTACAAGAACTAAAAGATCCACATTTAATGTTCTGACACCCAGGAACGATTGAAAATATAAGTACGCCCAAACAAACTATTTTATGCCAACGTAGCATAATTTCAACCATCCTATCTATTCCTCCATCTCAACAAGAAAAAGAAGAGAGAAGATATTCAACCATCTGAAAAGGTTTTAAAATATTAGTAGATTTTATATAAAATATTTTGTATTGACGTCAAATTAATATTCTGCACTAAAATCAATAATCCTAACCCTTACTAGTATAGGTGAAAGTCAGAGACAGAGAGTGAAAAGAGTGTTTGTAACCTGATGGAGAGTAAAAACTAATCTGAATAAGATTTGTAATTTCCGTTTGAGCTAGCTGCAGTTCTTCAATCACATCCAGCAGAGTATGCATAAGAGAACCAAGTTGCTGCATTATCGGAACGACAAGATTTTTATTAAAAAAAATACGGAGGGAAGAAACTAGAATTGTGATTTGGTCAATACTCATCCATTATTAATCCTACACAGTACAACAAGCTGCTCAACCGTCAAATTACATATCAATCCATGATCCAGAACAGTTAGAATAATGTTTTTGGTGTCGTTTAGAAAAAAATAGCAAGTTTAAGGATTGCTAATGCAATGTCAATTATGGAAAATAAAATAGAGGAAAACACTTGACATGGAGTAAATATTAAAAAAAATAAGGCTAATACATTAAATGAGCAAACAAGAGAAAGGCTCTCAGATTCAGAAGTGAACTGAAGAGAAGAAGCATCTTACTTGAGTTTCTAGGGAAATGTATCTTGAAGCAACACATTTCTTACCGCTCACAACATTTATGACAAATTCAAAGGCCGATTGAGCGTTCATATTTGGAAGGATCTAGAATTAAAAGAAAAAATGAATAAATAAATCATTGAACCAGTAGATGAAGACCAATTTCACTTCCTCACTCCATACCTTCGTTATACCAGTAGTGTTCAATTTGTATGATATGACTACGCTTGATATTGGAACAGTTTTGATCATAAAACTACACATTATCAAAATAATAAAAGGAAAACGTCAAATTATGGTTATAAATATTTAGAAGAATTTCATTCTTGTAAACGACAAGTTAATAAATTTAAAAAAAAAAAAACTCAAAAATGAGTCCAACCTTTGAGTAACGTAGTCAAGATAATTAAGAACAATGTTGAAGCAACTATCCTTCCTCTCAAAACTAGCAAAATCCCATAACTGAAAAAATATATATTAATTAATTTTTGCAGAATATAAATATTCTGGTCATATGTCAAAATAAGTAAAAGCAAAAGACCTGCAAAAGTTGGGATACAAACTTGCAGAGCTGTCTTTGCTTGAGGTGCTCACGAACTAATGCGATGATGTCGGCAGAGCTTGATTCTCTTTTTAACTTGCAATATTTTGAAAAATATTTTCTTAATCTATCTATTTCTCTATTTAATCTTTCAGACTCTTGCGTCGTGGTGTTCTCTCGGTTAGAGGAGACCTTATCCAAAGAAAAACAAATACTTTTTATCAACACTATGCTGCCCAAAAAGCACATGTCTAACCAATTGGAGCTTTCTAATGGCCCAACACTTACATTCAAAAAAATGAAAAATAAAAGAGAGCAAGTATATATACTGCTTTAAACAAAAAAACATTGATTAACGTGTATACCTCATGATTTCTTTCATTATTGATTAAACATGACTGCCTGCTGCAATTTTCAACCTGGGTGTCTCTTAATTGAAATTGGGAGAAGTGGTTGTACTTCAAATTCAATGTTTGAAAGTCCTGAATTTGTGAACTTAATAATTGTCCTATTGCCTGCATTCAAGTTGTAAGGTGTGTGAATAATCCTATGAAAAACTTAGGGAAATTTTTTTTCGAGGAATACCAGGTGTCTTTCACGCTTCAAACACAATAAATGAACTTTTGCTTTCTCATACGCTATTTTCCATGCCAACAAACTCAATTCTGCTGTCCTGAAATCACTAGCAGCTCATCAGGATTAAAACAGCTAATGCATGACTCCTGATATCTCATCAGTGTCATCAACTTAGATAAACCAACCAAAAAGGATTACACGAATGACCTTTTATGCCTCAAATTAATTAGCTCGCCTATTTTCTGCACAATGTAGAGAACAACCAGAAAGGTGTATTAATCACATATTAAAAAAGTGATATCTTTATCGATCTACAAGCATTTCAACATGATTAATAACGAAATGAGCTTATTTGTTTAGTCTAAATACCTGAGACCGAATTTCATGACTCAGAATCTCATATTTTCTAAAATTTGAAAGTTGATTTAATGTATCTTCTAGCCTGTCAATCTGTTTAACAATGACATAACATTAATCGGACCGAAAGAAAAACAACTTTATAATTTCATATTCAAAATCCAGGCTTTGCAAGACACCAAATACTAGAAACAAAAAAAAATATACCGCTTGAGTATTTAGCTCATTAATCAATGGAGGTAGCAAATTTTTCGCATCTGCCAAAAATTTATCCAATATCTGCAAAACGGGATGAATATCAAAAACTAAGTATGAGGATAACATATTAACCAACAATATATTGTTAACATAATTACATCAGGCAATCGCTTCAGTGTTGTGCCATCTCCAGCCTTTTGCAAACTATTGTTAATTTCATTTGATTGTTCTTGAACAGATGCCAAATCGTTTCTTCCAGTTTTATGAACTTTTGGACTTCTTTGCATCACTGTTTCTACATCATTACAATCTTGATCAAAAGGAACTAAACCAGTGCTACTTCTTTTCCTTTCTGATAGGTTCTCTATGACTTGTGTCAACATACTCAGCGATTTTCCATGATTTTTTCCAATCAAATTCAGAGATACAGTGCCTCTGCCCGCCATGGATTCTACAAAGTTACCTTTTGGTGCATCTAAAAGATCCTTTTGACTGAGAGTTTGAGTCATCTCTTCGCTGATGGAATTCTTAGTTGGATTTCTTTTTAAGTTCTCGACTGCCTTTTCGCTGAAGGGACTTTGAATATTTTTCACTTTAGAAGCGCTCTTATTGATCCAGTCCACAAAAAAGTAACATTAATTAGGAAAGCTTCAAAAGAAAATCCTAAAAAAGAGTAAAATAGTTTTCATGGTTTTACTTTAGCAAGATAGAAGTTTTATGCCTTGAAAGATTTTTAAGCTGAAATTTCCGGTAGACCTTCACTATACACTGGTTAACTTGAAGTTGACAGGTATGACTTTAAGATCCTCAAGAGCATAAGAAAGATATTTTACTCACTTATATTTTTCGTAATGAACCCATATACGAGATTATAGAAGATTACAACCTGTTGAGGAGATGATTCGATGCTTCTCCGAGAATGTGGTAGCCACTGCTGTTGCACAATACCAACTTTGACATCTTTCTCTGCACTTTTCAAATGAGAATCCCGAACATCCATTTCTTTATAGAAATTCTCAACATATTCAGATTTACTTTGATATGAAAGGTAAGTTCCACCACCATTCTCCGTCGGTCCTAAGTTTTTGAAGCAACTAGTTTCAATGTTGGATGTAGAGTTAGCACCAAAAGCATTTTCAGGAGCCTCATCTTGCCATATAGTGACATCAGCAGATTGTGTATGCTTGTCCCAAATCCTCAACTCTTGCGATAAATTGCCTTGGTATTTTGCAGATGGTGAAAACATTTTGTCTAAACTTTTCACAGGGGAAAGAATAAGCCCATCATATAATTTTTTTGATTTTTCATATTTTCTACCACTGTGTCTCGTGTTCATCAACGATGTATTAGTTGGAGTAGCAAATCTTTCCTCATTTTGATAATTCATAGACTGCCGCATCAATTTTTGCTTTCTAGACCAAGTGTCCTGAGAAGGTGAAACTGCTGGATCTAGAGGTGTAGCTGGTCTTTCCTGGGAGAAAATATCAAGTGACATGTCACCAACTTGTAAAAGGTCCCCAGCCTCTTCATTTTCTCTCAACCTACCAACAAATTTTGGAGTCTTAGCTCCTTTCCTGTCAATGCCAACGACACTTTCATGTCCAGAATTAATCGTATCAGAAGTAAATAATTCCTCTTCCAAATGGGCAGTTGGTACATCCACGGTCTTACATTGGACATCTTTGCGGCTATCAGGAGTAACGGTGGTCAAATTTTGCATAGAAGAATAACTCGATAGTCTGCTTCTCAATTTTTCATTCCCTTCTTTTAGAATTGAAGCACATGGAGACCGTTGAGGAATTCCAAACTTGGAAATGCTTTTCTGTGTCGACAACATCCCCTCTCTGGATGTATTGATATCATTATTAATGTCAAAACTTTTATGCTTTGAGATAGGAGTCACAATTCCTGCATGTCTGATTGAATTAGATGTACCCAAAGAGCAATCTTGTCCAGCAGATAATGATAGAATGAATCTCTGCATTGGAGCACTATCTAAGTTATCATATTCATATAATCTGATTTCTGGAGAGTTTACATGTTTTCCATTGCTCAGATCTTTATATGAGACGAGATCTGAGGGACGAGGTTCACGGTTTACATTTGGTGATGCGTTGTGGTTGATAGCATTTACACCCAAATTCAGCTTACTCGCCTTGATGGTACCTTTCATAGATATAGTGCTAACCTGCATCAACAGTAGAAAACATGTCATTCGTAGTCGCAATCTTTTAAATTGTTGGAAACACAAGGAAAGTGAATCCGCAAGGGAGGAAAAGAGGGCAATGGCATCAGTGCCGATACATCATCCGCATAATCTAAATAGACGCAGTTGGCAGTGAAGTATCAAAATAGCAAGAATACCAAGTGTCCGTGAAGGACATGTATCCTAATAATGGAACAGAAAAAATGTAAGAGCGTGTAGGATAAAACAGTAACGCATTGTTAAAGTCCACATTCTCAGGAAAAATACCTTAAACAGGAAAATAATGTAATGCAGTGAATCTTGGGCAATAACAATATGGATCCTAAATAAACACTGAATGGATGTCGTAAATAAGTACCTACATTTTCCAGTTCTGTATTCGCAGAAACGTTGCTTTCAATATCATGCGCTTGTAGGTGACGAATTATGAGAGCCTCGCTTATGTCCAATGATTTTTCAGTAGCAGAGATACTATGAAGATCTTTGCTGCCTTCAGTCAAAAGTGCATCTAGTGTAGGAGAGAGCCTGGCATAATCAAATTTATATGGGTTCTCTCCAACAATACTCATGTCATTTGAATCTTTCCCACCACTAACAACAACAATAGGCTTCGATGGCTGAAAATTTGGCTTCTTAGCTTTTGTTAGTACCATAAAACTTTCAGGATTGGCAGGATTATTATTTTGGATAGGAGTTTTCTCTTCAAAGGCAATGACAGCTGTTGGGGTCTTGAGATCCCCACCATCTGACCTCGCAAGACTATGAAAATGCATTGAGAATGCTGTAGAATCCATCGTTATGTCAGGATTGTCATCAGAAGCAGCTGAGTCGGATAATCGTCCTGGTCTTATGAAACTAGCTGATACAGGGCCAAAAAAGTTGTCTTCTGCATCAAATAAATGGATAACATGAGAGAACTGTTTTGTTGTTTACTGCTGATACAATTAAAGTGCATAGACCAAATCTACACACGTAAGAATCCGTTATATCAGAAAAAAAAAAAGCAACACATATTATTCAATAATTTTAAAAAAAATCAACTATTTTGAAAAACATAAAATATCAATGAATTTCTAATGACTTAATTTTACAGGATTTAGTCATCTATTTCAATATTCATCGTACATAGAAAATATGAATCCATGTTATCAAAATGTTTACTAGTGATTAATTCAAGCATCTGTAGAAATATCAACAGTTCAGAAATATCCAAACACGTCTGGATTGCTATAGTAAAGGGAAGGAATGATTCCAGTAACATCACTAGACACTACATTAGCCCTCGAAAAAATACTAAATGGTCAGAGGGGGGAATACGTGGAGAATATACAATAACACGGACGTCTAGTTCATAGCATTTTATGCGAGCGACTTTCCAAGAATAACAGCCAAAGAGCTGAAGAAGAGTAGAAAGCTACTTAATACAAGCAAACTTGCCGTCAATAGAAGTTGCAGAGCCAACGGTACTACTCCCCGGCGAAGGAGACCCAATCGATCTCAAAAAGGACTTCCTTTGATCGACTACCTCTCCGTCGTCCTCTAAATTCGGCGAAGACTCCCTGGATTCATCGCTGTCAGCCAAATCTCTAAAGAACCCTACAACCTCGTCGTCATCAGCAGCGACAGGAATGGCTCGTGGGTTGGACTGAGTCTCAAAATCATCATCTCTGTTGAAAACATGAACGGAGGTGACCTCGACGTCGGCGAAGCTCACTCGACGAGCCCTCTTCTTCCTGAGAGCCAGAGTCTCGTCCTCGGTCTCCGTATTGGGCTCTTCCATATAGTTGGAAGTCATTTGAACATAAAATTAACGGATTAGCTTCTTCGATTCGATGAATTATCGAACTCAGAGCGTCATGGTGGTGGATGGGAGGAGGAACTGTACAGTGAATGGAGAAATGGAGGGAAGAAGAAGGCTCTCCTCCTGGTTTGGGGGATTTTGTGCGGGAAACGCAGCAACTGAGAATTCGAAAAAATGAGTCAATAAAAAATGCCTAAAATAATTAATAATTATTTCAAATAATAGAACAAATATTTACAACTATTTCGAATATAATTGAAAATTCGCTTTAAAACATAAAATGATAAGAATCATAATTCGAATATTGAAAAATGAAGATAAAAAATTAAAATGACGTGTAATTTACTAGTCCTAATTTCATTGCTAGAATGTAATATACAATGATATTTTATATAATTATTCTACCAATAAATTATAGGAGATATCTTATTATTTTTATAATATGCATAATTTATTCCTATATTTTTGTCTCTAATATTGTATTAACGTCCCTTTTACACTTGAATTCTTTTTGTCCATTTCTTGAGGATGGATTGACGTTTTCACATTAGTGTTCCCACTTAGTATGGTGGTGATGGCTCAAGTGATATTTGTACAAGCTAAATAATTACATTGATCCTCTTCTTGGACTAATCACGTTGAGCTTGCAATTGTTCTGTATAAAACTTGGTCGTGTCATGGCTTAGCTTTTGGAGAAGCTCCATCCTCTATATATACGATGCGATGCGATGCCCCTCTTATTTAATCGAGGCAAAAACTGATGGTATATCTTATGAGGTTTGCAATGAAGAATCGTTTGTTTATTTATTTTTAAGAGAATTGTTGTACAAACAAAGTCGGTCTAAAAAAAAAAAAAAGATATTGAGAGAAGTATCGAGCAAATCAAAAGTTTTGATATCTCGAGTGAAAACAAGCGAATTGAGATATTGTGAGAGAGTTCGAAGAATAAATTGTCAACTAATTTTCATTGTATCGTTTTTCTACTTCATTTAATTATGGTTCTTTATCTTTTATAATTTTATTTATTTATATCTATATTTTTAATTTATATTATTATTATTTTTAATCAAATATTTGTAGTCTGACCAAAGAGTTTGTGTCGTAACTTCTACTAGTTTAACCAGAGAGTAATAGTATGAATGTAAACTTAAGAGGCGTTGCATTATCTATTGAAGTTGTAAATTGAAATGAAAAGAAAATGTAATTTTGGGCGTACCCTTCAACACGCTAAAACGACACGTCGAATTCAAAATAGAAGATGTTGAAATGTAAAAGCGATATAATTGTTTAGGAAATTGAATAAATAAATGGACGGTGCTGAATTGTAAGCGAATCCAAATCGTGACCCTCTGACAAATTAAAAATTAAAATTAATTTTTTAAATAATATCCACGTGGCATCTCTAGCAGCCGATATCATCCATTCGTGCCCTCGTGGAGGAAACACATTTGCTGAGAAATTTTTCCTATTTTTGTATTTTTTTTGTTTTTCCAATTAGTAAAATCCTGATATTTTAAAGTGAATGACTAACATACCCCAAACGCGAAGAAAAGAGGGGCGGTGGTTTTCCGTAATAAAAATGAAAGTGCGTGGGCAAATGAGTCCCAAGGTGGCATCGAAGATCAGTGGCAGATACAGTTTTCCCGTCACTCTCACTCTCACTCTCACTCTCCATCTCGCGCTGCCTCTTTCTTCTCTCGTGGACTCTAGATTTCGGAGGAGTCCTGATTCTCCAGTTTGAGTTCGTGGAAATGGTGTCGTCTATGGCAGCCGTTGGTGTACTGAGAGTTCCGTCGTCGTCTTCTTCCTCTTCTTTTTCATCGGCGAATGCGTCTCATCAGAGCAGGACGATTTCGCCTCGAAGACTTTCGTTCGCTTCGTCTGTTATCTCAGGAAGTAAGATCCTCACTGCTGCTTCTGGTTTTGGTTCAGGAGGATCGTGCACTGGCCGAGCGACTCCACCGATTGTTTCTCCGAAAGCTGTTTCTGATTCAAAGAGTTCGCAGACTTGCCTCGATCCAGATGCTAGTCGGGTCTGCAGTCTTTCTTTTGTTTGATCTCATGAACATGCTTATATACTCACGCTGAAAGCTTAATTCGCTCATTCAAACTGATTTCAAATATTTACGCTTCTTCGGATCAACCACTTAGTTGCTTCAATAAGAATGAACCACAGTATAGGTTGTGAAGGTTATTCAGCTTGTTTAAGTAATTTATTAATTTTAGTACATTAATTTAAAAAAAGTAAAGCTCATTTGCAAACATAAATAAGTCGTAGAAGTATCATTTTAGCTATAAGATTACGGACAACTCAATTGAGCTACTACTAAAAAAGAAATGATCTTGCGGATCCTATCTGATAGTTAACTTAATTATGTTTAGTGGAACTAAAAACAGGAAAATTTTATGTTTCTGATGTGAATGTATTTATTGTTTGAACTTAGCGACTTACTGATTTGAGAAATGGGTGGTGATTGATTGCTCTGTTTCTGCTGTTATTGTGTGATAAAATCTTGTTCAGAGTGTGCTTGGAATTATTCTGGGAGGTGGTGCTGGGACACGGTTGTACCCGCTCACTAAGAAGAGGGCAAAACCTGCCGTTCCTCTTGGAGCAAACTACAGGCTGATTGACATTCCTGTTAGTAACTGCCTGAACAGCAACATTTCCAAGATATATGTTCTCACTCAGTTCAATTCTGCTTCTCTTAATCGCCATCTTTCTCGAGCTTATGCGAGTAACATGGGCGGATATAAAAATGAAGGCTTTGTCGAAGTTCTTGCTGCTCAGCAAAGTCCGGAAAATCCAAATTGGTTCCAGGTACATGTGCTTTTATGCTTGAAACCATTCTTTGTCTTTGTTTTTTTTTTTTAATGAACAGTATAGATGTGGTTGAAATCTTAACACTGTCATTGCTTTGAGAATACTGTCAAGGCTGAAGGAGCGTGTCATATTTTCCAGGGTACAGCTGATGCAGTGAGGCAGTATTTGTGGCTCTTTGAAGAGCACAATGTGTTGGAATTTTTGGTTCTTGCTGGGGATCATTTATACCGAATGGATTATGAGAGATTTATTCAAGCGCATAGGGAAACTGATGCTGATATTACAGTAGCTGCCCTTCCAATGGATGAAAAGCGTGCTACTGCATTTGGTCTGATGAAAATTGACGAAGAAGGGCGCATTATTGAATTTTCCGAGAAACCAAAAGGAGAACAACTGAAAGCTATGAAGGTAGCCTTGGAAAAAAAAATCTTGACTCTTTGTGCTCTTGTGGATTGTAATTCTGAAGCTTGTGGCAATCATTTTATCCCCACCTTCATTCTTGCTGTTTTCTTGTAGGTTGATACAACTATTTTGGGTCTAGACGACGAGAGAGCAAAAGATATGCCTTTCATTGCAAGCATGGGTATATATGTTATTAGCAAAAATGTGATGTTAGACCTGCTTCGGGAGAAGTTTCCCAGTGCAAATGATTTTGGAAGTGAAGTTATCCCTGGCGCAACTTCTATTGGAATGAGAGTATGTTCCTGATCTACAGCTTTCTTAGACAAGTGAATTCCTCCTCAATGCATTCCCATAATTATGTGACACAAAACAAGAGTTTCAGCTGCATACTAAAGTCCTTGCCCTTCTATGGCATCGATTCCAAAGGGATAAATGAAAACTGGGAGACTACTAATGTGACCTCTTATCGTGTCTAGAATTCAAGCTTAACGATTTCAAAAATAGAATTTCTTTTCTTACAATGATAACCTACACCGACTAGGCAATCCGGTTTGTCATTCTTTGGTTTTTGTCGGGTAGAACTTTAGGTTAGACATGAGGTCAGATATGGGGTTGAGGGTTTTTATTGATCACCTTCCTCTTTATTTTTTTCTTCTTTCTGATTGACACAAATATTTATTATTACTGATAAAAAAAATCATCCCCTCTTCTTCGTTTCTGCCAATTCTTTTACTTTCTCAAGGGTAGCCATTTGATCGTGAATTTGAACAGGTACAAGCTTACTTGTATGATGGTTACTGGGAAGACATTGGTACAATTGAGGCCTTTTATAATGCAAACTTGGGGATCACCAAAAAACCTGTACCAGATTTCAGGTGGGTTTAGTTTTAGCTCTTCTTCATTTTTTTTTAAACCATGAATGTCTTGCTAAACTCTGTTATATTAACAGTTTTGAATTTCTTTTGCAGCTTCTACGATCGGTCATCTCCAATCTATACCCAGCCTCGGTATTTACCCCCATCCAAAATGCTTGATGCTGATGTCACAGATAGTGTAATTGGCGAGGGCTGCGTCATAAAGGTCAGTCCTGCTAAAATAATTTTAGTTTTCACCCTTTTATCTGAATGTGTTTAGTCTCTTAAAAATCGTCTGAGTTAATATCCTCGTCATCTCTCAACTTTTGTTTTTTTCTCAGCAGAACTGTAAGATTCATCATTCTGTTGTTGGGCTTCGATCTTGCATCTCAGAGGGTGCAATAATAGAAGATACCTTGCTGATGGGAGCTGATTATTATGAAGTAATCACTGGTTTTTTCTAACAACTTATATTCTCCTTTTCTTTCGCTCGTGTCATAAAATACACTTTTGAACATTTATTTGGTATGTTCTAATCCAGTTGAAAGTCTGATGAACAGCGATATAACTTGTATTTCCTTGTCTTTTTTGATCTTCCAGACGGATGCCGATAGGAGATTCTTAGCAGCCAAAGGTGGAGTGCCAATTGGCATTGGTAGAAACTCTCACATTAGGAGAGCAATAATTGACAAAAACGCTCGCATTGGGGATAATGTGAAGGTTTGTCACTAGCACATTTTCTTCTCCATACGAATTTTATGAGTTTTATATGCAAATTAAAAAAAGCTGTAATCTTGGCTCGAGTAAAAACAAATTATGATAGCTCTATTTTCTGTTCATTCATCCTACAAATTACATGCTTCTTGTAACGTTGGCATTCGTCCAAAAGCCCACATTTTTTCAGTAAAAAAGAAAGATCTTTGACATGAAAATTGACATTTCAGATCCTCAATAGCGACAATGTGCAAGAAGCAGCAAGGGAGACAGATGGGTATTTTATTAAAAGTGGAATAGTAACAGTAATCAAGGACGCCTTGATTCCCAGTGGCAGTGTCATATAGAGTTTCCCAATGGATGGAAGAGTATCTCCTGGCGTTTTGGTTTGAAAGAAGCCAAAGTCTAATGCCAGGTCTGTGGGTTCAGATATTTTGCCTTTGGTTGTATTAGTTAATTTCATTTTACGAAGAGAAAATACCTCAATAAACTCGGGTGTAAATTGCCTTTTCCACTCTACAATCTACATGTATAAAAAAACAATCTCTCTCAGCCAATCTCACTTTTAGTTTCATTTTACGGGTTAAGTGATGAATAAGGCAATGCAGAGAGACACAAGATTTTACTCATACCAGCTTCGGCTATCCCCGCCCCTCAGACTGTGATGCTGGCAACCTTGAAGTGCAATTACTCCACTTTTATACATCTCATGGACTTCCCAACAATTTGATCATTCTTTCCACTCTATTGCATCAGAAAATTCCAAACAAAACAGAAATCTAAATCAAATGCGCAGGTTACTTGGAATTTTGGTCTCCCACCAGTCAAATTTGATCACTTATTTTCTACTCTTGCGTCAAATAATACCAAAAATTAGAACCAAAAAACCATCCAAATGCATAATAAATGATCACTCAAATTTAAGTTTACATTAGATCAACAGTATATGTACATAAATATGTACAGCTCCCGCGTCAACAGGGATGGAGAGGGAAGGTGTTGGACACTATTAAGAGAAGTTTGACACAGTCCATTATAAACTATAATGACCACTATATCAAAAATATCTGCTTCTGTCTCCAATTAAGCACAGTAAACCTTCTATGCATATGATATGCTCTTTCCGTGTCCTGTCAACAGCACAGCCGTAAAATAGAAATTTTTGGTATCCCGACGGCTAGAAAGCTAATGCATAGCAAAGCAAAGGGGAGAGTAGCTACAATCTTAAAGATAATCTATACGAAATGAAATACCTTCTTCAGTGATCGACTTTGCCAAGGCATCACTGTTCAATGGACGACTATCTGGCTTGCATTTTCCTCCATTTATCCTTAAGATCAACAGGACCACGCCTCCCGCCAAATATATGGTTACCAAATTCCAGAATTTTCCTCCAAGGAAGATTTTTGTTAACTGAGGTTGAAAATTTTTGTACTCCTTCCTGTACCCCAATTACTCTAAGAAACTTAAATTTCAAATCTGACAAACACTAAAAGCCTCTTTAGCGTAGTTACACACTGGAACACAACAAAGTGCGCAGCCATGTTCATAGTTTGTAATTAAAATGAAATGAAATAAAATAAAATAGTGCAGAACTCCAAATGACTGATGGATAACAGGATTTGAAATCACACGGTAAGAAATTTGATACACAATTAACCAAATACTTCACAAAAGAAAAAGTATACGTACAACTATCTGAATGGCAAAAAATGAAATCTGAAACTGGTGGAATCGCCCTACGTCATCCTCATTACACATAACAAAACAGTCAGCATATTTCGAGAGTTTTGATTGTTACACACAGATTATGTATGGTAGCTACTATATTTATCTTTTCTTTTAAGGGAATAAGAGATCACTGCAAAATAACCATATACTTTTCGAACCATGCAAGAACTATTGTAGATTTCAATCCCAAGGAAGTGAAGAACAATGTACTGCAAGTCTACTCCATCAATAAATTTATTAAAAAATAGTTTATGCTCATTAACTAATACCCTTAGCATTTCCTCCTCTTCTGTCGTCCATGGCAACCTCTTACGCTTTGCATCAGGATGAGTCAACGTTTTGCTGCAAATTAAAAGATTAAAGCCAATAAAAGTTTGCACGTACTGTGCCACAAAATGATCGATAAAATCAATGACAAGAAAAAACCAATTGGAATGACAAAAAAGCCGCAGAGAGTACATGTACACAGATAACTCACAATTTCTTAACTGATTTGGGGCTTTCTTTTGATATTTTGGACTTAGAAACTCCTTCAATTTCAATTGCACCTTTTATCTCATTCTCTTTAAAAAGTGCACGAGGTGACCTCCGGGGCAAGCCACTAATTTTTTGCTTCTTTATTTTACGAGCTTTAATTTTGACACGCCTCTTCCGCTTTAAAGGAGTCTCACAACCTGCATTATTGTCTTTGGATCCATGATTGGTATTTACAGGCAGTTCTATTTTATCTAGTCTTCCATCAACATCACCCTCAGAGGAATTTTCATTAGTCTTGAAACCCCCTAGTGACTCAGAGTCAGATTCAATGCTGTCACTAACAGCAGATGTGTAAGGATGTGGCTGACTGTCGTCGTCATCACTCACTATTCCAGATTGAGTTTTCTCACTATCAAACAAAAAGAAAAATTAAAGTCAATTAAAGTTGCTAGAATGTGCCACATCTAAGTTGCCAGCATTAATGAACAAAAAGCACACAGGACTCTAGCAAAATAAGATACAAAAGGAACATGAACACCAACTGCCTCACACTTGCTTAACAGATTCATGGCCTTCTTTTTTGGAGGTTGAAACTTCATTTTTATTTGCTGCATCCTCTCCTGTCCTTTTATTAACTGTGCGGGGTGACCTCCTGGGCACGCTACTATTATTTTGCTTCTTTATCTTATGATCTTTTGTTTTGACAGGCTTTTTCTGCTTTAAAGGACTCTCACCACCTGCAGTAATGGCTTGGAATCCACGATTGGTGTTTTCCGGCAGATCCCCTTCATCTAGTCTACTATCGACATTAGCTTCAGAGTAATTTTGTTTAGTCATGAAATCCTTAGGTGACTCAGTATCAGATTCAATGCTGTCCGTGCCACTGTTGTAGGCATAAGGATGTGCTGGACCATCACCATCATCACACACTATTCCAGACGTGGTATTCTTACTATCATTTTCTTCATGTTGATCGTGCTCCACTTGCACTGATTGATTTTGCACTTTTTCAGCTACCCCATCTTCCTTCTCTGAATTGTTGCTTGTAGAGACACTTGAGCCTATAAAACTTGACAATGCTTTCTTCGCTGCCATAGCATTTTTCCTCAATTTATGAGCTTGTATTAGAGCTCGTTTGTATGAGCAGTATGGACAGTAAAATTTTCCATCATAGTCAAAATTAGGCTTGCAGGACATGCAGTTCTCATGGATAGCTATTGGACAGCCTCTTACATTACATATCAACAAACTGCCTCTTTCATCGCATCTTATACAAGCCTCTTTCTTTAACCAATCTTTACCTTCTACCCTATCATGTATCTCTTTTCCTGATGTCTCACGCATGTCAACTTTCTGTCAAAATATATACTTCATAAAACTTTGCTTAATGGCTAATCCAAATCAAACTGTGAATACAGATTCCTTCAAAGAATCTATACTGTCGATGATTTTTAAAGAATACATAAATGAATTTATTAATTTTAACCAAACAGCTCAAGCTTTTGAGATTGTTAGTAATTTAGATATCAAGCAAAAAAATTATCAAGTTCGATTCTATGCCAAGTCAATGTAAGCCCATTTACAAAACAATCTCCATGGAAGGACCGATAAAAAAAAATAGCTGACATGGGAGGGGAAATCTTAAAGCAATATATAAACGAATAAATTATTCTCAATACAACCCTTTAAGCTTTTGAAATTATTGGTAATTTGAGATGGCTGGTAATTTATCAGCCATTGAGTAATTGAAAATATCTGAATAAGTTCCGATATTGTTCTAATAAATGAAAATTCTTCAAACACAAATGAAAACATCACTGCGGAGAATCCAGCAAAGGCATAACAAAGCTATATAAACTGTGATGAGCAGAATAAACTAACGCAGACTACGTTCGTCACAAGGAAGAACAACAAAAATAATCGGCAAAAAAGCGTCAGTCGACGAAGAAGACGAAAGTAAAAAAGAAACCTGGCCTGATTCAACTGTATGGCCAATGAAAATGTCGTAAAAGTGGGACGAGGAGGATCAAGGACTCTCGGAAACTTCCGTCAACCACCGGAATGACTCTCCGTTCTCGTCGATATTCTGTTCCAGAGGAGTGAACATTTCTCCGCTCAACCGGGAAATCAGAAAGAGATTATCGCCAATTGCTTGCACCGATCTGTCTTAAATTCGGAACTCTCAGAAGTAGGGCGTGTTTGGAAGCAATAGTTTTAGGCAATTGGATTAAAACAGTTTTTGAAATGGAATTTCCTGTATTAGAAAAGGTTATTTTTGCCATTTGATACTTTTATAGGGTTAAAAATACAGATAAAAAGTCAATAAAATCAAATCAAATAAAGGAAACAAGGTGTTCTAGTAAATTTATGGTTGTTTTATTTTATACGTGTTAAATAATAATTAATATATTAATTATAATAATAATTATTTAACATTAAAATATAAAAAAATTAAAAATTAAAATATTTATTAATGAGTTATACTTAAAAATAATTAACGGAGCATAATTAAACGAGCTGAATGTACTGTATAAAAATAAATAATTTTTTTAAATAAAGATTTAGAAAAAACTCAAGGCATATAAAATTTATAAATATTTGTATTTGAAGAAATAGAAAAAAAGTAATGAGATTATATTTTCTAGATTTTTGAAATATGTTATTAATTATTAAAATTAAAAATAAAAATAAAAAGACTGTTTTGGTTCTTGGTTTGGGCCATAGGGTTCTTGAGGTTAAAAATAGGGGAAGAAGGCGACCCTGGCATGGAGAAGGCCCAATGTAGTGGGATCAATGGTGGTGGAGTAACAGCCATTGGTTTGGCAGCTGTGGTTCTCAAGATGAGGATTGGTATGGCCCACATGCCGGTCCTCTTTTGTACTCATTTCCTCTGCCTATACAGCAAATCTACCTCCCGCATATAACCCACCTCTTCGCCAAAGTGCACGACACTAAAGGGTTTTTGGATTTAATTCTCAGTTCGGGTCAGGATCTCTCTGCGTCTCCCCAAAAGGCATAAGCTTGTTGTGAGTTTTTCGGATTTAACCGTCTTACTTCTGCTTCAGGTTTGGAATCGTAATTAGGCGTAAGCGCTGTCTTTTTCGTCTTTTTATTTTGGTCAAAGTCGAAGGAGGATATAGTTTCGAGCTCCTTCTCTGCTTAAGTTTAACAATTGAATTCTGTTACTGATTGGGGTGTAGTTTGTTCATTGCTATTCAATTGTTTGTCTGCTATGCTTTTTACTGTAATTTGATGTTGTAGCTTTTTGTGAATTATTAATAACTTTCTCTTTCTATCGTATGCAGTTTGTCCTCATGGCATCGAAACCTAGTCCTACGGGTAAGCTGAATACAAAATTTCTTCCATTTCATGACCCACCGATTTTGCTTCAGTGGGACTGCTTTTGTATATTGATATGTTTTTGCTAATCTTCTATCTCATCATCATTGTCATCGGTAGTTATTTGGAAACATGTTATGCCTGCTTCCTGAATGGCTTTCCGTCATTGTTTTTATGGGTTGTGTAGTTTTGGTTAATTTTGATTGATATTCAACTGTAGATGAGATGACACAGCATATAACTATATACCGAGTCAGGAATACAATTGGATTTAGGATTACTATTAACTTATGAGTCTATTATTCTCGGTTTTTCTTTTGTAAAACCATATGACGTGGTGCTCAAGGTGCTTATTGTGACCTCACTATTGTGACCTCACTTTGATAACCGGGCCAGTATGATGCATTTTGGATTACTATGACTTGTGTCTGTGTGTTTCAAATGAAAAGATATGCAATTGAAGAATTTAAGAGTGGATAAGTCGTGATGCTTGGGAAAAGATATGCGAATGTATGGTAACTGAGAAGCTGTCATTCATCATGGTGTAGTTTGAAAGAAATAAGGTGGCAACTGTCTCTTGGCTCCACCTTTCCTGCCTATTGCTCAGATTTTCATTTAATGTGTTAGAAATTTTCAAACTCTGATTTTGAAAAGCACTTAAAGAAGCTAGAGTAAATGGTCACTTCTTAGAGGTTGAACAAACAAACCATTTATCAATATTCTCCACAATTTGAATGTAATGCCACAGAAAAAAAATGAATAAATTAACACTATACTCGTTGATGATTCTACACAATGATCAATTATCCAGACTAATTTGATCTATAAACTTGCTTTTTTGTATAGGTTTTCTATTGCTTTATGTAGAAATGATATGTCAAGGCTGTATTCTCTATTTTCAGATGAAAAAACTGGTTTGAGCGAGATAATCTATAAATCTGAAACATCCTCTATGGAGCCACCGCCACCCTCTTCCACAGAATCATCCCCTCGTGCTGGCAATGTATGTTGACAAATTTTGTACAGTTGATATTTAGAAGAAAGAAATCATATGGTACAATAAAATGTGCGGGTTCAGTTTATGGACGATATGCGGGGGACCTTTCAAATTATCTTGGAATACAAGCTTGCTCTTCATGTTTTTTTTTTGTTTGGGTTGTTGTGCATGTGTTTAAAGCTTTAAATGGGCAATTTTATTTTGTTTTAATAATGTGTAGTGGCATACACAGGATCCTAGCATCAAGGACGCATGTGAAACGTCCTCTAGGCCGCCATCGGCAGCCTCTTCCCAGGGTGCTGGGTTTCCTACAAGCCCTTTTGATTTATCGGTCCTAAATGACCTGCTTAATGTATGGTCACAACTTTTGTCTTGTTGATTTCTATAACAAAGAAAAATGTAACAAATTGGTGCAAAAAGTGTTTGAGATATTTTTATATAGGACTCTAATATGTGGGGGGCTTTTCAATTATCTTTAAACTACAAACCTTTTTGGATTTTTGTGCGTGCGTTCATTGAAGCTTTACATGGAAATTTTTGTTTTAAATGCTTGTTTTGATAATGTGTAATGTGACGTGCACAGGATCCTAGCATGAAGGAAGCAGCATTTGTAACATCCTCTATGCAGCCACCCGCTGCTTCTTCCCAGGGTGCTGGGTTTCCTACAAACCCTTTCGATTTCTCAGCCATGAGTGGCCTGCTTAATGTATGCTCGCAACTTGTGCACTGAATGTAACAAATAGGTGCAAAAAAATGTTGTTTCCATATCTGAGATGTTCGACAGGGATTTATATTGGACTGCAATATGTAGGGGGCTTTTGATTTATCTTTGAAATACCAAACAGCTCTTCATTCTTATGGATTTCTGTGCATGTGTTCATGGAAACTTTTAAATGGAAAATTATGTTTTCAATGTGTTTTTTTATAACCTATGATGTGGTTTACGCAGGATCCTAGCATGAAGGAAGCATTTGAAGCATCCTCTATGCAGCCACCCACAGCTTCTTCTCAGGGTGCTGGGTTTCCTACGAACCCTTTCGATTTCTCGGCCATGAGTGGTCTGCTCAATGTATGCTCACTTCTGCACTGTTGATCTATAAAACAAAAGGAAATGTAACAAGCTGTTACAAAAAAATGTATTTATTTCCATTTCTGAATGGTTTGGACAGATACTTATATTGGAATCTGATATGGGGGGACCTTTTGAATTATCTGTGATTTGGAAACCTGCTCTTCATTCTTCTGGGTTTTTGTGCATGTGTTTTTTGAAGCTTTAAATGGACATTTTCTTTTGAATGTTTTGTTTTGGTAATACATACTGGGGCTAAATGTGGCATACCCAGGATCCGAGCATTAAGGAGTTAGCAGAACAGATAGCAAAAGATCCTGCATTCAACCAGATGGCTGAGCAGCTTCAGAAAACTTTTCAAGGTGGATCAGTTGAACAGGGAATCCCCCAGTTTGATTCACAACAATATTATTCCACAATGCAACAGGTCATGCAGAATCCTCAATTTATGTCTATGGCTGAGCAACTTGGTAGTGCATTAATGCAGGTTTGTTCAATGAATAATATTTTTTCTTTAGATAGAAGTGTCACAGCACATTGAGATTTGAGTCTTTAATACAGAGAGGGAGTCTTAGTTTTTTCTATCTTCAGGACCCATCTATGTCTAGAATGCTAGAGACTTTTGCAAATCCGTCAAGTAAACAGCTTGAAGAACGAATGTCGCGTCTTAGAGAAGATCCTTCCTTGAAGCCTATTTTGGAGGAGATAGAGAATGGTGGACCAGCTGCTATGATGAAGTCGGGACGTTTAATTATAATTATTGAGATATGTTATTTTTTCACTTTGAATCTAGAAATTTTATGCTTAAAGTGCGACATCTGCTTTTTTGCAGGTACTGGAATGATAAAGATGTCTTGCAGAAATTAGGTGAAGCAATGGGTCTTGCAGCTACAGGAGATGCAGTAGCTGCTGACAACTCTGCGGTAGATGATGCTGAAGAAGTGATAAATGAGGACGAGTCAATAGTTCATAATACTGCTAGTGTTGGCGATGTTGAGGTAGAATACACCAATTTGTATCTTCATCTTCACCCCTTTAATGTTTCTGGCCTCTTATGTTGATCTAAGGATTAAGGATTTTAAGCAGACTGTCAATAATAACATGGTTACGACATCATAATATTCTAAAGCTGCAAACATAAGTTTGTCTATTTTCTGGATCTTGTAGCACTGAGGTTTTCTTTGTTGAATCATTTGTTTGAAAAGTACTATGACCTGACCGAACTTACCTGTAAAATGTTGTTCGCAAGTATATATCAATATCTTGTTAACATCTCAGCCAGTGAAAGTATATACTATATCAACTTACAGCTTCAATGTTGATTTATTAATCTATGACTGCCTTGTTTTTTTATTACTCTTTGAATCTTTTTTGATCCTATCGGTAGTGTTGTTTGGTTCTTGAAAAGCGTCCTGGACTTCTCAAATATTTTCTGAATTTTACTTTGTCCAGCTCTATTTGTTCAATTGTGTTGCCTAATTATTTCTCTTTGAATCTTCGTTGCTCCTATCATTAGAGTTGTTGGTGCTTGGAAAGCGTCATGGATCACTCAAGTATTTTCTGATACTACATATGTTAAGTCCACCTCTATTTGATTAACTATATTTCCTAATTATTCCAAACCTGGAATTTTAACCCAACAGCCTTGAAATGTTGCCCTGACATAACTTTGTATATGCTCACCTTTCATCAGTATATGGGCTAGTCATTTGTCAATCAGCGGTTGAAATCTGCTTTGAAAACATAACATGTTAACTGAAGACCATCGGATGTTGCGTAGATATTGTTTTTTATTCTCACTTTGCATAGGCTGAAAATAAATTTTCAACCAGGGATTGAAAGCTGCTCTGGCTTCTGGTGCCAACAAGGACGAAGAAGATTCAGAAGGAAGAACAGCGTTGCATTTTGCATGTGGTTATGGCGAGGTATGGTTCTTCTTGAGCTTCTCCAACTTGACCTCCTCTCTAACCGATCAAATACTTTTTATATGTTCTAACACAGTTGATAGGCGAACTTTATGATACTAGATTTATTCATGGTATTTCTATCAGCATACACTCAGCCCTAAAGAAAAAAGTTTTCTTGGTGGAAAAAAGTTCAATTTTTTCCACCAATCCTACGCTAATTGGTGAACAATCATTCTTTCTATGTGAATCTTGCTGAAAATATGAACTCTCGTTTACAGGTGAAGTGTGCTCAGATTCTCCTTGAAACTGGAGCTGCTGTTGACGCTTTGGACAAGAACAAGAACACAGCACTTCATTATGCAGCTGGTTATGGCAGAAAAGAGTGTGTGGCTCTTCTGCTGGAAAACGGAGCTGCTGTGTAAGCAAACAACCATTTTCACGTTCTTATTGCTCTCCTACTTTCACTGGGATTTCATTGTGGGATATGCTTATCCACCTTTGTCTTCCATTTTTACACGCAGCACTCTCCAGAATATGGATGGAAAAACTCCGATTGACGTTGCTAAGCTAAACAGCCAACATGAAGTGCTGAAACTACTCGAGAAGGATGCATTCCTATAAATTGGAAAATATGGTGACATTTTAATACTCAAAAGTGATACATTTCAGGCATTTTCAGGCATTTGAGTGTGTTGTTAGACCATTCTGCTTCTGTGGTTTAAGGATATTGTTACAACTTGATGCTTTTATCTTTGTCATGCCCCATTACCATGCTGCCCGAATTCTTTTATTTAAGACACTTAATTGTTCTTAATCGCCTTGTCTCAAGGATCGAAACTTCAGAGGATCCTTATGGATAAATTAAATTTCAAGAAAATTGGAAATCAGAATAATATATCATCTATTTATTTGTTTATGTAAAACCAAAATCTTTCATCGCAGGACAACAGAAGAATCACTGCACAAATATAATGAATTGGCTTCATTTAGGCTGCCCTTTTTTTGCCACTACGGGTACATCAGATCATCCGGCTTCTTACTCATCTCTACCTCCACTTTCATGCTTATTTCCGTCGAAGAATCTATGTCCATTGCCTGAAAAAAAAAACAACCCATGAGCAACCTCGAACTATTGTGGGACTTCTTAGTGAGTTTGCATGAAATGTTACCTTTGAAAATGTCGCCCCGGCTGCTGATACTTTATCCAAGCCTCTACTCTCGGGAGTTCCTTCCTGGAAGTTATTATTTAAAAATATCATCATTACACAGTTAGTGACTATAAACAGAACCACGCAGCTTCTTGACGCCTCAGAATTTTAAGCTAACTACGATTATGTAGATGAAACTCTTAAGAACAAGAGCCATCTCACATGGTCTAGTGAGAAGAAAAAAAAGACATCGAACAGCTCAGCAAAATGGCATTGGTACATCATAAAAATAATGAAATAAACTGAAGACTAAATTTAAGAATCAATCAGATTAAGGGTATCCGATCAAATACCCCATTTCAAATCAAGAAGGATGATATTGCCTTCAATTTTGAAAGGGTGGTAATCAACTCACTACTGATATATTCAAGAAATCACAGAATTAGGAGACAATACCGGATCTTTGAGCTCGGTCTCAACCATTTCTCTCTTTACTCTGCTTAGTGAAGGCTTTCTGTAAAACATTTTAAGTCACTTAATTGTTTAGTCGATAATACTAATTATCTTTGCTAAAATGAACTACAAGTATAATACCTATCCTCATCAACTTCCATATCTGAATCTGGATCCGCCCATCTCTCATCCGGATCATTTTGATCTTCATCAGCCTGAATTTTAGTACAACAAAAGGAATTGAGGTCTGTGACATAACAAAATTGGAAGGACTAATTTACTACAACCATTAGGTATTTAAAGAACACACCTCAGGGAATTCAGTATCAGGGGGCCTTTCCTGAAATTGAACACTAGGTGCATGTTGAAGCTTTGAGAGATTCTCAAGAAGTTTTCCTCGTATTTCCTCCAATAATGAGGGAGAGTTTTTATTTTCCATATTACTAGGGGCAACATGCAAAGTGTAATCTGGGCCAAAATACTCATAATATTCGTGCTGTGGCATTTTGTCATCAACTTCTATTCCAAGAGCAACTCCTGTCTGGCTCGAAGGTAACAGAGTAGAGGTTAAACCAGATAAGAGTGAGATAATAATTGAAAAAAAAAAAAAAAAAAGATAAATTGTAATCGATATATTGAGGAGCAATGCTCTAAATTATTGGCCTTAATTAAATAAGAAGAATGTGATGACTTTTTATTCAGCTTGATCTATCACAAACTTCAAACATTATATTCAATCAAAATAGTACAGCTGATACCTCATAGCACCAGCATCGAGCAACATTTCGAATGGTGTAGCCACCACCACCAAGGAGCAGTAGAGGAACATTAAACGATCTCATGTACTTAACACACTCTGCATGACCTTTAATGGAAAGATTGAAGCATCCTAGCCTGTCTCCAGATAAGGAGTCAGCACCACATTGGAGGACCACAGCACCAGGCCTATAAACTTCCATAACCTTTCCAATTATTGGTTTGAACAAAAAATGATAGCTCTCATCATCTATACCATCGTCTAGTGGAACATTTAGAGAATAATACTTTCCTTTTGCATAACCAATATCACGCAGATCACCGGTACCAGGGAAATAGTCTCCAAATTTGTGGAATGAAACAGTCATCACCCGATCAGTTGTATAAAAAGCCTCTTCTACACCATCTCCGTGGTGAATATCGATGTCAACATATAAAACACGCTGCAAGAAAAGAAATAATAAAAAAATATAAGAACAAGATAAAAACTGTAGCTGCCCTTTATTTTGCCTGCATTTTGCTTCACCTGAAGAGACTGCACAAATAAATTTTTCAGACATAAATTTGCAGGTCTACTAGCAATTTTATAATAAACCAATTGCCAAATTTTTTTTATCTGAATCAAAGTCACTGTAGACATGCTTGTAAAAGAGTGCACTTGAATGATATAACTCTAAAAAGGAATTAGATACTATGGTCACAGGTATGGTCCATATTGAAGCCAAATAAATCATTATTTTTGTCTTGAGTTAAACAAATATGGTTGCACTTATACAAACCTCGTGCTGTTTAAGAAGCTCTAAGATAGCAAGGACAATATCGTTGACATAGCAAAAACCTGAAGCCTCGCACTTTTTAGCATGATGGAGTCCACCAGCCCAATTCACAGCAATATCACATAGATTGTGGTTCAACTTAACAGCACCACCAACTGAGCCACCAGCAGAAGTTTGACAAAAAGAGTACAGTCCATCAAAAACCGGGCAATCCTCACCAACATTGAAACGCTTGAGTTGCCTCAGCTGATCTTGTTGGGTTTCAGGTGTAATAGTTCTTAGGAAAGATACATAATCATCAGCATGGAAGCGACAAAGGTCCCTATCCCTCGCAGGAAAGGGCTTGAGAACCTGCATATGCTGAAGCAATCCATAGTGGGCGAGAAGAGCATGGGTCATTCTGATGCGATGAGGCTTCATAGGATGTCCCTGGCCATAATAGTAATTTCCAACCTCGGGGTCATAGAAGTAACACACCTTTCTTTTAACTGCATCAGAGCCCGAAGGTAAGGAATTGCCTCCGGTGTCCATATTATTTGCTCTGTTACTCGAATTTCAAATAACCCTAGTAAGATTTCATACTTTTATGCCGTTCCCTAAACAAGCAAATAAATGAAGCACTCAAAGAGTAATATGGCAACGGATTTAGATTTCACCACTTAGTAACAGGTTTAAAAACATTTGCTTGACTCTTGATCTGGTCCGGCACCGTATTTCGAGAAAATAGTCAATAAGAATGATTCAGAACCTTTAAATTCAGGAAAGAGGGAAACAACAGCCCCACAACAGCCGACCCGATTTCCTTTCCTTTATTTATAATTTTTTTGGAGGTTGCGATAAAGGGTGGCCAAGCTTAAACAATTTAACTCCAATCTTTATTTTCAAAAACGAAGAACAGCGGATAAAGACTCCAATATGTATAGAAATTGAACGAGTAACTAACTTAATTATTGGTAGAGCAAATAATTACGCATAGAAAAGCAAAGAAATAAGGAAACAGAACACAGACGAGAAAAACGTAAACGCAGCAACGCCCTGGACCAGAAATCCCAATATAAATAAGAAGAAGCAACAACGAAACAGCGAATAATCAAATGAGGAAAAAAAAAGAAAGAAAGAAAGGGCAGTGACTATATACTTAAAACAAGGTAATGAGCCAAAGTGTGAAACTTTCTAGAAGGGTACCTGACTGAGTAAGGAAGAGCAGGGTCGAGCTCCTACTGGCAGAGAACGCAAGGTGGGGAGGAGGAAGAAGAAGGGTCTAGATCTTTTAAAACGTCAGACGAGTATTTGTAGTACACCTTGACAATAATCCTTCGGCTTTAATTTGAAATAAGCTTTGGACTAAAAATTTTAACTACAATATCAAATTACTCAAAATATAACAAATTACACTTTGACCAAGCATATCACTCCGTTCTCAATTTACGTCGAGATCAAAAAGGCGATCTAAAATGAATGGTCCCTTGATATGTCAAGTATTGACATGACACTGTACATATTGAGTTGGGAGGTCAATGTGGGAGTGGAGACCCCATGTTCAACGTGTACTGTACGTGATTCGAGAACGAGAAGTCACCGCCCTAGATTGGCTCTCATTCCCTGCTTCTCCATTATAGGGAGTGGTTGAAGATTGGGGGTCACTGCCTCGGATCGACTCCGGATTCTTTGCGTCTCCATTTTTTAGGATGGTCGGAAACAGGAGGTCACTATCCCTGATCAGTCCCCTGTTCTCAAAATTAGGTCTGAGAATGAAGAGTCACCCCTCATAACAGGAGGCCGATCACAGACTTTATATAAGAAATCATTCTCACTTCTTAATGGCAAAAAAACCTCATTTTCTCTCGGTCCTCTCAATTCTAACATGAAATCTGACCATTTCGCACCCCCACTGTGTTGATTTTTCCATCTCTTGTCATTTTCTTCAAATATCATTAAAAAAATCCTACAAAACCAAGCCTTAAATCTTGCTCCAGAAAATTTTCTCTAAATTAGTGACATTGATGAATTCTAATTCGAGTAAATCAGTTGATTTAGACGAGACAACAACTTTTGATGCCAACATGGACAGGTATTCGTACTCCACGTCCATATATGGTGATCTTTGGGCATTCGATCACCTTAAAGATAATGAAAATAGAGGTGCAATCGATGTCGAAAACTCTAGACGACGAGTTTCGAACACCGGTCGACTCGGAGAATGATGAGATGAAAAACAAACCGATAAGGGAAGAAATTTTGATAGAATTTTATTTGAAAAAAAATATAGTTCTTTAAAAGTAATTAGAGAAGAAATAATATAATATATGACGACAGTTTGTGAAGACGGATGTGATTGGCGATTGCATGGTTCGAAGATGTAAAATGAACTTATGTTTCAAATAAAGAGTTTCAACAATTCTCACAATTACTCAAAAAAAACTGTCGATACACTACAACAAAATGAGTAGCAAATCATTATTTTGATAGGTTCAAAAGCCAACCTAAGTGAAAATTTCGTCCATTATCGAGAGAATAAGGAAGAATTTGAATGTCAATATTGCACCGAATCTTGCCAGAAAAAAAAGAAGCGAAGCGCGAAAACTCAATGAAAGAAATGGTGATGAACAATATAAACTATTGTGGTCGTACCCATAAGAAATACGTAGATCAAATCCGAGCAGCACATTAGGTGTAACAGTTAGGTTTCCAATTCAAAAAATTCAAATTTAAATTTTCAAATCAATTTAGATTTAATTGTTACAATCTATAAGATTCAAATGATTGGATGAACCTATTCTAAAAATCGTCTATATTCAGGTTAAGTTTGGATTTAACCTTCCCTAACCACTAAACTATCAGATAACATATCTAGAAATCTGATTAGGGATCAGATTTACTAGCAACAAATCTGTTTGAACTTGGGGGGAGTTGGTTCAGAACTTCTCCTATAAAAGGAGAAGCTCGATGAAGAAGGAAAGTACACCGGAACGGGCTCTCTCTCTCTCTCTCTCTCTCTCTCTCTCTCTCTCTCTCTCTCTCTCTCTCTCCCTCCCTCTCCCTCCCCCTCTTAAGTTCTTTAATCTCTTTTCAGCCTCCAGACGAAGTCGAGCTCTGAGGAAGAAGCAACTTCGAAGGTGAGCTCCTCGGCGAACCTTCTCCGGTACGAAGAGCAACCACCGACGGCCATCAACGAAGTAAGATCTCTCTCCTCTCGCTCTATTTACCTTTGTCGTGTTTTCTCTCTCTCTCTCTCTCTCTGATGCTCTCTCTCGACAGAACCACGTGACTGAGAAGGAAGAAGAAGAAGGTTCAGTTTTAAGAAAACTGAACCAGTTTACTTAAGTCAAACCAAACCGGTCGACCTAAACTGCCCCTATCGACTCAGCCCGGCCCCTTTGACCAGAACTAACCCGATTGGTCCTAAACCGAATTAAGATTTTACCGGTAAGAAATTTCTACCTAAATCATTTTTAATGGAATTACTCAAGTAGGAATTTAACATCAATATTTTATTTAGGCAAAAACAGATCCCGAAAGTCAGACGAACTAATCCAACTCGACCTGATTTGACCTAAGAGTACAAGTAGGATAATATTTGAAATATTGAAAAAATCTCAATAGATCTACCCCAAACGCTCGGAACCCAGGTAACTGAAAATACCATTTTCATTGTTTTGGCTATGACCCTACATCACAAGAGATTATATCCATTTTCTTATAATTGTTTTATTACACAAGTTGATATTTGAGCACACATGTTTATGCATGGACATAGAATAGTACAAAATATAAAATTTGTAGGACATTTGTATGTGTGTGAAAATGATGAAATTGACGAAAAATACGTGATAGCAAAAACTTGAACGACAATAAGATGGTGAGCTTAAACGTCAATGTAAAATTAAAAGTAAAAGATGACGAACACTGAACGATAATGAGATGATCAAATCTTAAAAGAAGGTTGGAAAAGAATTTCAATCAGTATGTAACTGTTAATACAGGATTCAGTAGAAGTAATTGTTAATTTTACGCTGACATGTGTTTTCACTTGCTGAGATTATTGCTTACATTTTGTAAATAGTGATATAGGTGGGTTTTTATATGAGGAATAATTAGTTGCAATCGAAAATCTCCCAGTGGCAATCGAGCATACAGAAGAAGATAGTGATATACCCGATAAAGGAATTTAAAGTATTATGTTTTAATTTTAAAAGTATTTCGATTTTTATTTTAACTCCGAATAAATTATGTTGAATTTTATTATTAGAATTTTTATGAATTATTTATGATTCTACATTTATCTTGAATAAGTTTAATTAATATTTTAATTATAGTTTTTGCGCATTTAATGATTTTTATTTAATATTTTAAAAATATTTTTTTAAAATTAGGAATTTTAACGCTCAATTTTAAATCAAATTTCGGAGAAAAATTTGTAGGGTTTGTAAATTGGAGATTTTAAAATCAGGACGTGACATTAGGCCTACATATTTACTTGGTGGGCTTTGCCGATAATAAATCATGCATATTCAAAAGAATATATATGTGTATGACAATTTGCAAGGTAAGTTTGTTGCAATAAGGTAGACCTATTTTCTATTTGGATAATTGTCATCTAAAAGACTCGTATTCCGACCAATTACTGACAACTGTCAACATTAATGACAATGATGAAATATATCTTATTGTTGTTGATAATGTAATATCAAATGTATGAGCTTATAGACGTGATTTTTAAAATTATTGAAAAAAGACCTACAGACTGACGTGGGATACAGATGAACATTTATTTCGGATCGACAAAAGGTATAATGCATTTTCAACTGTTATTTCAAATATTGGGATGTTATGGTAGTTATATAGTTTTATATTGACTATATTGTTCTTTCAAATACTACGAGTTGTTGCCTACTGTGTAGTAGGAATCACCATTAGCCGAATATTGCTACTATCTCCGACATGTGTATGCAAATTTCAAAAACCAATTTCGGGGCAGAATATACAGAGATGCAATGTGGAATGCGATTAGGACAACCACAACTTTTCATTTCGAGATAGAAATAAAAAAATTATATGAGATTAACCCAGATGCCCACACATATCATTGGGGCACAAACTCTAGATATTGAGGGAGTTATGCATTCTCTTTGATTCTAAGTGTGGACTAGAATTAAATAATTTATGTGAGTCATTCAATGCAGTTCTACAATCTGTTAGTAACAAACTGATTCTAACTATATTCGAGATGAACCGAAAGTGCTTGATGACTATGCTTGTAAAAAAATATGAGAAATTACATCATCAACTGACGTCTTGTGTCCCCAGATAAGAAAAAAGCTTGTGAAGTTAGAATGTGCAGCTTGAAATTAGAGTGCTATGTTTGTGGGAGCTGCACGATTTGAGGTCAGCAACAACAACGAACAATATATTGTCGACATGAATACATGTGTTTGCAGCTGTTACTGGGTAGAGCTTACTGAAATCCCGTATGTCTATTTCATTCTCTATATTCATTTCATGAGAATAACACTAAAAAATTATTTTCATTAATATTATTACTGGGGAATTTATCTATAGATGTACTCAAACTTCATTGATCCCTTTAGCGGTCAACACATGTGGTCGTCCGCAAAAAATATGAATGAAATCCTTCTGCCCAAAAGAAAATGCGAACTTGGTATTCTAAAGAAGAAAAGAGTGCGAGATGTCGATGAACCGTCAAGTTCGACAATTACTCAAAATAACTCAACGATGTCGTCCGACATATGTCTACGATAGGGGCGTTTTGAGGTTTAAAGATTTTCAACCCAATGAAGTCATTAAGTTGATATCTTTCTCATTTCCATAGTCATACACATCGCACACGAAGAGGCAAGTCTAACTATTGGATTCATGTGTTACTAAGATTGTCAACTTTATCTTTTCATCAAATGCATGTTTTAACATATTTTATAAAGTCAATTTCATGCAAATTTAAAACCATGCAAACTTATTTATGAAAACCAGCATATCACATTGACTTAAAAAATATTTTTAGAACATTCTTTTTTAACATCACAATACAATTTGAAAACACAAATTTTCATAAAACGTCATTCATTTCACATCAAAACAATATTCATTTAATCACTTCAATATACAATCAAAATTCTAAAATTAACTAGAATCAAGGACATGATTTAAATCTATGTATACCTAAACAATGCAATAAAATTTAAATTAACTAGTCTAAATGTAGGATTTACTTACCTATTGAAAATTTCTCATCTCCCACAAAATTTCTATTTAATGAACTGATTTCTAACTGTATAGAATCGCCTCTCAAAGTTGATTAACTTTTCTTGAATGAGCAAGTCCAAATTTCACTTTTTCTCCTACTTTTTGTTTATTCATTCTCATTTTTCTCTCTCTTTTTTTTTTTTTTTTTTTTTATCTCTTCTCAATCTGAATCCCACGAAAATGGCTATTTATTCAGCCTTTGCTCCTCATTTTTATACGATTTTTGGATAAACTTCCATTTTTAACTCAACTTATTCATGTCTTTGTACAAAATTGTCATTCTTTCAATGGATATTCTCAAAAATACCATGATTGCTTATGTTTAAGTATACTTAGCCGAAACTAATTTATTTGGGTAATATTAAGTTAATTAATGTGATTAGCATAATTAAACATGATTAATTAGCTTTAATCATACTTAATTAACATAATTAATCATTTAAAAAAAAAGTTTTCCAACATATGCTAATTGCCACATATCTTAATTTTATTGGTTGTCCAAAGCTATTACATGGATACATCTTACAAAGTGTTGGAAACATTTTTCTTTTTTTAACTTTCTCCAAATTCTTCTTCTAAGATATAGTTGAAAGCTCTTTAAGAAAACAATGCAGTTTAAAACGTAAACTGCATTCATCAAATTAAAAAACAAATAACATTTGCTACATACATTCAACTTTTTTTATTCTAAAATCTTTTTTTTTTCTCTGCATATCTAGTTTAAAACTTTTAAATTTCAAAGTAATCTAACTATTACAACAAAAGTTATTATATTTACAATCAAGTATATTCCTATAAAACAATTTCATTTATAGTATTCTTAAGAACTTTGTATCATTTCTTCGATACAACTTTCATAACTTATATTCATATATCATCTATAATAAATATTCACAATACATTATTGACACTAGAATATTGAAGGTTTAAATCATTACATAGAGATTCATGCAACTAACGAGATCTCTATGTCAATCTCGAGGTAGAATGATGTGGGTTATCAGATTGTGAATAACTCGAGCTTTGACGTTCAAATCTTTGAATTTTGGATTCACACACCCATCGATGTTGGAATAGCAATGAATTTTTCTAAGGCACTCTAGTCCCTCCATCGATTTGAAAAATCGCAGTATTGGAAAACATGATAGTATCTCTCCATCTCAATCTCTTCTTCGAAAAACTCGAGCAATTAATTAATTGTCTATAGAGGTATGACAATCTCTATACCAAGGATGTAAGTCTTCGATCATCCTACCCGCTCGGTAGAGGGAAATTTCGCATAAAACAAGTGAACAATTCGTTCGCAGCTATTGACCCTCACTCTGTACATTCTGTGTAGGGAGATTCTATCGAACATCTTCTTGATATCCAACGACTCCCAAACTTTAAAGTTGACAGTTTTCGAATGAATAATTGAGGGGTTTGACATATCCCACTCAAACGGCTTTTGACATATCTAATTTTTAAATTCCATATACATATACCCAATTGGAACACCTTGTGACGATGATGCATGGTTTTGAGTACGAGCACCTGGTGATGATGATGCCCAATTTTTCGGATCCTCTTGAGATGGTCCACCTTGTGACAGATCTCCTTATGACGGACCTCCTTGTGATGGGGCAACCTTAGTTTAATCTCCAATTTGGAGCAATTTGAGAAAAATTTGGGGATTTAGGTTGATTTCAAATATGTGAAATTTTTTGGATGATATTTGAAGAAAACGATTAGGGATGAACAAATTAACATGGTAATGGTTGGATTTTGGGCTGGAATCGCAGGGGGTCAAGACAAAATAGAGGTTTTCGGCAGCAGATGTGAGAATGAGAGGTCTGTTCCTTATTTAGAGTCGAGGATCAGCCCCCGACCTAGGCAATGACTCCTCGTTCTCGACCATAATTTTGAAAACGGGGGGCCCCTCATTTTAAAAATGAGTGCTGAGAATGAAGGGTTAAACATTGAGTTTGAATGCAAGAGGCTGATTTTGGGCGGTGACCTCCTGTTCATGAATCACATGCGGTGCACATTGAACGGGGGATTTCTACCCCTTACATCGACCCCCAACCCAATATGTTCAATGTCAATGGACAGATTAGGAGGTCGTTCATTTTAGATCGACCCTCTAATTTGGGCGTAAATTGAAAACGGTGGATGATCAGCTCCCGATAGAGTTTGATTTGTTACATTTTAGATAGTTTAATATTTTAGTTGTTAAAATATTTAGTTTAAGAATTATTTCAAATTAAACTCATATTTTAGAGTTTAAATTCATTTTAACCCTAATAATTTTATAGGTAATATTATTTTGTAATGGCAAGATATAAATTAAAACTTCAACTCAATTCCTTAATTTTGACCCGTGCACATTTAACGAAGTAAATTTTAAATCAAAATTTTTCAATTTTACTCCATCTAGTTTGTTTTATGTTTTATATTTGTTTGGTTTGAGAAAGTTTGGATTGATTGGGTCAGTTTGGGTTAAGGTTTGTGACAGTTTTTGTCTGTTCAATTTTGTTAATTTAAAAAAATTATAAATACTATGATTTGGTTCTGACTAAAGCAAATATTATGATTTGTTAAATGTACAAAGTTTGAGTTTAAAAAAAAATAAAAATAAAAGTTAAATGGACATTCAAGTTCAGGGTTCCTACTTTACCCTTTTTTAATGATCAAAGTTAAATTTTTTAGACTCACACTATATAGTATAGGCAATATACATTTTTGTCATTTACAATTTATTATTGATAAAAATACATATTATCTTTTAAATTTAACTCTGAGTAGTAAAAAAATTGCAATGATGAAATCCAAATATAAGATACTTTATTGTTTGTAATCTAAGTATTGAAATCAAACAATTGATTGCCATTCTCGTGTCTTTACATGCAGAGTCCATATCCGCAAGAGACACCTCTTCAGGTGGTCGGAGGAGATCAGATCCGGCCGGGAAGATAAAGGTGCACGTGAATCGACCCACATGAGGTGAGGATAGTGACTATTATTCAACTGACTGGAGGTTTAATAGATTGGATGTAAAACAAAAGAATTGTTAAGAATCTCAAGACGATTATCGATCACCGAGCCTCACGGTCTTCGGTGGCGCTGCCGGATGGTGAAGAGTTAGATATTGTCGAGCTGGACAGAGAAGTTCCGGTGGTGGTGCCTTCTGTGGTGTTCATCGATGGCCAAATGAAGACCGGTCGGAATGGCGGAACGTACGGGGCCGGCGACGTTCCAGATATAATTTGAATAATAGTATGCGTGGCAGGCCGCTCCCCGGCGATAGGGTGAGAACATGCGAGCCCTAGAAGGAGAAGTCTCTTCACTTCTTCAACCACGATATCATTCTGCAGCCGCTCGTCCACCGCTTTCTCGATCTGTCCGTCGCGGTGAAGCAGCCAAACCCAATCGACCAAGTTATAGAAGTTCTCTCCGCTTTGAACGCCGACGCCTGGGTTTCTCCCGCTCACGATTTCGAGCACGACAGCTCCGAATCCGAACACATCCGACTCCGGCGTGGCTCGACCGGTGTGGAAGCACTCCGGAGCGACATATCCAATGGTGCCAGGAACTCCGCCGAGTTTGATGTCGGCGTAAGAGTTTCTGTCGGGATCTAGAGCTCGGGCGAGACCGAAATCTCCGAGGCGAGCATTGAAATCAGAATCAAGCAATATGTTGGAGGCCTTAAGATCACGGTGAAGCACCTTCTGATCGCACTCTTTGTGGAGATAATGGAGGGCGGAGGCAACGCATTCCAGAATGTTGCATCGTTGTCTCCAGTTCAGCACCTTCAGGATGTCATCGCAGTAGAGGTGCTTCTCCAGGCTGCCATTGGGCATGTAATCGTACACCAGAAGAAGCTTTCGTCTCTCGTAACACCACCCTGAAAAAGCATCAGAATTTAGAAGATTACAGCTCTGCAATGGCAATCAGAAGCTGAAAATTTGAATATCCCACTATCCAAGATTAAATGTTAAAACTGGTTCTCTTTTATGCTGCAAAGTTTGACTACAATTTTTATGTCATATTATATTTCGTTGAACGTTGATTTGGCTGCTGGATGGCATCATGAAACAGAAAAGTGAAAGACAAGGAAAACAAGGGTTATTTTTGGTAGTTTACCTACTAATCGGACGAGATGTTTGTGCCGGAGCCGGTGAATGATGGTGAGCTCAGCCAAGAAATCATCTTTACCCAACACGCTATCTCTTGAAAATTGCTTCACAGCGATCTCAGTTTTTGTTCCACCTCCATTTCCGCCATCTCTGTCCTCTAGGATTCCTTTGTATACGACCCCGAATCCTCCTCTTCCCAGCTCTGCGCTTTCATGGAAGTTTCTCGTCGCCTTCTTCAACTCCTTGAACTGGAACTCCCTCGGCATACCTGGCAACCTTTTCAGATTTCCTACAACCATGGATTCCTCGTCCATCCTCTTCTTTCTCTTCTTTCTGTATTCAAATCCGAGAAATACTCCGATCAGGATTACGGCTGCGAGCACCGGAACGCCAACGCCTATCGCAATCTTCAACAACTTTTGATCCTTTACAATCGGGAGCTCTTCCACCTCCAATCTCCATTCCCAAACGCAGTTCAACTGAATCGCTGGATCGCCTGTGGAACCAGCGAATCCGAAGTAGGATTCTTGCTTCAAGATTGTTTTGAGATTTATCTTGTCGGTCAGAACTGGATTTTCGGGTTTCACATCGCCGTGTTTCGCTATGAAAACCTCCACAACTTGGGAGCTTCCATTGTACTGAATCCAGACGCTATGATTCGCCGGTGAAAGTGGGGAAATCTCAATTCCCATTTCGGTAAGAGGAGAAGATTTATTTGACCTAATCGAGTTTATGTTTAACCCGACATGGTTATCGTCTTCGTCGAATTCTTGCTTTTCCGTATCGAATTCCACCGCTACAATCTGGTTCGAAGCTTCACCGTCAGTAGTCGAATTAGTGAGGCCGAGCCACTGGCCGAAGCTCCCGGCCGGAATAGAATAGGGATCTGGTGCTATGAGAAAAGCGAATCCCTCGCCGGGGCTCCACGACTCCTCTCTGTAGATGTTAATGACGAAATACGAGTTAAACGATGCGATGACATCCTGACCATCGACACCCTTTTCCGATGACCAGAGCCTGAAGGGTTTGTTATGCATAATTCTCCCAGACTTATTTTTGAAGCCGAAGACTGTATTCTCAGTGTCCGGAGTCAACTGGAGAGCGCCTTGGTCAATGGATGAATCTCCGGCGAAGCCAAAATACTGCCTATCGCTTCCTTCGTCAAACCCAACAAAATCTAAATATTTTTTTAGCGTCACCGAGCCCCCTCCGGCGGCCATAGACAATAGAACAGTGATAAGAACGAAGACCAGAAGACATAATCTTGGATTTCCATCGAAACAGACCACCATTTTCTCCAACTTCGATTCATAAACAGATCCTTCCAGAACGAGAGAGGAACACAAAGTATAATAATAACTCAGATGCTTTAATCAGTATATAAGCGAAAGATCTCCATTGTTGCTATAATATAGAAGGTCCATTACATTTTTGAGTCATCGTTGAAAACTCATCTTCGTAGCTTGATAATTTCCGTGCACTTTCCCTTGGGGTTCATCGATTCAACACGTGCGAGCTAAATATTACCAAATCAAATTAAATTAATAAAATAGTGATTTTGTGATTGACTTGAGCACATCATAAATAACGCATCGCATTTTATTCTTTAATAATGAAAGCATAATTAATGTAGAAGATTATGATCATATTATAATATTGAAGGTAAGAGGATTAGTACAGTTGACTTAGTATATTGACGGACTTTTAAACATTTTGTTCGTTCTGCAAGAAATAGAGTTTGACCGTGGAATTTTGAGTTAAAATATAAGCTTTTGAATGAAAGATTCAACGTTGTACGTTCTGACCTTTTGGGCTCACAGTGCAATGTATTATAATTTTGTTTGTTTTTTTAATTTTTATTTCTTAGGAATAAGTGTTATTTTAGTATTCAATAAATAACATTATATAAAAACACGAGATATAACCAACTCATTACCCATTCAACGGGAAGGATTATAATTGTTAGTGTTGGCTAGTTCATTTGAACATCTTCGACCATTTGTATATTTTAAGAAATTCATTATCAAAAGTAACTGTAATATGATTTTGTGTTAATATTATTTATGTGTTATTTTAATTATTATATTAATTAATAAATAGTGGAGGTAAAATTAAAATGTTCATGTAGTATGAAATTACCATGTATGTAATGAACTTATTCAAACATGGTCACGACAGTCGGATCTCGTTGGCGTAGGGAGTTGGACGAGGCAGCCAAGTTTGCTACGTAATTATATAATAAAATTAGGTGAAATATTAAAGTTGCTAATAAATTATTTTTGAAAATTCAAAATTACAATTAGGAATTAATTGAACTTAACCTTAAGATTAAGATGACTTCCAAGAAAGAATGCGGTATGATGTATGGCCCATGCCCTACCAAATCTCATATGATCACTGTAGACCATTCTGTGCGTACTGGCTTGGAGGCACAGACCAGAAGCCGATTTTGCGCCCTGATATTAGCAATCGAAACCCTAGAGTAGACCTCGATTCCGATGTAAGTGTGGAGGCCGCTTGAATCTCTGCCTCGAAGTTTCAGTATTTGGTTCGATTGCTGATTTTCTGAGCAATTTTTACCAAGAAATTAAGGTTGGTGAAGTTCCCTTTTGTTGATTTTTCTCTCTAGCTCCATTATCTTTGTTGATGCCGTTGACGATTCCTAAAATTTCAGTTGTGGCTCTGATGTTTTAGTGTATTCGAGTCGGTTGTGTATAATATCACTTATTGTGAATAATTCTATTTTTGGTTGGTTCATTGCTGCCTTACGATTATTTCGCGGTTCCTCTATTCTTATATGATTCATGGTTAGTGTTTTTTTTGAAAATGATGAGTTGCAATCATGGCTTATTTAAGCATCGCTAAGAAATGTAATAACGTATGTAGTTTGAAGCTACACTTTCGTCCAGAAAATATATCTCCGTATTTCGAGCTTATAAGACTCATTGAAGTGTAATGCCAATGACTTTCACTCAACTAAAATTTGTATACGAACTGTCTGTAAACTTATTTGTTTTTTTGTAGTTGTTTTGGGTATTACATGAGCGGCAGCAGGCAGAGGGCCCTCAGTAGTGGGGGTCAGCATGTCTTAGACTATCTGAAACGAGTGAAGGCGGAGAATCCTGCTTTCTTCTATGCAGTTCAGGGTGACAATGATCATTACGGGGGTAATATATTTTGGGCTCATGCCAATTCCAGGGGGAACTATAGTTACTTTGGAGACACTCTAGTTTTTGATACAACTTACAAGACAAAACGATTCAAAGTACCATTTGCAGCTTTTACCGGGTTAAATCATCACGGGCAGCCTGTTTTATTTGGGTGTGGATTGATTTTCAATGAGTCTGAATCATCTTTCATTTGGCTCTTCCAAACCTGGCTTCAAGCAATGTCTGGACATCACCCTGTATCTATTACGACTGAGCCTGATCGAGTTTTACAAGTCACGGTTGCACAAGTTCTGCCAGAAACTCGACATCGCTTCTGCAAATGGGGCATATATAGAGAAACTCAAGAGAAACTTGCTCAATTATACCTATCACATTCTACTTTTGAAACTGAATTTAAGAAGTGTGTCAATGCGGCTGAGACAATTAATGAGTTTGAGTCTTGTTGGAAATCACTTGTGGAGAGATATTACATAATGGATAATGAGTGGCTTCATTCAATGTACAACGCGCGGCAACAGTGGGTCCCTGTTTACTTGAGAGACACCTTTTTTGGAGATTTGTCCGACATAAATGGAAGTGATGTCCAAATTTTTTTTGATGGATTTATTAGTGCATCCACTACAATGCAGACGCTGATTAAACAATATGAGAAGGCTGTCGCCAACTGGCATGAAAAGGAGTTAAAAGCAAATGATGATACTATCAATTCTACACCTGTTCTAAAGACACCGTCTCCTATGGAAAAGCAAGCAGCAGATCTTTATACGAGAAGAATATTCAACAAGTTTCAAGAGGAATTGGTTGAAACCCTTGCAAACCCTGCAACTAAAATTGATGATTCAGGAACTGTTGCCACTTATCGGGTAGCCAAATTTGGGGAAGACCATAAAGCACACGCAGTTAGTTTCAATTCCCTTGAGATGAAAGCAAATTGCAGCTGTCAAATGTTTGAATATTCAGGAATTATTTGCAGGCACATATTAGCAGTTTTTAGAGCAAAAAACGTTCTTACATTTCCTTCTCAATATGTATTGAAACGTTGGACAAGAAATGCAAAGAGTGGATCAGTATTGAATGAATGTTCCGCTGAACTATCACATAATTCCCGAGATTCGTTGACTGTTCGTTATGACAGTCTACGTCAAGAAGCAGTCAAATATGTGGAGGAAGGGGCAAAATCTATTCACATTTATAACGTAGCAATAAGTGCTTTGCAAGAGGCTTCCAAAAAGGTTGCAGCTGTTAAGAATCAAGGTCAGAGTGCTGCTGGGGGTGATACTTTGACTAATGGAGGAGGCCGACAGTTGCACATCTCCGAAGAAAGTCAAATAGCAACATGCCAATCTGTTGTGAGTCTGCTCTTGCAATTAGCTCTCAGCTATTGTATTGATCTATTCTGCATTTATTCAAATTTTACTCTTTGTCCATGAAAAATTAGGTTAACCTTGATAATTGTTGTGAAATTTATGAAATTGCAGATATTTAATTTGGAAAAGTTTTTGTTTTAAATTGTTAGATAGGTATGAGTAGTAACGGATGAGGAATTATTTATTCACTTTGGCATAAATATTTTCTTATCTTTTATTGGTTGTCCACTGATTGACTTCTCTCTCTGTCCTGGATATAGCCAATATTCATTATTAGGATTTGGACTTCAAACTTCTAAATCAAGTAGTGATTCTATGACTTGGTACCTTTGTCTTATGAGGTTTATTTTGTTATGTACCAGTTTAAGTTTGCCTCTGTATTACATATGAGCATAGGATTTCAATTTTTAGTTTCATTTGCTGGACACAATTTTATGAACATAGGATATCAATTTTTAGTTCATTTGCTGGACAGAATTTTATGGCTTAGTCTCTAATATATGGTTTTGGATTTAGGAAGAGAAGCAAAAGAAAATTCGGGATTTGATGGCTGAATTGGAGAATACAAATCAGCATTGTGAAGTGTATCGATCAAATCTGCTATCTATTCTAAGGGATATGGAAGAGCAGAAGCTAAAGTTATGTGTGAAGGTCCAAAATGCGAGGCTAAGCTTGAAAGAGTGATCACAGTCAGGAACTAGGTGATTCTAAGCTTTTTTAACTGCCTTGATTACTGCTTGCGCGGATTAAGTATAACAATTGATATAGGAACCTGTATTGTTAGACCGCGAGTAAACCAACTCCAATCCAAATATTTAATCCAACTGGCATGAAATGAGGATGGACGATCGCCTGAGTTCCTAGTTAATCCTTTTGTGTTGATAAATAAAATATTTTCTTACTTTTCAAATTTACGTGTGAAGTGGGGTTACTCAATAGTTCTGAGTTTACAGTTATTAGTTTTCTATTTATGAACTTTACTACTTCTAAAAGAAATTTACTCCACTTTTATCAATCATGAAAGCTAAAAATAAAGAAACTATACATAAGTACTAAGTATTGAGTATATCTCTTGGGATTCCAAGAAGATTGTTTTCTGGAATTTACAAATATGATGCAAGTTCAATGCATGATTATGTACATGGAGATCAAGGAACCTTGGAGTAGAGTTTAAAAAATGTCATGATTTTAATGTCTAACGAATAGGTTTACAAACATCCATTCCTGTTTTACACTAAATATGTAGATAGTGTGCTACTCATCAAAACAGGATTGTCTAACACTCAACAAAACAGGATTGTCTAACAGTTGTATAATAGCATATGCTAGAACTTGAAAAACTTTTATCTGAAAGATTCTTGCATCATCTTCATTCTATCAATTTCCCCTTTCAAATTTCTGCAACCATTGACCCATCTTCTGGAGATCTGTCTTTCTCTGCATATGCCAAGCTTGTTTTTTGACACCCTTTTTCCATTTCAGGAGACCAAGCCTAAGGAAATTTTGTTCAATTTACTACAATCCTTCGAGTCTATTTATTGCTTTCTATTTCATTCAAGGGAATTGAAAACCCGAAGAAGTACCCACCATAGAGCTTGTTTGTGGCGAGTCGATGGCAATTCAAAGCAATGAAAGTGTAATTGCTATGAGACCGTACTATCACAATTGTAGGTGTTTTGCCTCTCCTGCCCCATTAATCTCCTGGCAAACGGGTATAAATGAGCCAACACCCAGAAGCTGAAAAATGCACCCCCAATGAACTAACTCCACTGAGGAACTGTGCTGTAAATGGTCCTTGAAAATGCCACTGCAATGGCTATTATGTTCACCATTGCTATAACAATGGGTGGAATCATCAATGAACTCCACTTCACGAGGTAGAGGTTGGCAAATATGTCCTCCTCGTCTTCTCCGGCCGACTTGGATGTCAATGTGAAGGAAATTTCTATTCCGGCCATCACTTTTAGAAGGCCTTGCACGACAGCAGCTAAATGAGCACTAATGCCGGAAATGAGCCAGAACTGTTCATTTCTCCACCATTCTTCCAATCCTATACGGGACCATTTTGCCTCCAGTATTGCTAGCGAGATGAGACATATGGTAATGATTAGCAAGTAGATTAAGAATGTGACATTTAAAGTCTGCACAATGAAGTTCCCGGAGAAAAGTGAGAGTGCAGGGAGGAAGCAGTAGACGATGAGGAAAATTGAAGTAAATGCGTAAATGCCGACATTGAGACAAGCAAGGCGCAGAAGAAATTTAAGGCGTTTGGTTGCAAGTCAAGCGTTGTTTTGGAGAAGAAAATCTCGACTGATCCTGTCGACCATCGAAGCACTTGGTGGAGTCTGTCTGTGAGGTTAATTGGAGCCGACCCTCGAAAAGCATCACGCTTTGTGATGCAGTAGATCGAGCTCCATCCACGATTATGCATGTAGTTGCCTGTCACCACATCTTTCTGGTGACCGACCCTTTCTCCCCATTTTGTTTTGTCTTCGTACCTATTTTAAGACAACCCATGTGAATCAAATGATAACGACTTTAAATTCAAGCAAGAGTTTGGATTAAGATTGAACCAGCAAGAAATTGCAGTGACGGCTTCGGCAACTGTTGTGGTATCAAGAGGCTTGCAAGAAACCTTGAGAGCACCTGGCGGCCTTCCATACTCGATATCAGAATGGTCAGCAAGAGGACGACCTTGATACTCGCAAATGAGAATTGACTCGGCCAAAATTGTAGAGTTCCCAAAGCATTTCGGTAATAAATTCACATCTAGATCGGGATCAAAGTCGGTGGGTTTAGGAAACTCATTTTCCGAGTCATCTTGTGCTTGATCTTATCAGGCTGTGGTGGTTCAAATCCATAAAGTGTAAATCGCCTAAACATGGAACTGGTTCCAACCTAAACCTGACCCTGACAAGTAGTAGATCATTGAATTTTAAGCGTTTCTAGTTGTGGTTAGAAATGATGAAACATAAAAAGAAGTACCTGCACACTGTCGAGTGCTCACATATTGCCGTCGAAGAATACAGTGTTGTGATTAGCGTATCGATCGGAAGGGTCAATGCCTTCGAATCTCTGCGGGAATTGGATGTAGCAAATGTTTTCTCCTCCGCGGTCCATCATGAAGCACATTACTTCTCGGATAGCCTTGCAATTGTAAATGTAGTGGTCGCAATCGAGATTGAGAATGAATGCGCCATTGGAGAGAATGGCCGATCCTCGAACCAATGCATTCATGGCCCCGGCTTTTTTGTTATGATCATAGCCCGACCTTTTCTCTCTCGACACATAAACAAACATGGGCAAGCGAATATCGACATCAGTGAAGTCTATGAGGTTGTCTTCTTCCACACTGCCCATCAATGGATCATTGCTTGGAGGCTTTAACATCACCTGCAAATGTTCAGTGTGAGAAAATTATGTTTGATTCTAAGGTAGGATCTGAAGTATGCTAATTGCCTACCTGAAGGATCCCGGCGTGATCACCTTTGGCATGCTCTCTGGACGGGACAGCCCAAGTTGCCGGCCAGTGTGTTCTGTCGGCCATCCAAGTGGCCTTCACAGCCTTGATTGGTTCCACAGAAGCTCCTCCACTTTCTCTGCTTCCACATCTTCATCTCTTCCCTTGCATTGAAGCATCGTACCTTCTCCTGATAGAATCCGGAAGGCCATTGATCCTGACTTTAAACTCGTCATACTCCCTTTTGATTTTCCTTCTATCCTTCACAAAATCGATCCTGCTTTTGTTTTTTGTCGCATAGACTTTCAGAGAAAAATAACTCTCGGGATTCTGTGGCTCTATAATGTGCTTGCGGCAAAAAGGAACCCAAATATCTGCGAAACTTGCAGCCTCAGTCATAGCCTCGAAGGTGAGGAGGGCTCCTCCATCATCCGAGACGTAACATGCTAGCTTTTCCACAGGATAATCAACTGCTAAAATCGAGAGGATGGTATTGGGAGTGACGAGAACTGGCTCTTTCTCGGGATCAGCTGTGGACACAAACAAATCAACTCCTGAGAGATCAGATCGGCCAGTGGGATTGGATGGTGATGGTGCATCGAATTTGTCGTTAAGGACTTGGAGGTTGGTTGATCGGTTAATAGGGGATAGCTTCGGAATTTGATCAAGAATCCAGGAGAATGCAAACCATATCTCGCAAATGACTGACATGAGCCACAGCCAAACTGCATCCACATTTGGATGTATAACTCTCCAATGCAAAAAGAAACCGAGCATCACTAGCCGAACCAAGATCAACAACCTGCGCAGATGGCAAAATTATTGCTCCTAAGACAAACAAATCGTATATAGCAAGTCATATATTCAATGAATATAACACAAAATCAGAAGATAGCCGGTATTATCGAACTTTTTATATATGATTTGTCGATCAGAATAGACAGAAAAGTAAAGCAGGCTGCGATGGAACAAAAAAGGTCTGAGAGACTGGTTTGAAATTGGTTATTTTGCTACTGGAATAATTTTATATGTAATGACTGCTCTTTTCAGGTTGGTGATGAATCATGGGAACTTCCTCTGCTAAAATTGCAAAACAGAAATCCTAAAATGTGGAAGCAGATATGCAATATGGCAACCTGTAAGGACTAATAATGCTTGCTGGAATAGCCAATCTTCTACTCAGGTTTTTGTCCATAGCATCCATCATGCTACCTCGTAGGCCTTCATCTCCGTCATCTCCATACACATCGTCTTGAGGCCAGAAAGCATTGCCAACACCATACGTACCCTTTGTCTCCAACAACCACCGATTGTGATCAAAATCTCGCCTCTGGTTCCTCTTCATCATCGACATGTTTTTGGGATCCCTCTTTGAGCTGTCTGGAGCCGGCAATGGCAGAGCTCCACTGGAAAAATCATGAGAATTGTCATCATAATCGCCCATCCTGTATGACTCCTTGCACCCTGGACATATTCCCGATTCCTTTTGAGCATCTAGAAAGCAGTCCCTGCAAATCTTAAACCTACAGGCCGCTTTTCAGAGCAGCCATTCAGTATGATCCTTACTCAATTTCTCTTTATAATATACCTTCTGGGTTATTATGTTCATGTTTCATCGCAATTGAATCTAGTTGATCTGTTCAAATAATTTCTTTTGATGGAAATCGAGCACAAACCTGCACTCGCAAGGGATTAAGTCTGCACCCCTTTCATCCTTCAAGACGTTGCCATCACAAGCAGGGATAGAACAGGAGGAGACTTTAGCTCCCGCCATTTGAGGGTCAGTCACCTCTGAGTCAATAACCTTGTCCATGAGACAGGAGTCATGCTCTTGAATCCACCTGTAAACAGAGAATTCGCTCGTCGGCCTTTGCTAGATGTGTCCATTGGCTGATTGCAAGTGTTGGCGGGATGTGGACTGTGTAGTTTATGTAGTCCCCTGACAACTCTCCAGACATGTCAAGGTCCTCTCTCGAAAGATTGACATATCGACCGCTAGAGGTTCGTCTCGCAAACTTCACAGTTTGTCCACTTGAAACATGATTTCCGTGAGAGTAATTAAACCGCCTGGGCTTCGTATCGCCTTTTTAGACGGTTGGGTGGATAGGGACGCCATTGTTTATCTGCTAAGATTTGTTTCTTTTCTTAGGAAAGCTTTCTAGAAAACTGCATGGACACGAATGGTGTAATTTGAGTGAAACTCCTCTGAAAAAGTTTGCATGACCAAACCTTCTCTGGGTATGATATATCTTCTTTGACTCGGATATTGAATTGATTCGAACGGGAAGAGATCAAAAAAAGGGAAGAAAACTGGTTTTTCAACTGTGTTGTTGGTGAAAGCAGAAGAAGAATGGGTTAGAGAGAGAGAGAGAGAGAGAGAGAACAGGCGGGAGAATGAAAGGTGGGCAACAGAATTTGACTAATGTAGTTATCAAAAGAGAAGTACGAGGGGAAAACAACTCTTTTTTCACACAATAAATAAATACAATTTTATAACATTTAATTAATAGTATATGTTCTTTCTGTCATTGGACGAATGGTATCTCCCCCAATCACACACAGCCCAATGCAAGTCATATTAAGATCTTTTTGAGAATATGTTCACCAAATAATCATGAACTATCCAATTTGGTGTGGACTTTGATGAAGGACAGTTTTAAGAAAACGACTATCAAAAGTCCAACCTGCTAGAAAATGATTCGAGTAATACACGATTTGCGCGAGAAAATTGAACAGTTTGCATCGTTTCTACGCACATTTGATGAAACCCAAAAGAAAAATCAATATTGCAGAGAGTCATTTTAAGTCTGTGATTGAGTTTGAAAGCCATATAGAGCTTGTCTTTAATGGCATCCGTCTATACAAGACCCTTTTTGATGCCTTAAAACTATAAAACATGAAAGGGGTTTAGTTTTTAAGAGGAAATAACGCTGGCTATATCTCTGCTTGATCTATTGTACTTCATGTGGCTGTTAACGAGGTGTCCTGCTGCAAGAGCTGACATTAGAGATAGCTCTCCTGCAAGAACAGAACCGGCGACAATGGTAGCCAGCAGTCTCGCATTTGCACCCGGTTCTTCTCTGTTCGCACCTTTCACTCCCAGCAGGTTCAAACATGCAGACTGAGAAGCTAGCTGTGTTCCACCTCCTACTGTACCAACCTGCAAGAAACATTATTTTTTAGATTGTCTGTAACGTGAATGGGTTGGTCATGGATTGATAAAGTCTAACTGTTCAAATTGATTTCTAGTATTATGGCTAACCTCGATGGAGGGCATGGTGACGGAGACGTGAAGATCCTTCCCGTTGTTTACCGGCTCCATCATTGTGATACAGTGAGAGCTCTCGACGTTTTGGGCCGGATCTTGGCCAGTGGCTATGTAAATGGCGGAGACGATGTTACTGGCTTGGGCATTGAAACCGCCAAGGGCTCCAGCCATTGCCGATCCTGTGAGGTTTTTTAGCATGTTTAGTTCCACCAAGGCCGCCACGTTCGTTTTCAGGACTTTTGTCACTACTTCTCCCTTGATGATCGCTTCGCATACCACTGATTTGCCTCTCCCTTCCACCCAGTTCACTGCTGCCGGCTTCTTGTCGGAGCAGAAGTTTCCTGGTACAGATTATCATACGAAGATCTCAACACAGGTTTGGAGGTAAAATTATAGTAAAAAAGAAGGTTTCTAACATTGTCAGAGGTTCTCGACCATTTTCTTCTTGTTTATCAAGCCTGTAGCTATTTTAATCAGAGTTCACATAAGGTCAAATCTTTGTGATTCCATGAGTTGCACAAATTCATCCACGTCTAAACTGAATTCTTCTTTTTAATTGGCCAGGCCAAGAACAATTAGGAGATTCTTCAAAATAAATATGGACTGGGGGCGGGGGGGATGTTAGAAAATAGAAATCATCCCACGTCGATGGAAGAAATAACAATGCGACGTAAATGCATGCAGGTGGATATGATTAAATGGCGTAAAAGAAGGTAAGAAAGAAGAGAGTTGGTTTGCTTACCGGAGATACCGATGACATCCATATCAGGGAAGTCGGTCTGAAGGAAATCCAAGACATTTTGAACACCTTTAGAGACCATGTTCATCCCCATGGCGTCCCCAGTACTGCAGGAGAATCTCATGAAGAGGTTTTTCCCGGCGATTGCACATTTCACACTCTGCAGCTTTGCGAATCGACTGGATTTGTTAAAAACAGCACTTAATGTGCCGAAATTGGATGGCCCCTCCATGAACATCTTCAACATCGCTGCCCGTTGTGCTGTGCCGAATCTCACCACCGGAGCTCTCGTCATTCCATCCCTCAACAAGACGCTGGTGGCTCCACCGGACAAGTGAATAGCTTTGCATCCTCTGTTCGCACTAGCCACCAAGCAGCCTTCGGTTGTAGCCATTGGGATCGAGTACTCCCTCCCGTCGAGCAGAAGCGGCCCAGCGATTCCCACCGGAATCTGGACAAATCCTACCGGCATTTCGCAGCACTGTCCCAAGATTGATTCGTAATCGAAGCCATCCAAAGGCAACCCAGAAAGTGACTTTCCGGTCATCTTCTGCAGCGCCTCCCGGCGGATTGCCGCAGCCTTCCCGCAATCCCCGAGCTTGGACTCCAGGGAGTAGGAAGGAATGGCGCCGGAGACCACTGATTGCACGATCTCCTCGTCTTTCTCCGTCAAATTGATCGGAGCAGGAAGCGTATCCACTACCTTAGGAACCGCGGATTGCGGAGAAGCAAAAACGGGAGCCGAAAGCCGCAGAGGAATAGAGCAATCAATCCCCTTCACACCACATGGAATGTTACGGTCCTCCCTCAGAATAACATCCTCGTCGTCATCCTCCACAGGCCACAGATTGGAAGACGGACGTAGAATGGAGTGAACAAATTCAATCCCAAAGAATCCAACCAGGTGGATAAAAGAGGCGACGAAGGCGACAATAGCTACAATCTCAGAGAGACTAACGACGTGAAGAGGAACAGAATTGCGAACTTTCTCGCGCCAGCGAGTGAGCAAGAAATAGACGACGGAGAAGAACAAGCCGAAGAAGAGGGCGTTAGTGAGGTACAAAGGAAAAGCCAAAACGTCGGACGCCTTGTACGAATCATCTTCCTCAACCCTTACTTTAGCCTCCATTTGCTGGACCGATTTCCCGTCAACATCGACGATCTTCGATCGGCGGCAAACGTCCATTTCTATTCAGAACGAGAATCTCAACGCCGCCGAATCGAACCGGGAAGCGGGTCGGAAATGGAGAAAGAGAGGGGAAAGGAGAGAGAGAAGACTGGTCAAAGTAATCGATTGTGTTTGAAAATTTGCAAGTGGGAGTTGAAAGAAGTGAGTTGATGTGCAGGAGTATTTATAGGCCAGTCTGAGTTGTCGGGGTGCTTGAATGGGTCCCACTCGCACACGTACTGTAAACGGCCTGCACTAGTCACACGTGTCACTAGAAAAATCGTAATTACATCTATGACCTTTTGCGACTTGCTTATTTACCCTTCGCCCTGACCGGTTCGTCAATTTCCTTGAAATTTCTATTATAATATTTATTTAATTTTACATTTTAAATTAATTTCCTGACTTCTGACTTGTAAGCATGTTTTTGTTAAGTCTAATAAACAGACCACACAATCGAAAAGTGTTTGATTAAGTTTGAACAATTGGGTATCAGCAATCCATAAAACGTAAATTGATTGAGCAAAATAGCAGACTAATAAAAAATAATCTGGTGGAATTTAAGTAGGTTTAGATATGTATCAACATTTAACAATGTCACCTCTCCCTTATTTTATATTAATAATTCTGATCGTCACGACTATTCAAACCAAAAATAGGCATTAAGATGATCAGCTAATTATCTTAATTAAACTCGCACTTGAAATAATCGTCATCTTAATTTTTTGTCCTCAAACCTTAACATTTTCATTTATGATTGATCAAAGTCTTCGCACAAACCCTAGTATTTGAAATAATGTCTACAGTTCATGTTAGACATCCGAACCAAGTTGATGCGTGATATTTATTAAGCCTTGGTCATAGCCGCCATAGAGTGGAATGAAGTGTATTCTAGAATCAGATAAACTCAGACAATTTCTCAAGTGTTGCAAGGTGGCCAAAGAATTCAAGATTAGAAGTAAGACCCAACAACTCCACCTTTTTCTGTCCAATTCTTGGATTTTCTACATCTACATTGACCAAAAATGTGTGACCACCTAACCCATTTTATTGGGCATTGAAATATTAATATTTACATAAGGTTGTATTTTGTATAGACCAACTAGTCTTTGATTTCTAAAAAAGGTAAGTCCAAATGAAATTGTAGATGGCTTTGATTATCAATATTAGGATTTTGTAAGAATTACAGCAAATTTAGAAGATATAAATCGATTAAGGTAGATAGATAATTCTTGATTTTTAACTATATTTTGAGTGACAAGTTTTTTTGAATAGATCTGAATACGGTGTCTGTTGATAATAGATGCTAATTTGAAAAAGAAATACGTGAGAATTTGCATAGAAAATCTTTTTGAAAAAATTAACTAATTAGAAATTAAGATAACGATGAATTTTACGATTTAATCATATAATCTATACATTAAATTTGGAATTCTAAGCTTAGTCCACTTAATTGACCAAATTTAATTATAATTCAAGTCCCACTAAATCTAAGAACCGTGGAGTGGGGAGCGGACGAAACACTGGGTCCAAACGCCAGCTGGTTACCTACTTAAATTGGACTGTCTAAAGATTTCAAAATGCAAGTTACATTAATGAAATTTGTCCAAAAATTCTCGAGTCTGGTCGAATTATTCAATTAGATTGTAGAATTTGATGGAAAATGATAGTAGTAAAAACGTCACCTGGGAGAAAATGATTCAAGTGGCAGATTCAGAACGCAATCAATACGAGGAAATTGCAAATTATTCATCGCTTTTACACAAATTTGATAAAAACCCAGAAGAAATCACAGAGAGTTCTCAAGTCTACGTCATTGTCATTGCCATTGCCATTGCCATTGCAGTCTCCTTCAAGTTTTCAACCCTCTTTTACCAGAACTGAGATTTTACAGTAAACTGGGCTTTTTAATTTTTATGATACCTCAAAAATCTAAATGCGTGAATATCGTTTAATTTAAGAGGAAATTACACCGGCTATGTCTCTGCTCGATCTATTGTACTTCATGTGGCTCTTAACCAGCTGTCCTGCTGCAAGAGCTGACATGAGAGAGAGCTCTCCTGCAAGAACAGAACCGGCGACAATGGTGGCAAGTAATCTCGCATTTGCCCCTGGTTCTTCTCTGTTCGCACCCTTCACTCCCAGCAGGTTCAAACATGCAGACTGAGAAGCTAACTGCGTTCCACCTCCTACTGTACCAACCTGCAAAAAAGATTATTTTTGATGAAGAGAAATTTATAAATTGATGGATTGATAAAGTTTAACTGTTCAAATTGATTTCTAGTATTATCGCTAACCTCGATGGAGGGCATGGTGACGGAGACGTGAAGATCCTTCCCGTTGTCTACAGGCTCCATCATTGTGATACAGTGAGAGCTCTCGACGTTTTGGGCCGGATCTTGGCCAGTGGCTATGTAAATGGCGGAGACGATGTTACTAGCGTGGGCGTTGAAACCGCCAAGAGCTCCAGCCATGGCCGACCCTGTGAGGTTCTTTAGCATGTTTAGTTCTACCAAGGCCGCCACGTTCGTTTTCAGAACTTTTGTCACTACTTCTCCCTTGATGATTGCTTCGCATACCACTGATTTGCCTCGCCCTTCCACCCAGTTCACTGCTGCCGGCTTCTTGTCGGAGCAGAAATTTCCTGTTAGAAAAGTATCATCCGAAGATCTCAATACAGGTCTGGATGCAAAAGTTTGTACTAAAAATAAGGATGAATAATCAGGCGATTCTATAAAATAAAAATGGAATCTGACAAAGAAACATGGGATTCAAGATCTAATGTAAAAATCATCCCACGTAGATGGAAGAAATAATGATGTCTCATAAATGGATGTTGCAGGAAGAAGACAGGTTGTTCGCTTACCGACATGGGATTCAAGATCTAATGTAAAAATCATCCCACGTCGATGGAAGAAATAATGATGTCTCATAAATGGATGTTGCAGGAAGAAGAGAGGTTGTTCGCTTACCGGAGATACCTATGACATCCATGTCAGGGAAGTCGGACTGAAGGAAGTCCAAGACATTTTGAACACCTTTAGAGACCATGTTCATCCCCATAGCGTCGCCGGTACTGCAGGAGAATCTCATGAAGAGATTTTTCCCTGCGATGGCGCATTTCACACTCTGCAGCTTTGCGAATCTACTGGATTTGTTGAAAACAGCACTCAATGTATCGAAATTGTCTGGCTCCTCCATGAACATCTTCAACTCTGCTGCCCGTTTTGCTGTGCCGAATCTCACAACCGGAGCTCTCGTCATTCCATCCCTCAACAAGACGCTGCTGGCTCCGCCAGACAAGTGAATAGCTTTGCATCCTCTGTTCGTACTAGCCACCAAGCAGCCTTCAGTTGTAGCCATTGGGACCGAGTACTCCCTCTCGTCCAGCAGAAGCGGCCCAGCGATTCCCACCGGAATCTGCACATATCCTACCGGCATTTCGCAGCACTGTCCTAAGATTGAGTCGTAATCGAAGCCATCCAAAGGCAACCCAGAGAGAGACTTTCCGGTCATCCTCTGTAGCGCCTCCCGGCGGATTGCCGCAGCCTTCCCGCAATCTCCGAGCTTCGACTCTAGGGAGTAGGATGGAGTGGCTCCGACGACCACCGACTTCACGATCTCGTCGTCGTTCTCCGTCAAATTGATCGGAGCAGGAAGCGAATCCACCACTTTAGGAACCGTGGATTGCGGAGAAGGCAAAACAGGAGCAGAAAACCATGGAGGAATCGAACAATCAATCTCCGACACACCACATGGAGCTTTCTCATCCTCCCTGAGAACAACATCCTCGTCGTCATCCTCCGCAGGCCACACATTTGATGACGGACGTAGAATCGAGTGAACAAATTCAATCCCAAAGAATCCAATCAGGTAGATGAAAGAGGCAACGAAGGCGACGATGCCCACAATCTCAGAGAGACTAACGAGGTGAAGAGGAACAGAATTGCGAATCTTCTCTCGCCAGCGAGTGAGCAAGAAGTAGACGACTAAGAAGAACATGACAAAGAAGACGGCATTAATGAGATACAGAGGGAATGACAAAACGTCGGAGGCCTTGGACGAATCATCTTCCTCCGCCTTTCCTTTCCCCTTCATTGATGCGCCGATTCACCGGTGACAGCAGCGGTCGTGGATCGGCGGCGAACGTCCATTTCAATACAGAGTGAAAATCTCAACGCCGCCGATTCAAACCGAAAACCGTGAGTCGGAGATGTAAGAGGGAGGAAAGCTCGGTGAAAGTAAATCGGTTGCAGTGTTTGAAATTGTTCAAGTCAATTTAGTGTTGAATGGAAGAGCGGTTGTGTAGGAGTATTTATAGTGCGGTCTGAGCTGTCGGCGTATACTGGATATCTGGTTGGTGGGGATGGATCCCACTTTCACACGCAGTAACAACGGCCTTGACTTATAACACGTGTTAAAAGAAATTAACTTCAACTATAATGCCATCTAAGCCATTTTCCATGTCCAATTAGCTGATCCCCGGCCTAATGAATTTTAATTAAGTTAAATTGAGCCGGCTGCTTAGATGGATTAAACATGAATAAATATTTTAATTTTTATCAGTATTATATATATTTAAAATTTAATTATAAAAATTATTTAAAAATATAATAATTAATTATTTACTTAACACAATTATTTTATTAATATATAAAATGACATGTACATAAAAAAATAAAATTATTTAAGACAATACAATAAAAAAATATACACGAATATAATTATAAATATTTGATAATTATATTATTATAAATAATGCATCTAAATAACTTGTTTAATATATATTTAATTATTAATTATTTTCAATTAAAAATAATAAATAAATTGATTGAGCTGAACTGTTCATAATAAAGTCTAATAAGTCTAAGTCAAAAGACCACACCCAAAACATAATTTCACGGACGGCCGCTCATTTGTCATTTCTTAATATTCATTTTAATATTGAAAAAAAAAAAAAAAAAAAAACTCACATTAGATTCAGCACGTCGTAGGCACTTGAAGAGCTGTAGATTCTTTTTGGGTAATTGTGCATATGGTATTTAATCACAATTAGTGTTAATTGATCTCTTCAAACTTTATTATATAATTGTATAATATATAGTGTGGCCAGATGTATTGAGCTACCTGGACAAAAGTATTATATATATATTTTTTTAACAATAAGGTGTTATTTGCCCAAGATCCCGTGCTTTTAGATTTTTGCACATCTTCTCTGTCATAACGTGCATCGCTCCCAATTTAATTGATAAATTAACACACACGATGGATGTGTGTCACTGTTTGGTTAACTCTTTACTTCACCATTTATTTTAATTATATATAATTTTTCTTTTACTAATTAGTAGATCGGTTCCCGTAGTAACAATAAAGAATGGACTTTAATCGCGACGTTGATCTAAAAATGTTAACCAAAAAAGAAAAACTAAAGAAAATTAATTCTTTAGTTTTGTTTTTTTAGAGCCGTCGATATTTGATGATTGATCCATCAATGGTAATTTGGGATCCACGTGTAAAACGTGGTTAATTCCTCTCAGGTAGACCACGTGGATCACGTGTTTATTTTATATGATTTAAGAATACAGTCACTGTTAAATGGGTAATATTAATGATTTTAACCCCATCGTCATATTACATTAATACGACGTCGTAATAAATTCATTATTACATGTACCTTCTTCTTCAATATAAATTCGTTTGATCTTAATAATTTTGTGATTAATACATTTAAATTATATCAAGTCAATAAAGAATTATTATCGCAAAATAAATCCTAATTACTTGATTAAATTGACAGAAATTTAATAATTCTTTCTTCTCTTCTACATTATAATTGTCCTTCTCAAATGATACACGTCTAAAATAAGATCCAAGAAAATACAAATGACGAGTGGACCCCACAAACCTTAAATTAGTTACAATTTTATCCACGACTAAATAAAATAATTACAATCTGGTCTATGCACGTAGGTTGGTTCATATTATGTACGTTAAGTCCAATGACATAATTCATATTTAATCATTTTATATGATGATGGATATAATATGCGATGTATAACGGGATAAACTAAGAAGTAATTTCTATCGTTACTTCAAACTAATGTGTATTTTATTAATTTGGTTTATTTTGAAAGAAGTAATGTTGTGGGTAATGTGTTAAGTATACACTATCATAAACCTCACATTTCGCATTGTTAATTCATTTATACAGTAATTATAACACCAATAAATTATAATCTATAATTAGAACTTTTTAATTTTGAAATATCGTAATAAATAAAAGCAATTTTAACTGGTCTTCAATGGCTGCATGTATCTACTAGTTCAACTCCCACATCCAAACTACAGTAATGACGACAATGAAATTCAATAGAAAAAAGAAATAATATTCTATTTTTTTTTTATTAAAAACTTATACTAATAGATTACAAATCAAATTATTGACTATTTGTAATCAATTACAAAATTCAAAACTTGAAAGTTTTCTAACAAAGATTTTCAAAATTCCGTAATAATAAACCAAAATCTTTTCCAACGTTGAAAGCGTGGAAGACACTTTATGAACGAGGGTAGGTTAGCCAAAATGGAAGATTAAGATATGAATTAGGCTCTGTTTAATGGCATTAAAAGAAGAGTAGTAGTTAATCTTTTGTATTTTTTGGGAATAAATTACAATTAGCCAATATTTTGTATTGTTAATCCAAAACTAATTATATTTGTGAATATAACATTTGCTAATTGTATTAAATTTAGTAGGATGGAAAGTTAGATGATATTTTTACGGCAACGGCAACCCTATATTTTATTTTCTAAATAAAAATTGACCAGATTAGCTGTAGCCCACCAATTAAATGAAATTAAGAATTTCAAGGTGCTGATAATGGTCTAAGTTTAGGGTTTGAGTTTATGGCTTAATTTCAAAGATCAATATATAATGGTGATTAAGGACCTAATCCGTATTGGTTGGGAGATTCTATTTGTCATTAATTTTATCCTCTTTCTTGCCATCCATACCACTGAATACAGGGAAAACGACCGTATTCATGAAGTCACCAAAAAGCGAGAAAAGATGACCATGATCTTCCTACTTACGAAGGTGATAAGGCATCCAAAAACAATTTGTCTTTAAGCCACCAAGATTCACATTATGACAAGAACGGAACAACATTAATCAGTAAGATACTTGAGTACAGCCAGAGCAATGACTTCTTCCCCTGGACCAGCAGAGTTGCCAACAGCCTCCACAATCTTTAACACTGTGGTGGGAGACCCACCGTGCCAAGGCGCACATGCCCGGCACGGGGGCGCAGGAGGTCGCCACCCCCAAACGCACCTCCCGCTAGCTCTCCAAGTGCACGTGCTAGGTACGAGGGGTGCAGATGAATGTTATAAGAACGGGTTGTTGCGTCTAAGACGCGGCAAACTGTTCTTGGAACATGCGAGGGGTGAAGACCCTTCAACAGCAAACCGTTATGCATCTGTATATAAGCAAACAGTGTGGTTTTCGCCCGAAAATCATAGTTTTCTCTCGACCAAACCCATCGATTAGTGCTTTTTGCCCATTTTCTCACCATTTTCAACTTTTTTTGGCAAAATCTGCGAACAACCGTCGAGGAAACCCCAAAACTGAGCCAAAACCCCAAAATCAGAGAATTTTGCGTGAAAATCACAATTTTTTGGGATTTTTTGCTATGAAAATCTCCAAATCTTCGTGTTTTCGCTGAAAATCTCCAAAAATTTCTAAAATCCAAAAATTTGAAATATTTCAAAAAATCTGCAAAATGACCCATCAAGAATTTTTATGGGTCGAAAAGGTCCTTGGATGGCACAAGGTGACCCATCAAACTGGGAGTCGGATCGAGTATTGCAATCGCCTCCTGGTTGTTTGTCCGTAGAATTTCGTAACGAGATGTGTCAGTTGCAGTACTAGCGGGATATGGGTATCCGATTGCTCATTTATGGAAAGACTGCCAACTTCAGCAGTTGGGAGTCTCTGAGTATCAAAGAGATGTTTGACGACATCTCCTTGCATGGAGTTTACAGTATGATGGGCTAGAGCTGCGACAGAGTTGTTTGCATTTTTTATGCAAACTGAGTGGTAGCGAGAGGTCCGAGATCTTAAAGACGTACCTATTCGATACGAAAATTATCGTCACTCCAGTTGTTATCAACGATTTGATGGGATTTGCAATGGAGGATGCAAAAAGATATTATCACAGTTCTCGAAAATGTAATTTTTCCTGAACTGAAAGGGACTTGAGTTCCTTAGGCGAATCCACCGCAACTTGAACATTGTAGAGTTCGTGAAGCCGAGATCAAAGAATCTCAACGTCAAAGCTTGGGTAGTATACAAGCTGATCAATCACACCATCCTGCTGAAAGATGGTGATAGAGATCTCGTCAGCTGGATGGATCTCTACGTCATGGAGAGTCTCTATAGTTACACCACGTTCGACCCGAGATACATTATCATAGGTCACATGTTTGATGTTGGTCGAACCAAGAATAAGAATCTGCCATTTGGGACTCTAATTTGGAGGATCATGTAGCAGTTTCAAGTGCTCATTGGAGGAGAGCAGATGAAATCACACAAATCTGTCGATTTCTTTGACAGGATTCATTTGACTCAGATGAGCCTAGTGGAAGTTGACGGGTCTTGGATGATCAATGTAGATCCTGGAGCCTCCACGTTTTGGGATATTCTGATGAAGGACGCCACTGCCACGGCCACCGCATTGCCATTATATCCCCCAGAGCCAATATGTGAGAGCAGAGATTTGATAGGCTGCAGCAGAGGTGGGACATGCTGGATGAGAAGTGGGACATGTTGGATGAGAAATGGGACATGATGCAGCAGAGGATGAGGGAGATCAGCTTGGCCCATATACGGATCCAGCATTAGTGTCAAGACGGCACTGACGAACATGTCCATTCTCCGTAGTATATTTACTATGTTGTATTTAATGTTATGCATTGAACTTGTCGTATTTAAATTTGATGTATTGGTGTACTTTTATTCTATGTTTGAGTGTACTTCAATTTTATAAAAACTGTGTGAAGATAGCTATGGATAAACAATAAAACAAACGAAATTCTGGCCAATATTTTTAAATAAAGGTTAAATTTGAAAAAAATGTAAAAATATTGAATTGGTTTCAAAAAAGTCTCAAAGTATGAAATAAAAAAAAAGTTAAACTATAAAAAATGTGAAAAAAAACATGGGGTAAAAAAAATTATTTATTACCAAATGATTTTCAATTTATTGAAAAATTTTATCACATGTTTTTCACATCAAAAGAAGATTATTTAAAAATTTTTATAATTTTCTAACACTTGTACGATTTATTATAATTATTTTATAAAATAAAATAATAAATTACAATAAATCGTATAAGTATTCAAAAATTACGAAAATTTTTTGATTATATTCTCCTAATGTATGGAACATGTGATAATAATTTCCAGTAAATTGTATTGCGTTTGAATTTTTTTTAAACTTAATACTACGTAGGCACAATGAACCATTTTTTTGTTCAATTTCACGTTTGGATCTCTTTGTGTAACAAATTCAATACGTTGAGACTTTTTTTGAATTTAATTATTTAGATAAGCTGAAACAAGTAAATAATTGCGAATTGAATAACTCGTAAGTAACAAATAAGTATTATTAGAATAAATTAAAAGAAAAAATTTATATATAAAAAAAATATAATTTGAAATATTTTTAGACATTAATTTGTTACGTCGGGTTAATTAGATCAGAATGACATCGCAAAACTTGATACTTGCAAGACAGGTTTCATTACTGCTTGCAAGCATTAAGCTTTGTGATATTCTTTTAGTTCGATTAAGCCTACATAACAAATTACTTTCCGAATATATTTCAAATTATATATATTTTTATATATAAATTTTTTCTTTTAATTTATTTTAATAAAATTGAAAAAATGACTCAGTAGCGAAATTACAACAGCCACTAATTGCTGTCTCGACCGCACCTGCGCGTCGTAAATTCCTGTTCATAATGATAAAAAAAATGACGGAAAAATACGAGCAAAATGTATTGAGCTCTACCTACGTCCTGTCAAATATGTTGAAACTCATAAACGTGTCTTCAGAAACAACGCCTGAAATGGATCCTCGATAAGGACAAGTGCGACAATTATATCCCTTCTGTCGACATACACCGCACGACATTTTGAGTTTCGCCTACTCAGTGTCGTTGAACTTGACGGCTCGTCGACATCTATCACTATTGTCTTCTTCGGCCTACTAGGTTGGTGATATCTCCTGGGCGAGATCAGTTACTATCGATCTGGTATTTGTGTCCACATATGGGGACCATTCACGGGTTAAATAAACTGTGAGTACATCTGCAGGTAAGTTGCCCAGTAATAGTATGGATGCACGTAATTTTTCGATGTCACTCTCGTGAAATGCATGCATGGAATGGAATGGACACACGAGATTCTAGTACTTGCCCACCTGGTGCATTCGCACACACATGCATTCATGTCGACCACGTATTGTTCGTGGCTGTTGCTGACTTCAAATTGTGCACCTCCCCCACACTGGTGGCTCCAATTTTGAGCTGCAACATTTAGATTGTCAAGCTTTTTCTTTGTCTTAGGACAAAGAAGGCATGTTGCTTAGGATAACTTCTCAAATTTCTTGACAATGCAAGTCATCAAGCACTTTCGGTTCATCTCGAATATGGTCAGGATCAGTTTGTACATGACTGGTAATAGAAGTGCATTGAACGACTGACACAAATTATTTAATCTTATGTCACACTTGAGATTCGAAGAAAAGACATGACTCGTCCAATATTTAGGTTATTCAGCTCGAAGAGCCATTCATGGGCCTCTGAACTAATCTGGTGTAATTTCTTCGATTCTATGTCGAAATGCCACCGTGTGGTTGCCATGACCGCATTTCATATTGCATCTCTATACACTTTGCCTCGAAATTGGATTTTAAAATTTGCGTACATATACCGGAGGTAGTAGCGGTGTTCGGGTTCATTAAATTAATTTTCCACCGCCTTCAGCAAACTTTAATATTTGAAAGAAAAATAGAGTTAACATGAAACAATATAATGTGGAGAGTACTGATCAGGATAATTTTCAAAAAAGAATGTGCTGGACAATCTTCTAGATAAAATTTTCTTTTCAAGTAAGTTCCTGAAAAAGGCTGAATGAGTCACAAACGGTAACACTTAAATTACAGTCTCCTAGGTAGAACTTATTTATACAGTACAATTATATCACTAATATTCGAAAAGAAAAACAAAGTTAACATCAAACAATATAATTATCATAGCGCCCATTTTTTGAAATAACAATTGGAAATTTACTATATCTTTTATCGGTCAGAAATAATTGTCCGCCGGGCTCCCGATTCAGTGTTCAGATCTCGCTTCAAATTTTGCAAGAATCACATCAATGTCTTCGTGCACTCTTTTTTTACGTTGGCAACAATAACAACATATATTCTATCGTTGCCATCAATATTGATGGCTGTGAGTAATTGACCAGGACACGACCCCTTAAGATGACAACCATCCAAACAGATAACCGGACGACCATACCATATCAAACCTGTCTTGTAAGCAGCCATGTACATTTACATTCTTTGACATACCAATGAATCATGCCACGTCTTATAGGTATGTACTTCTAATGTGCTACCCGGGTTTGTTCTATATATTTCTGCTGCGTACAACAAGACTACCTTGTATTGTTCGTTGCTCTTATCTTCGTTGATTGTTCGAGTTATGCTTCTTGATCTTTTGACAATACTAGTTGGAATGTTCAAACTCAAATCCTTCCTCGCTATCTTCATAATGGAAGAGATCTCCCACATAAGTTGACTTTTGAACTTATTCAGATAATGTTTTGCCACCCATTTTGCTATTTTGACAATACTAGTTTACCATTTTATCATCTCCCATTCTCCTACAGTGCCATCCCATTTAAACAGTTAGAGGGTTTTGTCCTAACTTTTATAATTTTTTGTTTGATTTTTTATAATTTAACGTTTTTTTTTTAAAATAAATGTATTTTGAGGGTTTTTTCCAATTTTGACGTTATTGTAAGGGTTTGAATGCTTTTAACCCTTTAAACAATTAGAATACTGAAATATAGTACAAAATGTTTATATAAAGGCTAAAAATCTTAAATTCATTTTCCCAAAAATAAATGTTATTTTTCTGAATTTGTGATAATCCAAACAAATCGAAGACCGCCACCCTGTCGTCGCGAGAGGGAAGAGGAGTTGAGCGATGATTCGTTATCCAATTCTTCAAACAGCGACGCATTACAGTTCTCCGATTCAAACATCAAGTTTCAGCGGAAAGATTTTGTGGCCGTTCCATATAAGGGACCGGAAATGCTCGGGAGTGACAATGAGAGCCAAAAACGAGAATCGAGGGCAGCTGCAGAGAGGCAGAATTCTCAGCATAGAAGCGATTCAAACGGTACAGGCATTGAAGCGAGCTAGTAAAGATATTATGCTCTTAGATGAAGTGGTTGATTTTAAGTTCAGGCGCTTATTGAAGCTCGATATGATGGCCGTTCTGCGAGAAATCCTTCGCCAGAACGAGTGCTTTTTGGCTCTTAAGGTGATGCTTCTTACGCTACCTTGTTTCGCGGCCTAAACGATCAAATTCGTTCCATTTTTTAGCTATTGTTCAAATTTTCTCCAATTGTCTGAATTAGGTTTTTGATATTGTTCGGAGGGAATACTGGTACAAGCCTCAAGTTTCACTGTACGCTGATATCATCTCCGTACTAGCTGCCAATGGCTTTTTTGCTGAAATTGAACGTCTCCACTCTTACTTGAAAGCAGAAACTGGTTTAGGGCCAGACATCAATGGCTTCAATGCTCTGTTCCAGACCTTAGTTAGTTTCAATTTCACCGGACTTGCAATGGAGTCTTATTACTTGATGAAAGAAGTAGGATGCGAACCTGAAAAAACTTCTTTCAAAATACTCATAAATGGGCTGGAAGCAAAGGAAGAAACCTATTATAAGACATTTTTGAGACAAGATGCTCAAAAGATTTATGGCGAGTCTCTTGAGTTTCTGCATGAGGTGGATAACTGAGTCTGTGTTATCAAGCAGGGTGTGGAACACAAAAGTTTACTGATTGAATTTGCAGCAAATGCAACTGCAGTTGTTTTTAATACCTTTGGAGCATAGCTTGGATAATGAGACCACTAACCGAAGATTACATTCAAGCTTATCTTTGTCTGCATGATAGTAGTTGGCTAGTTGCACTAGCACGAACAAGTTGGAATGGGCAATGCTGAATACCAGTAAAGAATTTTGCTGCTAATACTTGGTTTAATCGAAGTTGATTATTATGGGTTGAATGCGTGTTAGAATGTCCCCAAAGCATTTGTTGCAAATGGTCTAAGAAAGAGATAGCAGACTAAATGATTGATATGTTTTTAATTCTGCAAAAGTATTTACTGTATAAGGTGGAATATAATGCCAGAGTGAATATACATTGCTTCCCTCAATTCATCGGGGTGTAACTCAATTTGATAGCTTGGAGTAGTGATTTATTACTCGTTTAAACATGTGATTAGTTTTACATATGCTGACAAAGCCATGATGGAGTCTTTGAATTTTGTTTCTACCAGACTTTGTTTTTTTAGCACAATCTCTTCTATGGTGTTTATTTCAAATAGGAATGGGGACTGGAAGAAGCAACTTGGAAGCATGCATACGTAGCTTGAGGCCTTGTGTTTGGAGCAGGCAGAAAGCAGAAGCTCTTAAAAAACAGGTGATTGAAGTTTTCCAATCTTTTTGTCCTTTCCCTACAAAACATTTACTGGTAATACAAATAAAAAAAACTTCTGCATTGGCATGGTATTAAGCAATGATGTCTTTTAGAGGAACAAAGCAGGAGGCAGGGTTATTGCCGCCATTGTTAATCCCCCTGTTCTTGTCTCCAATCATGTAGTTTTGAGAATTGCCATTGCGATTGCCATTGCTGGTATTAGAGGTCCTACTATTGAAATGATATAATCTCTGCGTTGTTTGGTCAAGTGTTCCTTCTCTGTACACAAAAACAGTGTCTTCCTCTTCCATTCTCCTCCACTTCCTGTTCCTATCATGAACTTTAGACAGTGGCATTCCCCTGCACCTTAGATATGTTAAATCAAGAAAATTACTGCTAGTCACTCTTTTCTAATTTTGGGTTCTTCTTATATAATTTTGACAGTGTCACTCGAACTTTTAATTCACAGCTAGATTCTTATGCAATTTTGTCGCCCAAACAGAGTAGAAGTAAGCTCTAAATGGTCACCAAGCATTAAAAAGTAGAAGCCAAGTCTGAGATATTTGCTATTTATTTATAATTACGTTGCAGAAAATGTCTCAAAAGATGCCTCTACATAGCGCTACATGTGCATCCAACACTTGTCGTTTATGTTATCGAAAATACAAAACAATCAAAGATTTTTCCGAAACTTCAGTGCCCCGTTTTGCGTATTCAATAAAACTTTTACAAGAAAGAGCAAAACCACGAATTGATATGTAATTGGGTTTTATCAGATTAATGAAAAGATTGAAAAGGTTGGATCTCACTTTCTAACTTTTCTTGAATGCCAATTTAGGTTCTTTTTTCCTTTTATACTTGACACGAAAAAGCATTTTACAGATCAGCTTTCCAGTGAAAATTTGCTGTCAAATTGATAGTGCTTTAGATTTTTGCAGGTGAAAATCACTTTGAAAGACAGTGCTACTAGAACTTTTAATGGCGGGGCAGCACCCTCCCCAATCGTCATTATCGTTTATAAGCTACCCATTAATCTCCTACTTTTACTTGAAATACCCAGGTTTTTCGCTTCATTCAATCATTGGAGGGGGAGGAGGGGGAAGGGGTGGAGAGAGAGAGAGAGACGCCGGAAAAGCAGGAGGAGAAAAAAGTGAAAAGCGAGAAGAAGAGAAATAAAACGAACCGAACGTGGAAGAGGTCGGAAACGTCAGACATCTCGAGGTAAAAGTTGACGGCGTCGATGAACGCCATGTACGTGTAGATATGAAGTCCATCTATTCGCGGAAACGGAAGCCTCGGCCTCGGCGGTGGCTCTGCCGCTGAGTTAGCCCACTTCTTCCGACGATCCCCAGTGGAGCAATACACGTACTCTTTCCAGGAGGACGACCCTACCCCACTGGAAGCAACACCGACGAACCCCAAGGTCGCCATTAATGGACCGAGCTCCTCGTGGGTCATGATCGGCTTAAACGTCTTCGTGTACCAGAGCGCCAGCTTCCTCATAGACTCTCTCATGTACTCCTCCATTCCTCTCTCTCACACTCTTTTAAGTTTTTCTGTATCTGATCTGTTAAAATAGGAGACGTTTGGGGAAGACCTGTGTCGAGTTTTTCTTGGAGGTTGTTTGTATTTGAAACGGTGGCTTTCTAGTTTCTCTATCCTTTTCAGAGAACTAATTAGGAAATTAATCCAAATATTATATCCTCGCTTAATAGCTAATAATATTAATATTCGTACAACTATTTTTAATTAATTATTAATAATCTTTAGGGTTTATTTTAGAGTCAACCAAGCTGAGTTGTTTCTTGGGCAGCAATCTGTTGGAGTTTCCATGTATTTCTTCTCTTCTTTTTCTGATTTTATTTTTCTTTTATAAGAGCGTGGCTGATAAATAAATATTAGAAAAAAAAAACAAAATTATATTCAACAAAAATTAATGCTCTGAAATATTGTCTTTCTTAGTTCAATGTTCTCTTCCTTGGTGTTTTTTTATTTAATTTGTGATGTCTTTTATAGACGTAATATTATTTAGCGCGTTGAGATTAAAAGGTAAACTTAACTTTATCTCCCTTAACGCTTAGCCTAACACGATGGAGCCAATCTCTTATTATGTCCAGTTATATACTTATGACTTATTAATAAATTTGTTTGGGATAATTATGAAAAGTCGATTTTTTAGCTTATGTTTATTATTTTATTTTTTAAAAATAATTATCGACATAATTATACTGGAAAATTCTGACGGAGTTAAAATAATATGTTATAATTATTTAACAAACTAATAAATACTAGGAACTTGGAGAGAAGGTAAATCTCTAAAGCCCAAAACTCCTTTCTTAGCTCTCCTCCTTGTTCTTTCTCCCGTTTCGTCGTCGCTCTCGATCTCGGGAAACTGGATCAGCCCAGCCTAGACAGAAATTCAGCTGGAAGATGTTCGCCGGCAAGCTATTCCTGCAGTGGTTGTCAATCTTTGAAGCGATGGGTAATTGAGCTGGGATTGCAAGCTTAGTTCTGAATATATTCGAGGGGGATTTTTCCTTCTCGGTCAGGGAGTGGAAATGTCTCTCAGAATAAAGACGGTGGTGGATAAGTTCGTGCAGGAGCTCAAGGAAGCTTTAGATGCTGACATTCAAGATCGAATTATGAAGGAAAGGGAGATGCAGAGCTATATTCAAGAACGAGAACGCGAGGTCGCCGAGCGTGAAGCTGCTTGGAAGGCCGAACTCTCCCGTCGTGAGGTGTATCGCATAAACCTCTCTCCTTCTCTCTTTCTCTATTGCTTTAAACGAGAAGAGTCTCTTACCTATATTATGATGTTAACAATAGTTGCAGTTGCAATAGTTCTTGAGCGAATTGATACTGAGTTTGATAAATGTATTCCTGAAATTCTGGCTTGTTAATGTTTCCTTGGAAAATGCATATTCATCTCCCCAGTTTTGGGAATGGAAGTTGAATTACCTTTTAGTTCTCCCCGAAAACGACTCATTATTTTTAATCATTTGATTAATACTTTGATAGCTTCCAAAATAAATTCTTTATTTTCAATATTTCTGTTTTGTATAATCCTTCTTGACTATTGTTCAATGTAAAAACGGGTTAAATGTAATATCTACATTAAGTAGTATGGGGTATCAAGAAGAAGCCTGCAATATGATCCAGCAATGGGTTTCTACTCTTAATTATCATTTGCACCCCCATCTTCTCTGTGCTCTTTTTATGCTTTTTTTTCTCACCTTAAATGTTCTACTTTTGGTTAAAAGAACAACTTAGAACTCCCCAACCTAATGCTGGAATCACTCACTACTTATGTAAAAGTTCTGCAAGACATACACACTTAATTTAGGAGGAATAACTCAGTCATAACTCAATCTGGAGCCTTAAACCTGTGTATATGTATTAAGATTACTAGAATCATGTCAGCTTTTATTTTGTTTCAATGCTGTGTTGTTGTGTAAAATATTACGGTACAATTTGGAATTTCTTATTTCATCTGACCTGTGGTAGAATCAATGAGTAGCAAAAATGAAGAAACTTCGTGTACATATTTCCCTTATTGCATGTATGGTTTTTTTTTCCTGAATGAATAATCTGCACAATGTTTTCTTCTCAAGCTTTATCGATAAAAACTTTAATTTCTGTTCATTTGGGTACGCAATGTTAAGTGGTTAAATGCAATGTTAATGCTTTTAACATGGAAATCTAGTTTAGTGTGTCTATGTTGAATTTCCAAACGCTAGAAATGAATAAACTTGAAATTTAAATGTAGGATATATATCTCAAAAATAGGAGAACATATGAGCTGAATATATATGATTTATATTGTTAGGCAGAGATAGCTAGACAAGAAGCAAGGCTAAAGATGGAGAAAGAAAACCTGGAGAAAGAAAAGAGTGTGCTAATGGGAACCGCTTCAAACCAAGACAATCAAGATGGGGCTCTGGAGATCACTGTAAGTGGTGAGAAGTATCGTTGCCTGAGGTTTGCCAAGGCAAAGAAATGACAGGCTTCAAAGGGAAGGTGAATGAAGCCATTTATGACCATCTCTTCTGTTATTTTTACCTGCAATCAACGAAGCTAATTCATTAATCTTGAAAAATGCTTTTACCCTTGTACATATCTCAGTACTTGTAAACGTATGCATTATTTCTTGGTGTTTTGGATTATTCTAACTCTCCCAAGGGGAATTATTAAAGGTCAATTTAAATTGTTATAGCATCTTCTTCTTTTAGAAATCTCCTTATATTCTTATTTCTTGTCAAAAGTATAAATTGATGTTATTACTGATTTATTTTAAATATCTATAATTCTTCGCATTAACGTACCAATCAATGTTCAAACCCATTAAAAAATATGAATAGAGAACAAAGTTAATATTATTCTTAAAACATGGTTAATGGAGGAGGTTACAAGGGAGTAAAAGGAAGGTTAATCCAATTTAATTATGAGTTTTTTTTTTTAATTTTAAACTCTAAAATATGAATTTTTTAAAAAAATAATCTTTAAAATTTACTAATTACGAATGAAACATCAAAATATCATAAATAGATAATTTAAATTTTATGGACCAACTTGTCATAATAAATGATAAATTAATTTTAAAAGAAGTATCGAACGATATTCAATTTACTTGAAATTTTTTGCACATTATGGAAAGATAATCTGAAAATTTTCATATTTTTTAACACTTGTACGATTTATTATAATTTTAGTTAATTATTTTATAAAATAATTATAATAAATCGTATAAGTATTAGAAAATTACAAAAATTTTTAAATTATCTTCTCATGATGTAATAAAAATTTTAAGTAAATTAAATATCATTTGTTATTTTTATAAAAATTAATTTATAAAGTGAAGAAGAAATGAAGTCTTTTATAAATTAATTTTAAAAAATATATCAAATGATATTCAATTTATTTAAAATTTTTAATACATGTTTATCACATTATGGGAAGATAATTTGAAAAGTTTTGTAATTTTCTAACACTTGTACGATGTATTATAATTGTTTTATAAAATAATTAACTAAAATTATAATAAATTATACGAGTGTTAGAAAATCATAAATATTTTTCGATTATCTTCCAATGACCTGCTGAACGTGCGATAAAAATTTTAAATAAATTGAATATTTTTTATATTTTTTTTAAAATTAATTTGTATTTTAGCATAGGAGGCCGGTTAAAGGCTCGTTCGTAAGGTTTAAATTATTTATTTATGATATTTTAAAATTTAAGTCGAGGAATAAAAAATTTTAAAGATGTTTTAACAACAATTCATTCTTTTGAGGTTTAAAATAAAAAAATCCTTTAACAATTAATCATGATTAATTATTCAACGAACGTCCACTCACCTAAAGGAAGTAGTTATAGTTATAACATTGGAATTGGAAATGTGACTCTCTCTCCCTCTAACGTCTTCCCTCGCAATTCGCATATTCTATTGTAGTCTATTTCTCTATCTCTTTCGTCGCTTATTGGGATGTGAGCTCTTGCGTCCGCGCTTAAACTCTCTGGATTTCATCAATAATTCGGTCGAATCGGAAGCCGAGGAGGCGATGGAGAGTGCATCGGAGCTGGTTCCGTTTCCTCTCTTGATGACTCCGATTGAGTCCAATTACCATCCTTGCACCATTCCCTACCGCTTCCCTTCCGATCATCCTCGCAAAACAACGCCTACTGAGCTTTCCTGGATTGACCTCTTCCTCAATTCCATTCCTTCCTTCAAGTAATTTTACCTTCTACGCTTCCATTTTGTTTCAGTTTGTTTGGGTTCGATTTTTATGTACCATGTTTAATTATGCTAATTTCATGTTTTTTTTTTTTCAGCATTTACTTCTGCATCGTGGAAATTGATTTTAGTTTTTCGAAAATGTCATTTAATTCTCTATTATCTGTTTGCTGAGAGATTGCTGTGGTTTGCATAGCTCATGGATTCTGTCGTTTTTGTTTTGTAGGAAAAGGGCAGAGTGTGATCCGACAGTTCCCGATGCTCCTGCCAAGGCGGAAAAATTTGCTCAAAGGTAGATATTATTTTTCCGTTCATCGTGTTTGTGACTACGACATTGACGGCATTAGTGTTTTTTTTTGTGATATATCATTTCTGGACTTTGTTGTGTATGTGAACTATTGCAACCTTACGGATCTATGAAACGTTGTAATGGCTTGATGTTCTTCTGCTGTAGTTAAGATTGACATTTCTTTCATTTATAAGAGTTCTGAGCTGATCCAATTATTTTATTGAAGGTATGCTGAGATCCTTGATGATTTTAAGAATGACCCTGAGAGTCACGGAGGCCCACCTGATTGCATTGTAAGACGAATTTGAGTAGAGGTTCTAGTTTGAATTTCGATGTTTTCATTTATTTTATTTACCTAAATTTAATTATATTGAACTTAATGTAGCTCCTCTGTAGAATTCGGGAGCAAATTCTTAGAGAATTGGGATTCAGAGATATATTCAGGAAAGTTAAGGTAAGAATTCCTTTTTATGCTACTCTCTATGTAGCAGTGGTGTGATGGGCTGTGAATGTAATAGTTCTGAGGATCACATGCTCGGAAAATCCTTGGGCATAAAATTGTGGGGTTAATTTTCTACAAATTACCAGAGAAAGTTCAGACGTTATATATTTTTGGGCACAATCACGGTGAAATGATTCCTTGTTTCTGACTTCTCATATCATGGTTTGCCTTGATATCTACAGGATGAAGAGAATGCAAAGGCTATATCTTTATTTGCAAATGTAGTTCAGCTCAATGATGCTATTGAAGATGGAAACAAACGTGTAGAGAATCTTGTTAGAGGAATTTTTGCAGGCAACATATTTGATCTCGGGTCTGCTCAGGTTTATCAAACTATTCTCTGATGAAGAATTTATGAACTTAGGAGGCATCTTAGTTAGGTTCTTCCCCCTGTTTATGCATGCTTTGACTTGGATTCTATGGTTCTTTCAATGGCTTGACTCTATTTCTTCTAAATGTATGTTCTTTAGTAGAAATTGCAGTTCAAGATATGTGCCTGTGACGTCATCGGTCTGGTGATGAACTGATAAATGATCCTTTCTTTCTTTTTTCGTGTGACCCAGTAGCTGTAGGTAAAAGTTTTCTACTCAGTCCATAGCCGGTGATAAACTAATCACATATACCTATTATCTAAAAATGTCAGATTTGAAAAAACAAAAAAGATTGTTGTCTGATGTTATTGATGTTGGTTACTTACGATTAAAGTTTTTCATTACACAAGTTTTAAGTGCATATTTGTTTTAAATTTTAACCTTTTATCAGTCTTAGCTTTAAATGATATCTTTATTTGTGTTTCTTGAAAGCTAGCTGAGGTTTTCTCGAGAGATGGCATGTCCTTTTTGGCTAGCTGTCAAAATCTTGTTCCTCGTCCTTGGGTTGTTGATGATTTGGACAGTTTTAAATTGAATTGGAGCAAAAAATCATGGAAAAAGGCAAGCAAAACTCTGCATGTCAACTTTTCTAGTCTATGGAAACGGTTATATTTTGCAACTGCCTCTCACATAACAACAACGTCCTATATATCTGCTTGCAGGCTGTAATTTTTGTTGATAACTCTGGTGCGGATATAATTTTAGGCATCTTGCCATTTGTGAGAGAGTTACTTCGACGTGGAACACAGGTTTGCATTTAATTGTAGTTTTGTTTCATTGTCTATTTGTAGTTTCATCTTAAAAGCAGGCTGCTCAAAGGACATCCATTTCCAGGCTAAATATGTAGTTGAAGAGAAAGTTTTACCATATTCTACTGTTAGTGTCCATAGTAGAACTAGTAAACAGTTTTCCCTATACTCTGAAATAATTTAAGTGGCATCAGTTTTTTTCTACCAAGTTCAACGTGTATTACAGCCAGAAAGTTAATTTTATACTGCCACTATACATACAGCTGTCTGAAATGCAAATTTCGCATTGGAAGCCTCTTCGTTGACTCTTGCAACAACAATAAGTGCTTGTTCTCTTTATTTCCACGGTCAACCATTGGACATTTACTTCTAAAAAGCTTATTAACTTTACATTTTTTGTTTCTGAATATTTTCTAATGCTACCAATATCCAATATTTCTCTTCAATTGAGGTTGCTGCATCATTCAGTGATGATATGATTCCCATATTGAGCACACTTTCATCGTTTCACATGATTCCGTCTACATGCAGGTCATCATAGCAGCAAATGACTTGCCATCAATCAATGATGTCACTTACATTGAACTGATTGAAATTATTGCAAAGGTAGGAGAAATGAAATTTTAGTATTGATTTATGCTTCTAAATATTGGCTTACTCGAAAATGTCAACATATCAGCTGAAGGACGAAAAAGGACATCTCATAGGTGTTGATACTTCCAATCTTTTAATTTCCAATTCTGGCAATGATTTACCTGTAAGAATGTGGCTCTGTTTCTTTGATTGGATAAGAGTAGTCATTTGTGTCCATAGTAAAAACATCATGACATTTTTTTACTCCAGGTTATAGATCTGTCAAGTGTGTCACAGGAGCTTGCCTACTTAGCAACTGATGCCGATCTTGTTATTATGGAAGGAATGGTAATTTATAGTTTAATGATTGTTGTGAAGTGTCAAGCTTCATGGTTTGATGAATCACTACAGTCGTATTTTAATCCCTAAGAATCACCATCACATGGGTTTTCAAACTTTTAATCTTGATGAATTTATCTGTGTTTTCCCCTACTGTAACTCAAGTACTTAGCAGCTTGGTTTTTCGTTATTGCATGAATGATCAGTATTTAACTTTAGAGTACGTTACTTGCAAGTATTTAGATCCTATCACCTGAGAGAAATCAACTTCCAATCAAATATAACTGCGATCAGCTGTGGATCTGTCAAAATGCAAATATTTTTTTTCTGTTCTTCCTGAAATATCATGACCTTCTAAATATATAGAGCACAATCATGATAGCTTATATTAATAATATCTGTGCTATATTAATATATTCATGGTGTAAATGAAATTTCAACGTGTGACCTTTGTTTAATTTTCAGGGTCGTGGGATAGAGACAAATCTTTATGCTCGATTGAAGTGTGATTCACTGAAGATTGGTATGGTAATGGTTTTGCTTCTTGTGGCATTGTTTTTACAGAACTTCATCTACACATCCATTTTCTTCCTACCTTCATTTATTTCCCTTCACTTAGCATTTTGTCTCTCATATATGTGTGTATGCATGTAGGTGAAACATCCTGAGGTTGCCCAATTTCTCGGAGGAAGGCTTTATGATTGTGTCTTCAAATACAACGAAGTTTTAAGTTAGTTTTCTTCTTGCTGCTCCTCAATCCTAAAATTTTTCGTGTACAACTATTCAACATTCAGCCTGTCTTAGCACATGGAAGTTGCTACTTTACATATTTAAAAATCATTACACTGTTCTATTATATCAATAAAAATCATCATAGAAATCTTTCCCTATCACTCATGTGAGACACGAAAACCATGTTATTTGAAACTCTTTATTTATTTTTCATAGTTAGTGTGTTTTTGCTGCTTAGAATTCTTTTATTGGTAGAGCAACATAGTAAAGTTACACAAAGGTATTTGATGATCTGTGAAAGAAGGAAGAAGGAAAAAATGACGACTGCTTTCAGACTTTATGATGGCTAGTCTTGTCTTTGTATTATATCGTTTTAGTGGGATAGGAAACCATTTTGTTAATACCGCAGAGTCCTTCTGCTTTTCCTGTGTTTCTTTTCATTCTAATGTACCCTCTTTCTCCCCAGTTTCGTCCCCATGAGTTCTTCACTATAATGTAATCAGTTCCTTTAGAGGACCCATATCCGACGGCTGCTACTCCATGATCTAGATCAGTTTCACAAGGTCCTGTAAATATACCCTGTAAATTTCAAAACTAACATTTAGTTTTGCAGCTTGTAAAAATATTAGTGGTGTACCAAAGATAGTTCGAGCTTTGACATAGACAATAGAGTAGAAAAATTAGTTGGACGATGCTCATCAAGCTTACCCCTCTATAAAATTGGAAATCTCTACCAGATGCGTCAATGGCTACACTAAGAGGCTGATGAGCTAATGCTTTTAGGAGGCTTTGTTCATCGTTTGCTGGAACATCTTGGAAACCGTCAATAGTCACTACATCTAATTCCTCCTGGAGATTCAGGTCCGTGAGTTTACAAAGAAAAATTCATTTTAAGTTTGAGAGGTTATGTATGTCTAAGATGCAGAATAGAAGTATATGTTTAGTTACCTTCTGTTCTTCACAAGTTCCTTCATCCATGAGATATGGGTAATCTTCCTCCTTGTGAAGTCCACCATTAGAGATTATGAACTGGAAAGCATAATCCATTAGACCTCCATGACAGCCATTATTGAATGTCCTATCACAATCTACTAGCTCTTGCTCGGACAAGGCTGTTAGATTTCCCGTCACTATCTGGTTTATTCCCTCAACAGCTGCCACTGTTGAAAATGCCCAGCAACTCCCTGCAGCCTTCTTGTTTTATCATCTTTCACATATAACGTACATAGAGAATACACAAAGGGTGGAATGGAGAGAGAGAGATTAGTTCATACCACAAGAGCCTTGGTTCTTGACAAAAGTGACAGCACCTTTCTTCCTCCAGTCCACTGACTTTGGCAAATCCACCACATCTCTATAATTGAATTCTGGAGAATGATGTTTCTGTGTAAGATCAACTGTCAGTCCTAAATACCTGCTCTTAAACTCTTCATGGCTCAAATCTGCAAACTCATTCAACCCGAGCCAATAGCTACTAATTAGCTTGTTTCTCTCGTCGATGTGCTTCAAGTTGTCCGTGAATGTTTCTAATCTATGCAGCTTCTCTTCCACGTTTCTGTAGATTTTCCCATGCCTTGAAACCCATGATTCAAAGAGCTCGATGATCTTATCCGAAGAGGTTAAGTCATCTGAGGAATAACCCACGATTGAAAAATCATGGGCAATCACGCAGCTGATGAAGAAAGCCAAATAGAGACCAGCGAGAACAGGTTTTGATAAACACAAACTCATTTTTATCAGAAAATGAAAAGGCGCCCTGAACAAAGTAAGAAATAGATGATGAATTTGAAGAAGCTGCCTTGGTTCTTAAATACATGTTTTGTTTTCATTTGTTGCTTTCAAGTGAAGTAGTTTCAGTGTCACCATCTTTAGAAATCGGAGCCCTTAAGATTAGGTTTTTTTTTTGCAGTCTTTACTCCTAAGCCCTCTTTGTATTCAATAAATTATGTCTTCATACGGTCACTTCCCAATATTAAGTCACCTATGTCTATCATCTTTTGATTCTTTTACCAGATTCAAACTTGGGTTGCATAGCATAATTGTCACTTTTAGTAGATCCATCTATCTTTTGGCCATTACCACATATTTCTTCATTTTGGAATTTTGGCCTCGAAAGAGAATAGAAAATCAAGTGTCATGTAATGTCTCCCAGCGTTCTTAATACAAAAATGTTCATTTTGGGTTGAAATTCACTTAGTTTTGTTTTTGGAGTTATTCTAAAATTCGTTGTATTAAGTAAGAAAGAGATATTTTTTATTTTATCAAATGATGTGAAATTGTACATTACTACTTGTATGGACTGCATCCCAGTATTCTTTGGAAATTATAGGCAAAACCTGACAATTAAGCGGTCTCTGGAATGCAGGGGAAAGAGAAAGATATCCTGATCTTTGAGCTTTCAAGGGAAGCGAACAGAGATCATAGAGACAAGAACAGTCTCTTTAGCCGCCAATGTAAACGTACATTAGTTCAATCCATGTCTTGAGTAAGATGCACAATTATGTCAAAAAGACGCGACCATATCTCACGCACTAACTCATGTTAATTCAGAATAGTTAAAACTCTAAATTAGAAAGCTTTTTGGTTTCATTTAATTATCTGATCATGTTTTCAACTGCAATTCTATGCATCGCTGGCCTCCGTCCATTCCACTGGTTCAGAAGCCACAGCCGACAGTCGTTGGTGTGCCTTGGACTTGGATGCCATAATCCACGTCGTCTTGTACCATTATTGTCATTTCCATATCTAATTCTCCAAATTAATTTACACTCTCAACTTTTAATTTCTATTTTCTCAATATATTCTTTTTAATTTCAGTTTTTTATTTTTAAAATTATTTTGTGGACAAGTTTAACAGTGTATATCATATTGTCTTATTTTTTGATGTGTTTGTTAGCGTAACCATGTTGAGATAGATAGAAATAAGCACATGCAACATTTATTGTTTAAATTTGTTGAATGAAATCACGCGAATTAATTTTAGTTTTTTTATAATTTATTTTTGTCAATAATTACTAAAAAAAGCCTCGGGATTATCACGTGCCCAAGATAATTGCCATACTGTCCCCACGAGGAAACCATTAAAACGCTATGTTTATGGGTCTGTGGTGTGCGTGATTGCGTGGCCGTTTTCACTCACCGCCACCACCCTCCATTTCTCCCTGCTCCTTCCTCCAACCTCCATAACCACCCATAATCATCTCTCTCTCTCTCTCTCTCTCTCTCTCTCTGCCGCAAGATGAGCGCCATTATTCAAACCTTGAAGAGTCGAAGCTTCTTGCCGGCGAGGCCATTAAACGATTCCCTTCCACTCTCGGAAACTGACTCCGAAGAACAAACACTCCGCAGAAGACTATCTTCTCTCTCTCTCAAATTGCCACCGGTTTCTTCCTCCGTAACTTCCTCCTGGTCGTTTCGCAGATCTAAATCAGTTTCTTCCATGGGAGAAGGCTCGGGGAGCTTCTTAAGAAAGTGGTGGGACTGGGGATGGTCCTGGATTCTCTCTCGAAAGCCTGTATTCGCTAAAGATCTGGAGATGAACGAAGACGAAGCCAGAGCGCTGGGATCGCAAACCAGAGGCAGTTGGAAACATGTTGTCTTCAAAGTTAGGTGTCAGCTCAAGAAGCTGGTGAGCTCTGACAGCGGCCGTCTACCGCAAACATTCAAGTACGATTCCGACAACTACTCCAAGAATTTCGACGATGGATCAGTGAGATCCTAATTCCTCAGTGTCTGCTCCCATCTGAAGGTCTGTAAACACTAACTACGACCTTCAAACCAGATTCAAATCATGTATCACATTTCTTCTCTGTTTCTTCCGTCAATTCTTTTTCGGTGATTCTTTAAAGCTGTAGTAAATAAGAAAAATCCTCCTGTTCTTCTGTGCTGTTTGGTGCGCGTAGTAGAAGAGTGAAAATAGGGAGATTGCAGTGAAATTGGTTGTAATTATGACATAATGAGACAGTTGATTCTGCATTGTTTACTTCCATGGCATTGATTCGTGTTCTGAGCCAGCAACCACTATGACTGATGCATCCCACCATGACCGCCGACAAAACGATCCAAAACAGGAGACGGGAGAGCCAGTTGGCAGAAGATGAGCTGGCAAGTCTTTTATTCTTTTTATATTTTTGTAATAACTATTATGGATGATCCTGAATTATCACTTTAATTTGTATTTCAATATTATAATTATAATATAATGTGGTTTCCACGTGCCATGTACATGCAAATACTTTACACTAAAGAGAACCGATGTCCACAATGTGATTTTTGGTTTTATATGCAAAAAACCGAGAGAATTGAATCCCAAAGAATTGAGCATGTGACCACCAACCAAATTAGATAAGAAATACTTCTTATTCCTTCTCTAAAAATGTCCAAATTTTGATGCTCACAAATGGTATAGAAACAATAATCAATTTTTATCCCCAACACTATAAACTTATATATTCAAGAAGTCTAATTTCTATTTTGAAGTGATTCGAAACCTGAAGGGAAACTCATAGTTTGGTTTGGTTTGATTTGGTTTGGTTTGGTTTTTCTTGATTCGATTTAAGTGTAAATCTAACCGATGGAACCCTGCTCTACCCTAATTGCAACACAAATTTACACAACGGCTAACGTTAATGGGTCGACTCGTCGTTTTTAAGTGGTAAGGAGTACGACATATTCTTAACAACCGAGGCAAGAAGAGATCTTTATCATCGCAAACTTGGTCTAATATCTATCGGAGGAATATTCCCTCGTCTTCCTCCTGCTCTGCTCTCGGGCGTCTGTTTCTCCCAAGGGCGGAAGTTAAGGGAGTGGAGGACGCGAGAGCTCGTTGATTTCGATGGCCTTAGCTTCTTGCAGTATCCTTTTCAATAAGACGGCCTTTACTTCATCCGCTTTCCCTTCTCCGAGGCGTTCGAACCGTCGCTTTTACTCGCGGATGCAGCCTCACTCTAACTTACACGACCTTCGCTGTCAATCCAGCGGGTTTAACCTCGCTGCTGCTTCTGCTCCGGATGTTTCGTCTTCTTCTTCCTTCGTCGCCAAGGTCGCCCTCTCAGATGCTCAAACCCAGCAACACATTTTCGTTCCCATCTCTAGTACTGGTAAGTTCAATCCTGATTCCGTTTCCTCAACCTGATCCTGATTAATCAATTCTATCTTCATGAATTTTCGACTTAGTTTTGATTTTAACGGCCAGCTTATTGTGTAAATTTCCTAATTGTACAACTAGCTGGCGCTTCTTATGGCTTGATGTTATTTGAACTTGCGCGCTTAGTTTTACTCAATTTCTTTGGTTAATAAGGTTTCTTTACAGGCTGAAGAGCTAATATGAACATGCTATTTGATATAAGCTTCTTTTGTTTGTGTTTGAAGGTTGGTCGGAATTCGCCCGAAATGTCTCTGGTGAGTGGGATGGCCATGGAGCAGACTTCTCCGTTGATGGGACGCCAATAGAACTTCCAGAATCTGTGGTTCCTGAAGCTTATAGAGAGTGGGAAGTTAAGGTATTCGATTGGCAAACTCAATGTCCAACTCTTGCTAAACAGGAAGAACCAAGTTTTATGTACAAGAATATAAAGCTACTTCCCACAGTAGGCTGTGAAGCTGATGCTGCAACACGTCATAGTGTTGATGAAAGGAATATTGATAGAGGTTTCAACGATAAGCTTTCTGCCTTTGCATATCAGTCTACTGGTTGTTATGTGGCAATATGGTCAATGGAGAATCATGGTGATTTTAAATTGATGGAGGTAGAACATTGCTTGATCAATCCTCATGACCGCGAGTCCCGTGTTAGGATTATCCAAATTGTTCGCTTAGAAGGTACGAAGATGGTGCTAAGGAATATTAGAGTGTTTTGCGAGCACTGGTATGGCCCTTTTAGAAACGGGGACCAGCTTGGTGGATGTTCTATTAGAGACTCTGCATTTGCTTCCACTGGTGCCATGAAAGCTTCAGAAGTTGCTGGTACTTGGGAGGGAAATATTGATGTTGCTGATTTTGACGGTTCTCCAACTGTGAGTTCCAATAAAACCTAGATTTTTTTTTTTTGGTTTTGTTATACAAGGTTTGCCCCTGCTTTTTGACAATATTAAGAAGTGAATCTGTAAACCATTTATATGATTGCATTGGTTGACTTGAAACTCTCATTTTATTTGTTGCCAACTCTCGTTCGTGAAACAATGGGAACTTGGAATATCTTCAATGACGATCTTAGCTTTTTACTTCTCAAAAGTGTAATCTTGGTTTAGGTTGCAAAAGATGAGTGATTAATCACATTTTGTATTTCAATATATGAACATGAATTTTCTTTATGTTGAAATACTGTATAAAATCATGTTTTTCAGCAGAGTGCTTTAGAAGCTTTTTGGTTTTTTGGCTGTGATTTGCCGTATCATATAGTTTATTAACTTGTCAGCCTGCTAGCAGGATACTTTACGAGAACTTTTAGGCAATAATGTAAGCAAGTTTGTAAGAGCTGAATCGGACCTCATTTTGCTTCCCAAGAAGTTGTGGTGTTCTCTAAAAGAAAGTGAAAAAGGCAGTTCTAGCTGTGACGTCGGATGGCTGTTCGATCATGGGCAAGCCGTTTCTTCGAAATGTGTTTTCTCAAGCACCGCTAAGTTAAAGGTGAGTGTACAGAGTTCGCATACTTACCAAACCAGTGATTTCTCTTATGCAAGAGCTCTGTTCAATGTTCATTCGAATGAGCCAATTCTGTGTTTATTGTATTTCCATTGCTAATTTGAAACTTGGCCAATATCTCAGTTTCTTTTCCTCCTTTTTTCAGCCAAATTGAGTTTTGAGTAAAATTCACCGGTTTTTTCTTTCACCATTTTGATTGCAGGAAATCTCAATTGGACTGGAAACATCAGTATGTGGGAGCATTTAAAAGTCCTCGACAACGACAAAGTCAGCACAATGCACAAAACCATCCACGGAGTCTATTTATATTTAGGTAATAATGTCTCTCTTTAATCTTTATACTGCTACTGATGATTTTTGCATATAAAAGTCCGCAAATTTATGTTGGAAGACTGATTGTTTAGACCATCTGAGCTACAAGATCCATCATAAATATTCTGGAGTTTGAATACAGAATAGATAGACCTTAGACACAATCACGAAAATCGAGTCACTTGATTCATCCACATTACAAATTTTGCAGCATTAATCAATAATCAAAATGAAAATTATCTCTGCTTTAATGTTTGGTTACATGTACCATTAATTATATGATGCTATAATCACGAGCAAGCCTAATTCCTTCTACATATTCTTCAATTATGTAATTGCCCCCACAAATATACCATAATCACAACTGTAAGTGTGTGAATGAGTTCTTGGAAATTTTGAGTACGCCATCTCGATATCTGGGCAGAATTTCCTTTTTTAAATGTGGGCTGGCATTGTGGGGGGTGTTAGAGTAGCATTCCCGCAAAAGCTTAAGTTGATAGATTCTTCGAGATTCCTGTCAGGTCCTCCACTCGTATTTTCAAATAATTTTAGGAATGATAGAAGCTAGAAGAACTGAAACTCAAATTTTGCATAAAGGAGATGAGATCCAACCATTTATATTTCTATGAAACATGGTCGTGTATACTTAATATGGTTGATTGTGATAAATTCATGCTTGTATAAGTTGTCGTTATCCTAGAGAGTAAGCTTATCGAGAAATATAAATTAATGGTAACATTGGAAGTAGAAAAAACAAATGAGCTTTGACTTATTGTCTTCTAAGCATTTTGATTGTGTCGTAGACGAACCATTGCATGGTAATAACAGGGCCCACCAACGCAATTCTTGTAGACTTCTACTAAACAGATTAACAAATCGAATGTTCTTCACGAGAAAGAGAATGTTATCAGTAGGGTTAGAGACACCAGCACCAGCAGCTCCGGCTGCATAGCCAAACACATGTAGAATGGGGAATTTCGACTATCGGAAAATGCAGAGAATCCATCAATGCCATTTATCGACGAAGGAAGAGAAAACACAAATTTAAAAAAAAAAAAAACCTGCATAGTTAAATATGAGAACCGCAAGGGGGTTATAGCAAGATGGGTAGTTCCAGAGCTATAACATTCCTCCGACCGTGCAAAAGCAGTAATAGCCAGGTGAAAACTCCTCGCAAAGCCTTCTCCCTTCAACTCCTTTCTCATCGTCTTCTTCTTCTACTTCCAAACTAACAGTTTCCAAAACCCCACATTGTACTCAGTGTAATACCAAAAACCCTTCAATAAGTGAGTGAACTGTCGAAGCTAAGTCTTTGCTGTGGGAGGGGGTGATCGTGCCATTCATACCTTGAAAGGGTCGTAGAAAGGAGAAGTTGGCTATGATTTTCATGGCCGACTTTGGTTTCCCGTTTTCGTTTGGAAACAAACAGCCCAAAAACTTGAGAGCTTAATCAAAACACTTGCCTGAATCTACGAGAGACAAGTTGGCAATGACGTATAATATAATCAAAGCAGATTCAGATTCACGAATAGAGAGACAAGTTGGCAATGACGTATAATATAATCAAAGCAGATTCAGATTCGCGAATAGACCCATCGGCTGCTCGAGGAGCAGGATTTAAGTGTCACCATTTTTAAGAAAAATGAAGCTCTGAATTTTCAGGGAAATGGATCCAACATAGAAGAGTAAATTTTTTTTCATCTTTTTGAAGACTGATTCCATAACATATGCCACCCTCTGCAAAATTAACATAAAGTTTCCTGCTATGGCAGCTCGAGGCGATTCAGATGACAACTTGAGGAGTCCATTTATGTCGCATCAGACGAAAAGCATGAGAAAAGCTTGGTTTCACCTGCCCTGCCCAATGGTAGCTTTTCGAACTGAAGATAAAGAGTCTCACAGAAGTAAACAATCTTTTTCGAGGGTTTATCTGCTCTAAGAAGGTCCTTCTGGACCTCAGATTGGTTCCATGGTTTATCTTCCCCAAGGTCTAGGAGATGGTGGGTTCATTCAGGCAGCTGCTTTGGTGGTGGGTCAACCTGCTCTCTGCTCAAGGAGGCTAACGCATCAGCATCTTTCATTTACTCTAACTCACGCTTGGATGAAGAAAAAACATTTGATTTATGTACAATTACTGCATTTTTCCCTTCTTTCCCCTGCAATTGTCATACAAAATATCAATCACACTACTATTTTTGAGACAATCACATATACCCTTCTAAGTTTTATCATCTATGAGCATCTGCTGCATTGTATATAAGAATTGGACATTAAATTACCTTGATTGGGTGCTGAGATTCAAAATCTGCTTTCAAAGTTCTTCGTGTCTGTCTCGAGAGAGTGCTGAAATTCAAAATTTGTTTTCGAAGTTCATCATGCCGGTCTTGAGAAAACTATTTCATGGTGATTTTGCAGCATGGTCATGGTCATAAATATTTTGACAAAAGACAGCAGTTTCCCACCATTTTGTACATTGAGAAAATCTTGGAAGAGTAGAACAAGCTTTTTGCACGATATGCTTGCTTCCTAATTTATTATGATCTAATAACATAAAACTAACACCAAGATCACAACAAGAATAGAGTCTAGGGATATGCTGAGCTTCGTGATTCACTACGATGCTACCCGATACACAAGACAAAAAAAAAAAGATGTTAAATGCCCGAGTTTCAAATGGCAGCTTCACATAGTAGTCAAACAAAGCATTCACTCTCAAAACCAATTAATTGATAGTTTCATCTAGGAATGCTACTAACAAGACGAGCACCTTCCCTATCAAGCCTTTTCACAGCAGCCGTCGCCTTCAAATGACCCTCCGCCCAGAATGCCATAGCCATTTTCTCACCAATTTCCTTCCCTTTGTCTTCATTGTCTGTCAGTGCCACTGCAGTCGGCCCTGCTCCACTTATCGTGCAGCCAAAGGCCCCGGCTTCAATGGCTGCCTTCTTCACCGCCTCCATTCCAGGAATTAAAGGGGCTCTCCTTGGCTCCACAATCATATCTGAAGACATCGCTTTGCCTAATCCCATCAAATCCCCTTGCAATATAGCTGCCACCAATGCTCCTGCTTGGCTGCAATTCCACACATGGTGAGACATCCCTACTTCGGCAGGCAAAGCGGCTCGCATTTTCTTGGTTGGTGCTTCAAATTCCGGACTAACCAAGACGAAGAACAAGTCCTCCTCCATTGGAAACTTTAATGGAATCAACTCCACTGGTTCGTAGTTACGTATCAGAACGAAACCTCCCATGATCGCCGGAGCTATGTTATCTGCATGATAGCCGGAAACCTTCTCTTCCGATTTAAGTCCAGCGAGAACTAAATCCTGAACAGCCAATCTCCCACCGAAAATTCCATTAACTGCAACTGCCGCAGCCGCTGCGCTCGCAGCACTTGACCCCAGCCCACTACCCAAAGGCAAACCTTTCTCGAGAGAAAGAGAAAGGCCCACAGATCGGATTCCGAGCATCTTCATCACCTCAATGGCTGCGATTCCTGCGCAATTCCAAAGAGGGTTTCTGCTGAGCTTGCTCGCGTTATCGCCTATAATGTCGTCTATGGCGATCTCGCCTGGACGAACATTCGGGTCAACGCTGAGCGAAACAAAGTCTCCTAGACCGTCGACGGCGCAACCGAGGAAGTCGAAGCCTGGACCCAGATTGGCTACTGTGGCGGGAGCGAAGGCCTTGACAGAAGTAAAAACAGGTTCGGGTTCTGTGAGGACCAATGGGGGTGTGGGGGGAAGAGATAGATTGCATCTGAATAAATTCGGTTTCGATTCGGAGATAGTAACCGTGGGAGGAAAATTCAGCTTCAATGGAGGTTGGTAGCATACAGCCATAGCAGCAGCGCAGAGAGAAAAAGGGTGTGTAGGTTTAGAAGGGGTTCAGTAAATGCAAAACCCTGATTTGAGCAGGACAAGGCTCCTTGATATGACATCTACTTGTTTTTACATTTTAAAGAATAAAGATAAGCTATAAACTTGAGAAATATAATTTAAACAATAAAATTATATTAAATAAATCTAAATGTTTGATATTCTTTTTTTTTTTTTTAATTTAGAAAACTAATTTCATAGGCCGATCACTCTATCGAATACGTCAAAGTTTGGAGAGCGTAACTGTTTAAAAATGAGTCGAGAACTCATCAATAGTAGCTTAGAGAACTCGAGATATGATATTAAATAGTATGAGATTATCATTAAGTAGCATAAAATGATGAAAACATTAGTGTCTGCAAGCAATGAAATATTTGGATGATACAGCAATCTTGTTACATTAGTCAATAACATGGGGTTGCAGCCCACATAAATGCTTAGCCGAGTACTGTGACAGTCCGCCATGTAAAGACAACGGACGTCCGGTAAGACCCAACTCATACCATATCAGTAAGAGGACACAATTTTAAATTATTTGGAAAAGTAAAAAATATATAGTTTATATGTTGAATTTCTCTACCTGTCTAGTATAACGCGTTTTTGGAATGACTCTAAAAATAAATTCGTTTGAACTCTAACCTAAAGCGATCAATATTATACTCGAAGGATCAGGAGACGTTAAAGATTCATACTTACGGTTGAGTACATTTACTTGCCCATGTACTTGACGGAGGAACGGAAAGTGGTAGTCCACTCAATTTCTTGGCAAAAGTAGCAGGGAGGTACGCTGGAAGGCAAAAACAAGGAGTGGTGAATTGAAGCAACAATCAAAAAGGTGTAGAAATGAACTTTACAAATTCAAAAAGAGCAAACCTATCTTCAATCCTTCTATTTCTCCTTGTCTAAAATAACATTACGTGGGAGGCAACAACCAAACTATTTCAAGACAACTAGATGCACACGTTTTCTCGTATCAGTTATACAGCTCCGACCTATGCCCCTTTCTCTACAACCAAGCAAGAATCCTGACATCTGTTGCCCCTCACATCTATGCAAAAGTCCTCAACTTCTGTTAAAAATGTTTGTCAGATGTAACCTTCCAGCCTCTGAACACTAAATTTAACACTGTACCCATTGTTTGTGAAAAACTTAGGAGATTTGTTCATGATATCTTTTCTTCACTTAAAACCAGACAACAATAACAGATCAGCATATGAATTCAGTTGGTATATGCTGAAATGTAGATAGATAAAAGGTGGAGGACCTCATGAAATCTAACTGAAATCAACATAAAACAGTCCATATAATTATCAGAAGAACAAATGGATAACATCAACCAAAATCATTTCACATGGGTCCATAACAAAAACAATAACATGAATTGGCAATTTGGGTTTACCTGGGGCACCAAAAGTGCATACAGTTTTTCATGGCAATTAGGATATTCTAAAACATGTTGTGTCATAAGAATGTGGAGGCTGCTGACAGCCATGATACTATACCACCAATATCATATGATCTTCTTAAAAAAATCACTGCACGTGGTTAAAAACCAAATTAGACACGGTCAAGTAAAGTCAGCTTATAGAAAGAAATTAACTAACTCAAATGAAAATTTAGCACAACAAGATTGGATTAGACAGACAACGGATGACTGCTTGAAGGAGACCAACAAGAACCTTGGCAACAAAAGAAGGGAACCAACCAGTATCTATAATATTGCATGGAAGCAATCCGTATCTACAAACCTTGATTATAACCTAATCTACGTGACTTTAGGAAAAAATGGTATCAATTATAACTTAGAAATCTTAAAAGAGATAATAAAAGTTAGCCATGGCTTACAGGAAAATCTCTGTGCTTCTAACATGAGGCATTAAAAAAGACCAGACATTAAAAAAAGAAGCTCAGCCAACAAAACTCCATTGTGTAAGAGCAACACAAAAAGAGAGTGCGATTGTTGCAATGCACCTCCTTGTACACCTCAACTGGAAGCGCTTTAAGAAATGAAATCCATGCTTTGCTAAACTTTAATTACATCTTGTTTCTGATCTTGGATACAGACAGCACCTATAAATAATTGATAGATAAACTACTCAATAAGAAAGACATAATTTTTTGAGAAATCATTGTATAAATTAATGTATCTGATTCAGTATCAATAATAAAATACCTCATTGATATGATTTTCTGTTGCATGACCCGTTTTTAAATTTTCAGGAGTCTCTTTGGAATCAAATTTGGACAGAAATCCTAACTGATAAAGTAGCAAGAACCCAATAACTCTTAATTCATTCCAGCAAGTAAATTTTTCATGAAATAGACCAAAACAAATAAATTATCCCACCCCTAAAACAAGAAACATTGAGAATTGGGAAGAACCCAACTCGGAATTATGAGAAAGCATATCCTATTTTCATGCAGGAAATCGCAAAAATCAATTGTAACGTATCAAAAATTTAATTCCCAAATATCAGCAATAAAATTTCTGATAAAGGATTTTCTAGAGACGAACGAGCATACAAAAGAAGATATTATCGTTAGTTTCGAAAAATGATTTAAAGTTATGACGTTATATCGTTTAAAAAATATTTTATATTTAGTTGCATTTGAATAAATTTTAGTTTGAATAATTTATTTCATCAATTGTTGGATTATTTTAAAATTAACTATGTTATTATTTTAAATTTAATAAATGATGTTTTATTTAATGTTTGAATAGTATTGAAATTTTTTAAATATTTATTGACAGTTGTTTTAAACCTTTCGTCAAATAAATAATTTTCACTTATTTCAAAGCTTTTCGAATTTAAAAATTTAGGGTTTTTATAACGATATAATTTAAACTAATTTGCAAATCGATTTGGAAAAAATTTTAGAATTTCAAATTGAGAAAAAAACGAAAATAAATTTTGAGGTTGTTACATCAATACTTTTTGATTTTCCCATATCACCTTCAATCGAAAACCAAGATATGAATGCGTAACATTCATTTATGCAATCTACTAGAAAATTAGGGAAAAAATGAGTTGATTGAATGATGGGGCATAAATTATGGAGTGATGCAGCATCATCTTAATGCCTTTTTCCCGGGAAATAAATTTTCATACCTAATAAAGAATGTAAAGATTGGCTCCACAACTTCTCATCCAAGCCTTCAGGATGGGAATGTGAGATATGATATAATGCAACTTACGAATAGGCTCTATTCTGGAAAATAGATAATACATCATATCAGGGACTAAAAATATATAAACAAGTATAATCTAATCTAACTGAAAATGAATATGTGAAGCCATCTCTTGTCACCTGCCATATATATATGACACGCTCAAAATCTGTGGATAATGACAGGAAGGAAACGGCAATAAAAATAAAAAATAAAAGAGTTCATACTTAAAAACCACACATTTCAGGATTCGCAGATTGTCAGGGTAGAGTTCACACACCGAAAGCAAGATCAAGGATTAGACATTAGAATTCCCTCTCTTAAAACCGTGAAAATACCACCACATCGATAAGTAAGGAGCTGTAAAATGGACAGACTAGAGTAAGTCAAATACAATACTACTTTTTAGACATGCATAAGAACATTAAAAGCAAAATTCTTGAAGAAATTGGAGGGAAGATTTTGGATTACGTGGATGAAAAATGACTGAACGTAGTGAGGAGGAGAGGAGGGCGACACAAATGACAGAAGCAGAGGAAGATTGTCGACGTATGCTCGAGAAGAGAGGAGCTGTACCTTAGGGTTTGAGCTGTGAAAGTATCTATCTTTCTTCTTCTTTTGCTCGTTGATGGAACAGAGGCCATTGTAGCTAGAGCTTCCGGCTTCGGTCGTGTCCTGCTCTCCGCTGATAAGCAGTGAAAAACTGAAAGCTGCCTTGGTATGAAAAGACATCTCTGCCATTACAGGATGTTTGGTTGGTTAACGACACTAATCTTGTCGGTTAGCATGAATACAAACCTGGACCGGAATAAGCTATCCTAGACTTAATTTTACCCTGAATTAGTGACTTCTGCTCACTTAAAAAAAATTTATAATAAATTATAAAAATTAATTTATTATAATTTAATTACAAGATAAATTTTTGCTAGGAAATTAAATAAAAAAGTACCCAGATTACCAACGACGTGAAAAACTACTTGCACAGAACAGACCAGGCTACCAACAGATCAAATTCATGGATGATGGAAGAAGCAACATTTGGGTAGAAAAGTCTTGAAATTGGACCAACTGGTAGTCGATTTGAATAGATTTGATCAGATTCCCACGCCTTGCTGCAAAATGAATAAAATAATTGGAAATGAAGATGAAGTCGTGTTCATCTCTCTCTCTTTTTAAGTTTTTTGTTGGCTAATAATATAAACCAAATATACGGGTGCCTATTTGTTGAGATAGATCAAGCTCCCAAAATATCCGTCGAATTCCACCAACCGAGTCGATCTTTTTCTACCCGTTTGTAGCTTTCATTCTCCAAGTTCGAGTTTTTGTCTTCCCAAAATCATTACCGAGAGCTCGGTTTTCGTTATGGGGTTCGAGAGAGAAGCAATCTCTTCCTCTCGCGACCTCCGGGCTCCGCCGCCGGGGGAAGACACGCCGCTTCTCAAGAATTCTAGCCCTCTTTCCTCCCAAACCAAGACCTTCGCCAACGTCTTCATCGCCATTGTGGGTGCGGGTGTTTTAGGCCTTCCGTACGCATTTAAGCGGACTGGTTGGATCATGAGCCTCCTCATGCTCTTCGCTGTCGCTTTCCTCACCCACCACTGCATGATGCTTCTGGTTTTCACTCGCCGGAAGCTGGAGTCGGTAAGTAATAATTTCTGTAATATCAATTCTTTCGGCGATTTGGGTTTCATCGTTTGCGGAAGATTTGGGAGATTGGTGGTAGATATTCTGATTGTTTTGTCCCAAGTTGGGTTTTGTGTGGGTTACCTCATTTTCATCGGAAATACTCTCGGCGACGTTTTTAATTCCTCCTCTGCCACAAATCCGAGCCCTAAGATTCTTGGATTATCTACCAAAAGCTTCTTCATTTGGGGGTGTTTTCCTTTCCAACTGGGGCTGAATTCGATCGCAACGCTTACCCATTTAGCCCCTTTGAGTATATTTGCTGATGTTATTGATCTTGGAGCTATGGGGGTGGTGATGTTTCAGGATTTTTTCATTTTCTTAAAAGAAAGGCCAGCTGTTGAGGCTTTTGGTAGTTTTTCAGTTTTCTTTTATGGTATGGGTGTGGCTGTTTACGCCTTTGAAGGAATTGGAATGGTTTTACCCCTAGAGTCAGAAATGAAAGATAAGCATAAATTTAGAAGAGTTTTGGCACTAACCATGGGTTTTATCTCCCTATTATATGGAGGATTTGGAGCTTTGGGTTACTTTGCTTTTGGAGAAGAAACAAAAGATATGATTACTGCTAATTTAGGTCCTGGATTAATTAGTACTCTCGTTAAACTAGGTCTGTCTGTGAATCTGTTCTTCACAATGCCATTGATGATGAACCCAGTTTATGAAATCGTAGAGAGGCGATTTTGGGGAGGGAGATACTGCATCTGGCTAAGATGGCTGCTTGTTTTCTGGGTTAGTTTGGTGGCTTTGTTAGTTCCTAATTTTGCCGACTTCTTGTCACTGGTTGGAAGTGCCGTCTGCTGTGCATTAGGATTTGTACTGCCTGCTCTGTTTCACATGCTTGTTTTTAAGGAAGAGATGGGATGGAAAGCATGGTCGTTAGACATGAGTATTCTGGTTCTAGGAGTTGTTCTTGGAGTTTCCGGAACTTGGTCTGCTCTGTCTGAGATGTTCTCTGTAAAGGTCGTATAGCTTCTTAGCCAAAAACCGGATTTCAACTATGTAAATCTCTATATCTTTGATTGGGCACTGCAATTGTGAGGTAATCTATTAGAAAGAGCCTTTCATTGACACTAAAATAAATCATATGATGAAGGAAAAGGATGTTTTTTCTTCTACACTTGGCGTGTTGAACACTACAGATTGTTGGCTTGTGTATTAGTTACACAAATTGTGGGATGATAACGATTAGTTCATTCTCTGTTACTTTCTTTCTGTTCTAAGGTGAATGATTGGAACGAATCTTGTTGGCGAATTTCTCTATATCTTTTGTCCATGATTGGCGAAATTCTTCTTCCAGACCTTGGAGTGCTCACTAAGAAGGAACGAATCTTGTTGTCATACTCATTTTGTGCAAATGAAACGAGCATCTAAAACGATAGGAATTATGAATAGCTCGAGGTAGATTGATGATTTGATATTCGTAGTGTAGAAAGTAACTTGCGTCCAAACAAGTATGGTATGCATGAAAGCTTCTCGTTCAATTAATGTAGACTAAACCAAATCGTTTCGATAGGGTCGAATGAAAATGAAGAAAAGGTGAATGATTAATAGAAGTAGAGGTAAGTTTTAATGGCGTGGAGACTGATGAAAGAACCTGAAATTGAAAATATAAATATTGAAATGTACTTGGCTTGTTCATAAGCTAAAACCTCCTAACAGGATTCGGTACACCTTCCTTCACCCCCAAAGAAGAAGTCGCCCAAATGATGCTCATTTTTCAGGGCTGTGATGATAAATTTAAAATTTAAAAATAAACTATAAACAATACACACTTGTAATAACTTATCCTGTTTTCTAAAGGGAAAGGAAACTACGATTTTTTTTGCTTCTAAACTAACAAACTCCGATACTTCAAATGATGAAAATGTTGGTTGAATTTTTAAGATTCAGTAAAGTTAAAGAAAAATTCCGAAAAAAGTTCTTATTTCTCCTCAAATAATGCAAATTGTGAAAATAATATCAATAAAGAATATAATTTCATTTAGATTTCACCAAAAGCAAAGCCGCCGTAAAGAATTTTGGACAAAAATTAAGGGAATACACAAGGATAAGGTAGGTGTACAGAAGAAGATTACCACAATCGTGACTAAGCACACAACTCACAACAAAACCAAGAAAAATAAAAGACTGAAATAGAGCAAAAGCTGAAACTGAATGCTTGGATGATAAGATGCCAAAAAACCTGGCTAGAAGGCACTCCAATTGTCTGATCCTCTTCTCAGAGTTTGATTCTCTTGCGATGTTCTAAATGGCCCTGAAGAACCAAAAGGGTCTGAATCATCTAACGGTGGAAATCTATGGCCATGATCAAAGTCTTTACTGCTTCGCATTGAATCGAATCGAGCTAGTGTTTCTCGCTGGGAGAAAAGTCCACTATCTTGCATTCGGAAGGAATCAAATCTAGAAAAACTGTCAAAATTATGTTCTGAACCATGCGGTGAATTGCCTGAACTGAAAAGTGGTGTACTAGGAACAGACTCGTCAAAACTAAATCCGCCTTTCTTCTGAGCAGAGGCATTGGAATGTGATACATCTGTTCTGATGGGATTTAGACCAAAATCTCCAGACTCGAAAAAGTAGTTGTCTCTACTACTACTAGCATGACCCAAATCCTGCACGAGAGAATATAACCAATGTAATTGCATAATTAACATATCTTAAAATCAGAGGTCGAGCCTTGGAGAATAGTGAAAGTTAATTAGGCCATAATATTAATACATGCTAGAGTCACTCCATTTCAAGAACAAAACAAATCAACCTGGTACCAAGAACGAGCTTCAAATGAAGCATCTAGAAAGTGATCACAAGGACAAGAAGATTACCTTTTAGTATAATCTGAAAAATTGTTTGAAACTAAGTTCTTTTATAAAATAAAATCCCTTTCTTATATCCTACCCACAATGTTAATAATACATAGTTTCACATCACTCAATATAATTACCGGGGTGGAGAATATGAGGCACAAACAATTGCTCAATTCAGGAACCTAAATATTCCACGTAAAAACCGAGCAAGCCATCAGCAAATCGACAGAGATTGTATTAAATAGTCTCTTGATTGCTTCCATCCAAGGACGCAGGACACGTCAAAATATAAAATTGCAGAATTTCCATAATCATCTTTGCTTGTATCAAGATCATTGTACAGTCAATAAGTTCATGGAACAATCTTATCATTGGAAGAATTCTTACCCTCAAGTGTACTTTTTTTCTTTTGAATAAACAAATCAGGTGTTAGACAAACATTTCTGGTGCTCAAATAAACAAGTTAAAAAAGTATGTGCACCTTGGTCGCATTAACTGTGTTAAAGCCCCACACGGAGTCAATGTCATCATTAGTGTCAAATGATCCCCACGTCGGTTCATCAAAACTCTTGTCCCCAAAATATGGAGATCCTGCTCCTTCATGATCACTAAAAAAACATGACATAATGCTCATTAGATTTGAAAGCCAAGTGAACATTCACAATCTTTCAGTCAGTAAACACCAGTTATCTATATACTATCTGGTTTGATAAAAATGGTGCCAACAGTGACCAAAATGGTAAAAATCCTTGCAACAATGTCAGGAGAACCCATGAAGTAGAACGGAGAAGAACAAACATAAAGGATACCAAAGATCAGACAGTAAAAATTAACCAAACTAAGTTTTAAAAACTGTCCGGAGGAAATAACTTTGAGATTATTGAAAACATTCAGACACAAGATGGAAAGGGCAATAATTGATGGCTACATCTAAAAATGGCTATATCTGGTTTGGGTAAATGGTGACAACAGTGACAAAAATGGTAAAATTCATCGTGAACTAAACCCATAAAATAGAACAGAGAAGAACAAACATCCAGGATACTAAAGATCAGACAGTAAAATATTATGCGAACTCAGTTTTGAAAAAAAAACGTCAAACAGAAAAATGTCAGGAGGAAATAACTTTGAGATGTTTGAAGGAATTAAACATAAGATGGAAAAGGCAATAAATGATGGTTACATCCAAAAAAAATGCAAGCCAATTAATTATATTGAAAAACTAGCAGAAGATTATAATTAATACCTTTGGATTTCTTTATTCCGTGGCGATACATCAAACCCAGAAGTCTTTCTAAAGATAGATTCTGAAAATTCCCTTGGACTTTCAGTAGCACTACTACCAACTGGGCTACTAGGAACACTTTTTACAGATTCAGGTTCACTTTTTGTATTGTTTGTTACATTTACAACTGCTTCATCAGTAATATGGGGCTTTTCTCCATTGGCTTTAGCGTCAGATAAGGATGCTATTCCTGGACTATCAACTGCCAAACTTTGCTCATTTTGAATGGACTTTGATTTCTGTTTAGGAGGAGCCAACACATTCTGCACATCAAGAGTAAGCTCCTTCACAAAAGTAAATCCTGAAAAGTGGAAATTAAAAATAAGTCAACATACTGGAGCTGTAAAATAACAGAAAATAGACAGAAGAATCCAAGATGACATTAGCGAGATGCTGCATTAATCCAAACTAACAGGACACAAATGCAAAACTCTGAAGTATTTCAATAAACCATCTACCACAGAGACCCAATGGAGACAAAGGAGAAGCAGCAGAAGGAGAACAAGGATATTTATCAGACAACGAGAGGGCTAAGGCTAGGAAGAGACATGCAGGAGAAATTTTGAAGGCCTATCAAACGATAATTTATGGTGAATTCTTGTTCCTACAGGAGGTATCTAACTAGAGAAATGAAGCAGCCTTACATTAGTTGTATCAGCTAGTTTAGGTGTTATGTCCATATTCAATGTTTACACAATACTTTTAGGATAATGACAAGGTAACATGGATAGTTCAGGAGTTATGTCCATATTCATAGTTGTCCAAATAGTTCCCAATTTGTGGTAAATATAGCAAATTTGTTTCTTCAAAGAGATGGTGAGCATTGAGACTTCGTGGAATTCCCGTAACTAAATCCTCTATGAATTGTATTTATCAAGAAATTTCGGAGATTTTGGAAAAAGAAAAGGCTAATGACAGATACAAGCAAACTGCTAGATTAAAAGATTTTGAAGAAGACAGCGTTATGGCTCATATCAAGACATCACAGTTTGCAGCTGGCCAATACATCGACTTGAAGCCAAAGAAGAGTGGAACATCTTTCAACCTTGAATGTGGATAATCTTTCTGAACAATATTAACCTCCAGATGAATTTTAGTTTCTTTAGATTTTGTTAACTTGGAGTTTAGTTCTTGGCCTTAGCCTTCGTTCCAATGGCTAATTTAGAAGTTAAATCCATGTTTGGACATTTAGCCATCGCTCTAGGACAAGTATAAGATGACACGTATGTTAAACATAACCCATTAGTATCCTTGCTCCTATTAGTGTATTTTTCACACTTGCCGAATACAATCCCGAATTCTCCTCAAAATTTATTTTGTTTGTTTCCAGAAATCCTCCAAGAAGGTTTTATCTTCGAACCATAATTCATCAGGAAATTTACTGCAGTATCTTTCTGAGAAAAAATATACTACGCTGTACCTTCATCATCAAACTTATCCCATTCTTCATCCCAGTCAGCAGAGCCTTCTTGGATACCAAGTTGCCAACCTTTTTCACAAAAAAAAAAAAAAAAACCTTTAGTAAGAACAGGACTTTAATAATTAGAAGCGTGATATTTGAAAAACTGAGACCAGGTTAGGAATCCCCTCACATTCTTCTTCAAACCCAACAAAAAAAAAGAAAATTAAAATGCAAATAGTCTCATTCTGATGTACTAATATGTTCAAAGGAAAATCCCACACCAATATGTCTCCACCAAGAAAAATCATCACATAAGTTTGGGACAATAATTTCTTAAACCATCCTTTCTCATTGCCATAAATTGAGATTAAATAGTCATTATTTTCAAAGAGCACCCAAAGGAAATAAACAAAGACATATATTCTCTTATTTAGATCAGAAATATCATCAGAAGAAGATATTACACACATAATACTTTAGAACAGGTTTACATAAGTGACCATTTAAATATTGGGGGAAGCAAATTTCAATAGGTCAACGTAAATGAAAATTTGAGATCTCTGAATGCAGTTTTCGGGACATTATTCACTGCCAACACAAGTAACCAAATCACCAATAACGTACATGGAAGAGAAAAAATCCATCAATCAATAAAAACATGTTAACCTTTTCTATGAGAAACACTTTTTCAGGGATCAATATGAGAAGCAAAAAACATTGATACAAAGGAAAATTCAAAGCAACAAGTAACATGATAGCTCCACTGAAATCTAATTTACCATTTTTATAACCTAGACATTTTGCTTCTTTATCAAATCAAGGTTGATGTATGCTACATACATATAATATTTAGTATGAAGACCATTAGTGTCCCAGTAAGTTTAGCGACTTAGAATGATAGTGAATGATATAAGAAAAGCTTACCAAAAGGAAGTTCAGTTAAAGTAGTAGGCTTTGTACGCAATCCATAAGTCTTGCATCGCTCGTTGAGAATTTTCACTAACTCATCAATATCTGATTGTACACTATCAGCACGAACCTGAACAATTTACTTAGATGTGAGAATAAAATCTCAAAAGTCGGTATTTGTCAACAAAATAAAATATACCTGAATATTATCAGCATTGCCATCTTGGTCCAATTTTATAATTGCTTGGTAATACTCCATCTTCCTCTCCTAAACAAAAATGGAACAACTAATTGAACAGATATTGCAGTATTTTGGCCTGTTTTCTAAATTTTAGCACGGCAAAAAGCCATTACATTGGACAATATTTACTCATTTACTGCTAGTGCTCACTACCTGTATATCCCGAAAGGTTGCTTCTTCAATCGTTAACTTGGAAGCTACATCTCCAATTTGTTTATACTTTTCTTCATATTTCTTTGCAAGAGAATCAGCCTGAAACAAATACAATGTTGCCTAAACTCAACATAGACATCAAACACAAGAGAGTAAGCGGCAACCAAAAAAATACCTCGCGTTTATCTGCAGACACCCGTTCTGTGAGCTCATTAAGCCGATTGTCACATCTACTCTTGTAAAGAATCTGATAAAAAAAAAAAAAAAAAAGAATTAAGTCATGGTATAAAATAACAAATGATTAAGCACAAATAGTTATACTTAGAAAGCATGAGAGTCGAAAGCTGCCCAAAATAGAAGTTTTTCAAGATAACACAGACCAAAGAAGTATTTAAAGCTGAAGCACAAGGAAAGGACACATCGATGTGATATGAATGCGTCAAAACTAGAGCACATTTTGTCTGAAACTATGATTTAATACAAGAACCCTTGACAAGTGAATGGAGGTTGCTGCATGGTTATCATTACTAGAAACATTTCTACATACAATGATACATGTAAATCAGGAAATATCAAAAATAATATTATCTGGAAATAATTGTGTCCCTACAGTATGTGAAAACCATAGGAGATTTCCCACCTTTCATAAAGTTATAGTGCAATTTGTTTACCCTATTTGAAGTTAATTTCTGCTTAGGAGTAAAACAATGCTTGTCAATAGATGAAAATTCATTTCCATCAGTTTCAATAATAAAAAAAAAAAAAAGACAGAACAGAGTGTAAATGCTCAAGAGAAACGGGAAAAAGAAGAAAGACCATGAGATAAGTTAGACGCTTACAAGTTCCTGCATTTTAGCACGATAAAATTCAATTTTCTCTTTTGACTCTAAGATTTCTTTCTCCAGTTCTTCAACCTGCAGCCAATAAAATAAATCATGTAAACAAATGATTGACGAAATGTTCATAAGAAACAAAAGCAAACACATTGCTTAAAAACATCACAGACAGTCAAACTAGAAGGAGGTCACTATCGTGGTGTGCTTTCATGGTTGTTGGTTTTTCAACTACCATGAGAACATATGAAAACATAATCAAGGCCTACAACAATAATATCTCAAAAATTTTGAGCAGTAAAGGGCAGAAGAGACAGAAAGGGCACGAGAGAGAAATGAGTGCCTTTTTCTCAGCATCTGTAGCATCTTGGAACTTCATGTTAAGTGAGTTCTGCTCCTCTGTACTAAGTTGATTGACAAGGTGTTTCTCTAATACTGGCACTTTTGATTTCTGCTCCTTAATCTGTAACACTTCATCTGCACTGGGGACAGAAGGTAGAATCGAAGGCCCAACTGTTACTCCAGTATCACGGGCTGAGTGAGTATCAGAAGCAGAAACCCCTTTCTGTTGCTGGAATTCTTCAATTAAAAAAAATTGATAATTATTTTCAACAAATATAGTAGCCAATATCAGATAAGTTGTTCACAACTAATCAATACCAGATCTAGGTCCCCAAGCAGCACTATTATAGTTTGTCCTAGGAGTACTGTTAGGAAAATTAGGCATGACGTTGCTCGGAAATGCAGCTGGAAGAGGACGACCTTCTCTGTACCTCTCCATTAAATATAGAGCAATGCAGAACTCCCTGAGAGAAAGCATGCTATCGTTATCTTGATCGGATAAGTCCCACACCTGCTTTAATATCTCTGACAGATATAAAGTGATTTATAACAGTGAGAAATATGTCATGAACAACTAGAACTTCAAAAGTTACTTTCACGACAACATGTAAAAACATAAAAAGCATAAGGTAAGATCAATCCGAAGATCATTAGAAAACATAATAGAGGAAACAATGCACCATTATCCTAAAAACAAATAAGTCCAAACGGCTGCATGGACACTTGAATGCCATACCACTACTGAGATTAAGTTCATAGAACTAATTTCAAAAAGTTTAATAAAGCACTTATTATTTGGATTTTAAAAATATCACCCTTTGAAATTCAAAGGGGCACTCATAAGTTTAATATCAATCCCATTTAATTCCAAAGATTTCTACATGGCTCCATGGACACTTGAATGCCATGCTGATAACTAAGATCAAGTTGATAAAACTAGTTTCAAAAATTTAATAAAGCACATTGCAAAGGAACATTAAAAATATCGCACTCTTGAAATCCAAAGCGGTATGCACAAGTTTAATATGACATCCAGCAAAGAAAAGACTCAGTACTAGTACCCTATCTTACAGGATCAAAAGCTGATAGTTTATACTGCTTCGATACGATACGAAATGAAAGTATTAGAAGTCAGCATGAATGGCAGAAACAGTTACTCCTTTTAGATCTTCGATAGGGTTCACCCATAATTTATGTGCATAGCGTTCTTTGTATTGACAAATTCGATCATACACAAAATGTCAACAAGAAAAAAAAAATCAGAAGTCGCCATAAATGATCCATTGCTATGCTTCATTGATTATAGTTTACCTCTTGGCATTCTCCAACTCAAAAACAAATCTCGCGCTTCTGCCCCAGTAATTTTTCCATCTCTATCTTTGTCTACTTCAACAAACACCTTGGTATACTTCTGAACATCATTCTGTGTCATGCTAGGCCATGGATGTGGGGACTGACTGGAAACAGAGATCTCTGACACGGGAGAAGGTCCAGACAAAGAAGGCTGAGTTAAGACCTGTTGATTTGACCTGAAAACTACCTGAGGCTGCTTGAGGTGACCACCATCAGGTTGTTTCAGGAATGAACTCCCAGTAGAATCAACACTGGGCCTTAATGAAGAATGTATCCCAGGTGGTCTTGGAATATTGGCCGATAAAATGCCCCCGGAGGAAGAATCTTGGCTCAGGGGAGTTGGAGTAGCAGAAAATACATCATCTCCAAAAAATGAGTTGGAAGCAACACCATTACCAGAAATACCCACCATTCTTGAATCCTTAGTTGGTGGTCCAGAAGGTCTTATACCAGAGGGTGGAGGTCTAGGTGGTAGTGAAGCTGTGGACGCTGATGTTGATACTCCTAACCCAAGTTGAGAAGTGGAAGAAACAACTCCTTTGTCAGGAACTTGCGAGGGAATTCCCTGAACTCCAACTCGCCCACCAACCCAATCACTCGAGAGGCTAGTGCTTGGAGAGGAATTCCTTCCAACAATGCCACTTTCTGGAAATCCTGGTGTGCCAATAATTTGGACAGGCATGGAATTGGTCATTGATGTAGATTGCGGTGCCCTTATTAATTGATTTGCTTGCAAAGAAACTTGTTGCTGATTTATACCAACAGCTGAAGCAACTGGCGGTCCTCTAAATGCAATGTTTTGGGAGGATGTTGGAGTGCCGGTCCCAATCTGAGAGGCAGTTGATGCTGTAGCAATATTGAGCTGAGATGGTGGCATGGCCGTTACATTCATTTGTGGTGCTGGTATTTTAGCTGAAGCCGGCCCATATAATGCTGTTTTCACAATTTCAGGAGTTAGTTCCCACTTTTTTTGTGCCACCGTAGTCAGTTTAAGAGCATTATAAAACTCTGATCGACCAAGGAAACCAATCTGCCTCGGATCAGCCAATGCCCATATCTGCAGATGGAGTAACAGACAGGTATAAAAACAATGAGAATAACATTTCACAAGACATAAATAAACTGGTCACAGTCTCTAATTCCAAAAGCAATAGCAATAAGCAGTAATGTTAAGTCCTTACAATAAATGTAATTTTCATCCCGATTGATACAAAAAAAAAAAAAAAAAACCTACTATATAGGATAATATTTTAGATGGAAAATGCCAATTACCAAGGAATAAATAAATGACAAACCTACTTGGATGGTAGTTACTTTTTCAGTGATAAAAGTGTATATTAACAAGGGAAAATGTGAACTAAAGCGCGAGCTTGAAAAAAAAAACCTCAAAACCAACTATCTTACATAAAAGTGAAGCATTGTATTAAGGTGGATTTAATGTAGGTTCAGCAGTATAAATGAACATATTAACCGTTTAAAAAGGTTGAAACGAACATGTTTAGCGTACGACCCTCAGTAAAAGTAATACTATGCTACAATTAAAGGCAAAGGAGAAAATGAAAATTTGTTACAATTCCTACTCTCCTGTTTGATATGCATATTGTTATCAAGTTCATCCGAGAAGTAAAAACTTATAAAGCATCGACAGCAACAAACACATTGATTGAGAGCATAATTACGTATACAAAAGTTCACATAATATCTACAAGCTAAAACTAACAGCTAAGTTCCAAGTTAATAAAACCTATAATCAACATGATTCCGACCTCAGTCCCGACGATAAACAGTCATATGACCCATATCGACGCAATAACAGCTCGCACTCGCACAAATAAGGGAACAAAATCGTTAAAATATCGACTAAGCGCCATAACCACGATCTAGATACCTGCGCAAGGACCTGTTTAGACAATCCAGAGCCTTGGAAGAAAGCGACAGCTTCGGCAGCACTAATACGACCATCCCGGTCCAAATCAGCTCGCTGAAAATAGGCATCAAATAGATCCGTATTCGGCGCTTGATTCTGCGCCGTCGCCATCACCGGATTCAAAACTGGCAGACGCAAACCGTTCTCGGATCAAGAAAATGAAAACACCGAAGTACAGAGCGTGCGCCCAAAAAATCAAGAAAATGATGATCACGATATGGATCAAAACCGAATGAAAGCAGCAATCCAAAAACGCACATACAAGAAATAACAGGCCTCTGTGAAATTTCTATGGCCGACTAGTCCTCTTCCGGTTCAGAGGAAAAAGAACAGGAAAGAAGCCAAGGAGAAGAGTGAACCCGATGGATCGCACATCGACGAATTTCGTCGAGTGTGAAATGACAGTTTTTCTTTTTTCATGCGATGTAATTACGCAAGAGCCATTATTTTTCAACGGGGCCACTCGTCCTTGTAAATTTATAAGCCCACGTGTGAAAATTAATATCATCTCCACAAAACAAATGCTTCCCATATTGCTAGATATCACGTAATATCATCAAGTACATTTAAATTTATTGCATATGTTGCTGCGTATACACACACACCTTTATCGTGAAATTATATGACAGTCCACCAAATAAAAGTAACGTATGAGTGGGATTGTACCGGTGCACAATTAATTGCTATAATAATAAATACAGTAGAGTTTTTTTTATTAGTTAATACAATATTTTTTGATCTAGTCTAATATTAAATCTGTGCAGGTTTTGACAAAAAATGAATAATATTATACATTGAGAAACTATTTTTTTTTTTTCTTACTTGTTTTCCTAATGTTACATTACTAAAAAAATTGTGTCGAGTAATATTATACTAGTAAGTATTACTTAATAAATATCTATTGAACCGGGTTTTTTCAATTACATCTGATTTGAATCATCTAGTGGGGCGCTTTTTGGGCTAGATTAAAACGAAAAAATAAATTTAATTTGAGATGTATTATTAATTTAAAATAGTAATATTTATTAAGATCTTTGATTGAGATAAATGTCGATCAATCAACATAGGAAATTAAATTTAAAATTAAAAAAACAAAGAAATAAATGGCGAAGCATACTATTTCAAAGGCAAAACGAAAATATCGGCTGTCCAGCCACGAAAAATGCATGATAAAGTCCTGTCACGTAAGCTCCACACTACGTGTCACCATTACCTTTTGCTACGTGTCCAAACATCAACAGCCAGTGCACTATTTGAGGAAGGCGGGGAGCAAGCAAAGCGCCGATAAAAAAGAGAACCAGAAGACAATTGACAACAACAATGGCGGATAGAGGAGATACAAGAGGCATTCGGTCTTGCGACGAAAGGTGTGGCTGCCCATCACCTTGCCCCGGAGGCCACTCCTGCAGGTCTGTGAACTAAACCACGCTCTAATCACGATTTAAATGACTGATAATCATTTCCGTTCCGGCGACACTAATTTTGTTCTTCTGTGAAACAGATGCATGGCGGGCAATGCGACGAGCGGGGGCCATCAGAGATGCTCGTGCGGCGATCACTGTAGCTGCAACCCGTGTAACTGTTCGAGAACTGAGGTTGCCGGCGTCGGCAAGGCCCACTGCAAGTGTGGGGCGGGCTGCAGCTGCTCAGCCTGCGCCTCTTGAGACCCATTTGGATGAACGTCCATATCCTGATCCAAACTAGGAGTACTAATAATAATAATGAGTCGTTTATGTTGGTTTTAAATCAATAAAAAAATGCTGCTATTTCCAGCTTCTGCTGTTTTGCATATTAATCTTTAGAATGACCTACTTACGTACGTTCTTCCTTAATAATCATCTACTCTGTTATATATATATATGACAGTTTTTAAATTGGAAATGATTTCAATCTGTTGATGAAAACGGACTGATAGGAAAGTGAGATGAAAAAAGATGAACAACGTTAAAGAAGCTTCAAAATCTCCATGAAATGAGTCTGCAATATCGCGATCGTCGCAGTTACAGTGTTTTTGGAGCCTAGGGTGAGAGAGATGCGTAGAGACCAGAATGACCCAGGTTAAAATTGCTGTTCATAGTTGTCTTGTCATATTTAATAATTATTTGAAACGAGGTTCAACTGTTAGCCAATCACATCCTCTGCGAGATCAGACTGTCAAACGTAAATGTCTTTTTCAATTCACAGAAAAAAAGGAAATTTAAATTTTTATCAATTTACTGTTCCAACCCGGTTGCGATTTAGCATTTCAAACTGAGAGTTCATCATATTTTGGGTGTCTCGGTTAATTAAATCCAAGAAATTATCTTTTAAAACTTGTATGATAGATATTGCTATGTAAATACTTAACCTAGTGCATCTTGCTGTGAAATAACCAATTAGATTTATTGTGCAAGTAATATGTGATATTCCAATAAGATGATATTGAGTCTGCCATTTATACGTGTCATTTATTTAAGTAAATTTAAAGTCAAAATATTATGTTAATACACTACTACTTGATTCTACGCGACTAGATATGTAAAACAAGACAGGCAACTTAATCTGAGAAAGCATGAGTCGCCAACTTAATGAATTAATCTATTCGAGGCTAACAAATCGTATAAAATAGCATTAATCGACTTGCAACTCCGAATTAAATGAGCCTAGCAAGGCAGTTCATAACAAACTTAACATGTCCATTTGCCAACGTTGCACAGGAGTGGCTAGCCTTGCTTTCTCGCTATGTGTCGTTAGTTTTAATACATGGTTAGATGAGGAGAGCTTTCCATCAATCCAAGTGGAAAGAGAGACAATTATTTCTTTGCTGCTTGATAAGAAGAAAACTGGAGTCTCCAATAAAAATAAGGGTTTATTTTAAAATAAATCTTAAAATTTTAGTTTTTTTTTTAAAAAACCTTAAAATTTACTATTCATCATAAAAAAAACTTTAACGTTTGATAAATATGTAATTTAAACCTCCGATGAGGGGTGGAGAGTACGTCCTCTCGGTAGAATACGGTCGGTCCAGCTGGACTGGCCGTCCCGTGCTCAATGTGCAAATTTTTCTAAAATTTTTCAGGCAGAGTACGTCCTCTCTTTCTAAAGGACGTACTCCATGGGGGGGAGAGTACGTCATCTAGAAGGAGAGGACGTACTCTCCCCCTGGAAGACCCGTGACAAAAGTCACGGGTTTTTGCCAGAGGAGTACAACCAGTCCATCTGGACGGGCTGTACTTCCCTCTAAAAATGAGTTTTGTCACGGATTTTAAGAAAGAGAAAACTGCTGGTTGTGAGAGTACGACCGGTTCAACTAAACCAGCTGTACTCTCCCCCAAAAATTTTTAGAAAACTTGCACTTTGAGTACGGGAAGGTTGGTCCAACTGGATCGGTTCATCGTAAAAGTCACGGGAGGGATGAAGAGTACGGCTGATCCAGCTGGACCGGCCGTCTCGTGCTCAATGTACAAATTTTTCTAAAACTTTTCGGGAAGAGTACGTACTCTCCCCTCTAGAGGACGTACTATAAGGGGAAGAGTACGTCCTCTACAAGTAGATGACGTACTCTCTCCCTAGGCTACATACTCCAGATAATAGATTGTCAGTGTTATCTCCCTTAGAGGATGGACCCATGACAAAAGTCACAAGTTCTTGCTAAGGGAATATGACTGGTCCAACTAGACCGGCCGTACTTTCTCAAAAAATAAAAATTCGTGACAAGTTTTAAGAAAGAGAAGACGGCTGGCCCAAGCCGTCTTTCCTTATGAGAGTATAGCCGGTACTCTCCTCGAAAAAATTTAGAAAACTTACACATTGAGCATGGGTCAGTCTGTCCAACTAAATTGGCCTGTTCAAACCGTCTATTTATCAAAACTTTAAGATTTATTTTAAAAAAATTCAAAAATTAAATTAAAATTATAAAAAAACTAATAAAATATTTAAAAAATAAAGGATTTATTTTAAAATAACCTTAAAGTTTTTGGTTTATTTTAAAAAAAAAAACCTTAAAGTTTACTATTCATCATAAAAAACATTAACGTTTGATAAATAAGCAACTGAACCAGCCGGTTGAACCGGTCCGTTGGGCCAATCTTCCCGTGCTTAATGTGCAAGTTTTTTAAGATTTTTGGGGGAGAGTATAGCTGGTTTAGTTGAACCGACCGTACTCTCACAACCAGCAGTCTTCTCTTTCTTAAAATCCGTGACAAAACTCATGGATTTTCGTTTTTAGGGGGAAGTACAGCCGGTCCAGATGGACCGATCGTACTCCTCTGGCAAAAACTCGTGACTTTTGTCACGGGTCTTTCAAGGGGAGAGTACGTCCTCTCCTTCTAGAGGACGTACTCTCTCCCATAGAGTACTCTGCTCAAAAAATTTTAGAAAAATTTACATATTGAGCACGGAACGGTCGGTCCAGCTGGACCGGTCGTACTCAACCGAGAGGACGTACTCTCCACCCCTCCTCAGAAGTTTAAATTATATATTTATCAAACGTTAAAATTTTTTTACAATAAATAGTAAATTTTAAGATCTCTTTTAAAAAAATTAAAACTTTACTGTTTATTTTAAAATAAACCTTAAAAATACTCGCCAGTCCCGTTGAAATTGTCAAAAATGTCATAGGAAACTGCCACGTGTAAATTCCTGAGTGAGACAAAATCTGTCATCTGTCTCAACGACCACCTCTTAGGACGAATACTCAACAGGTACTATGCAGGACACGTGCCAGATTCTTAGTTGTCCTTATGAACCTATCACGTGGCGAGCGTGCTTCTTCTATTTCAAAAAGTAATTAAATAAAAATAAATTAATTAAAAAAAAAACTGTATTTTTCCTGAAAAAAAAAAATAACCCCCTGTTTTGTTTGGTTACAGAGAGAGAGAGAGAGAGAGAGGGAGGGAGGGAGAGAGCACAAATGGGTAAGGTAGTGGAGAGGAGGAAGAAGAAGAAAGGACGGCCCTCTCTATTAGATCTTCAAAAACGCACAATCAAAGAACAGCAGCAGCTCCAGCAGATAAGCTCCAACCATAACTTGGACACTCGCTCTAGCCCTAATTCCAGAATTGCCACTACCGTTCGGCGATCTACTCGCGGAAATACCTTCTCCAACACGCTCTCTCAGGAGGAGGAGGAGGAGGGTTTTGACGACCCGGAAGACGACGAAGAATTGACTGGGAAGCACCGTGAAAAGAAGCTCAAGCTTGTCCTCCGATTGACATCTCAAAAATCTTCTTTGAATTCGTCGTCTTTAAATTCGGGGGGTCTGGATTCGAATGCGGAGGTGGATGACGACGAGTATGGTAATAAGAAGCGAAAGATCAATGCAATCGGAGATGGATCTGGGCTCGGAAACCTCGAAAAGGTATGGAGGTCACTGATGGCTTTGGGAGAAAAAGCTGTTTTTTTTCTCAATCATTTTTGGGGGTCTAACTTTTGGTGGGAGTGGCAGTTGTTTTCGAGAGATTTATAATTTGGGGAGTGGGCATGGGAGAGAATACGTTGGCCTTTTTTTTTTTTTGAAAAGTTCCTTAAATTTTGCACCTTTGAACTTCGTTGTTTGTTTTCTAGAATACCGATGAATCCGTTGACCGGGTCTTGCTTCTGAAATTCATACATTGAATTTTACAAAACGAAAGACTTCTTTCAATTTTCCTTTTTAAATAGACAATCGCAGTATCTGGTTTGTTAGCATTTAATCTGTATTTATTGTACAAACAATAACTGATTTGACAGTCCTGGTGCTGGCTGAAAAAGTTTCGAGTTTGTCTTTTCTTTTCCATAATTATTTCACATTTCTGTGAACGTATTTCCCTTTCTGGATCTTTGAACTTTGAAGGTTCAGGCTATTTCGCTTTTTCGCTGACACTCGGGTTTTGTGGTTTTCCACTCTTGTTTGACAATAATCTGGACGATGTTACTCTCATCACTGATTTTCTTTCTATTTTCAGGGTGAAAAGTCTAATTCTGCTGCAAAACCGACAACAACCCTACAAGGTTTGCTTGTAATCTCTGTTATCCATCACTCCAAATCTATCTTAACTATGTTTTAATATCCAATTACGAGCAGGGTCGGAGTTGGATTTTGGACCCCCGACTCCTTTGCCGGATGAGAAGCTTTTACTGTTCATCCTGGACAGGCTTCAAAAGTGCGTCTTTAAGCCCATCAGCTTGCTTTTTTGTCGTTTCGATGTGATTTTTAGAATTTCATTTCATTTCAGGAAGGACACATATGGTGTGTTTTCTGAACCAGTGGACCCGGAGGAGGTTAGTTTTCTAAACGATGACGCAACAGATTTTATGATTTTCATTCTCCAACTCTGTCGTTTTTTTTTTTTAAATTTTCGAGTTTTCATTTCATGTCTGTAGCTTCCTGATTACCATGAAGTTATTAAGAACCCGATGGATTTTGCGACGGTGAGAAAGAAGCTTGCCAGCAGAGCTTACGCCAAATTGGAAGAGTTCGAGGTGTGTTTTGGTACATGTCGTCACTGTCGTTTAAACTGAGGTTTTTGTGTTAATTGCTGCTAAAATTACCATCGAATGATTAGCCAAGATTCTACTTTTTTTGCCAATTGTCTGGAAATCATTGGACATTGTAAATCTGTTTAGTGACTAAAATTTAGAAGTTGGAACATGGGTTTACTGTCATCAGCCAAATACAGTGGGTTTTATTTATTTATTTATTTATTTTTGGTTGGTAGCCCGATTCAACAATGCAAACCAAGTGGCAATGGCTCATGTGACCTGTAATTTCTGAGTCATTTTGCTGTTTATAATCTCTTTTGTCACCACTGCTAATCCTTCATCTCTATTGAAATTTGACTCTGCATTTTTTTATATCCCAAAGCTATCTAATGTCAGTAGAATACTTTCTTTATAAACGTGGTTAGGGATCATAATGGGATTGGTACTGGTTAACGCATTCTTGCATTCGAAAACTAGCACAAAAATGAAGAAGGACATTTGATTTCCCGCACTAATTTGATCACTCAATGCTATTTCGCCTTAGTTTTAAACCCTGCACGATGCAGCCCTTGCTACCTCTATTCTTCTACAGAAGCTGGATTTACACTTGTTCTGTTTATAACAATTTCCTTCACTTTCAGATCATTATGAGTTGGTTATTGGTAGGCAGAAAATCATGTTTATCTGGGTGATGTTGTCGTTGTCATTGGATTATAATTTCATTGTACACAACTTATGTAAATCACATTGAAATTTTAGTTTTCTTTTAAAAGGGAAATAGTAATTGTTGAATAGAATTTCTGGCCTCTTTTGTTGAGATTAAATTGGTAACTTTTGAAAAATTATAATTTGAAGAAATATTATCCGATTCGATGAGACTTATTTTCAACAGCCAATGCAAATTTTGCTCTGATTTTTTGAGAAACCTTAGCCTATATTTATTTATATTGATGTCTAAATCCATTTTCTTGCAGAAAGATGTTGTCTTAATCTGCTCGAATGCAATGCAGTATAATGCTCCAGATACCATCTATTTTAGGCAGGTACGGTTTTCTCAGAACTTCCACCTCCCAAAATTAGTGTTTTCCATGTTCTGAAATTAATTCCGCCATCAGGCACGATCCATACTGGAATTAGCAAAAAAGAGCTTCAGGAATTTAAGACAAGATAGTGATGATAATGATCCAGAACCTAAAGTAATCAGGAGAGGAAGACCACCGACTAAGAATTTGAAACAGCCAATCGGTCAGTCATTCTCCGATCGCGCTAGTTCAGAGTTTTCGGATGCTACCCTTGCTACTGGTGAAGAAAACAGATATTATGATCTGAGAAAAGGACCTCACCTCTTGGAGAAGGCTGCTTCGGGAGAGTTTTTTGGGAAATTCCCCGGTTCTCGCATTACTGACGCCAATTCAAATTGGTTGAATGAAAACAGATTCGAGAGAAATAATGATTTTGCTGGTATGGAAATTTGGGTTCAGCTTTGTTCATTCTTTCAATTATCTTTTGTTCACTATTTCTATTATATATATCTAATTTTGGAGCATTAGTATTTAAGTTCCTTTGGGGTTTTCGTTAAAAAATCATGTTGTTATCATGTGATTTTATCTTCAGGGTGATTTTTAGAGAGAAACAAAAAGGTAGGCAAGAAATCGGCATCTGGAGCTCGATATTGTTGCCAAAATAGTCTCTTGCGTTTGAGTTTTCCAACTTGTTTCTCTCTAGAAATTGTCAAAATCATTCTATCAGATGTTGTTTGTTTCTAGAAATCGTCTAGCAGAGAAGATCGCATGATAAAAACGTGATTCTATTAACAGCGACCTTATGACGGGAATCTAATTTAACGCTTGTAAATTTAGGGGATTATTTGATTAAAAAATGTACAAAAATCTACTTATTGTCCACGCCTAAGTTTAAAAGCTAACATGCACTTTACCCTATAACTATATAATTGAAGATGAATTATGAATTCCACTTCCTTTACAGGTTCTTTGATGAAAAGTTACCCCACAAAGCAAGGGAAAAAACAGATTGTACCAGATGAGAACAGGCGGAACACATATAAGCAATTCCATTTATCAGATGTTGGACTGGAGTCGTCAGTTATGAGTACATTTACGCGAGAGAGAAAGCAACTAATGGCTGTATGCCTAAACCCTAAACCCGAGTTTCTCTGTTTTACAACTTGAATTATCTGAACTTTCTTGTTCTCGGCTGACTTTGCTTCCTCGTGAAACAGGTGGGGCTTCACTTGGACCATGGTTACGCCAGGAGCCTTGCTCGATTTGCTGCCAATCTTGGGTCTATTGCTTGGAAAGTTGCTTCTAAGAAAATCGAAAAATCCTTGCCTGTGGGAGGCAAGTTTGGCCATGGTTGGGTTGGAGAAAACGATGTCATTCCAACCAGACCATTGCTATCAACATCAGCTGAAGGCCAATTATCAATATTGCTGCCATTGCTTGGTCAGAATAACTCATCTTCAGCTGCAGCTTCTTCCACTCCTGAGATTAAGGATGTTAGTTTACCCAAAATTCCCAACGAAAACGCATCCTCGGAGAAGGATGGACCTGCCATGGATTCCAGCTTAGAAAAAAATATAAGCAAGCCTCCTACCGAATCTCCTGAACCTCTCACCGGAAAAGGGTATAACATCCATAACAGCAGTATGAATCCAATTCGGACCAAACCTTCATTTCAGGGTCATAAGAGTCATTTGCAACCTGGTCTGAATGGATGTAGCAGTAATAGCGCCTATGGCTCCAACCCTTCAGATCAACTAGCAAAACTAATCAAATCAGGCAGTTTGAACTTGCAGCCATCTCAAATGCTTCAGACAATATCTAGAACTACTAACACTGTCTCCACCACGACACCGAGCAGTGTCATTCGACCCAACCCCGAGTTTTCTCATAGTACAGGCAAGATGAATTCAGGTACTTTGTTTAAACGCGACGAGGCGTTGGCACCTCAAACCAAAGTTGGTCCAGTTCCTCCTGATCTTAATGTCGGATTTAAGTCACCAGGGTCACCTATCTCCAGCCGAGTTGACTCAGCAGCACGGCCTGACTTAGCGTTGCAACTCTGAGAACGACTGTTTTATTTTTCGGTCATTTGATTAAAACTAACCACAGAACGGTGGGTTGATTTATGTTGGTCAAGGTGTTGACGTTAGGAGAAAGTCATTGTATTGTAAGAGATTAGTCTTGTACAGATTAAGAATTAGAAAAGTCATTGTTTCTTTAGAGAGAAACTCTACTGACAATCTACAAACCCTCTCTCTCTCTCTCTGAATCACCGTATAGCCCAAGTACAGACAAACTTCATCGCAACTATCTCCATTTATCCACCCGGAAAACTGTGATCTTTAATCTTAAAAAAGAAACAAAGATGTCTTCTTCAACCCATATCTGTAAGTATCTTTCTCACTTTGACAAACCTGCCACTCTATTATCTTCTTCACGGCAATTTGACTTGGCTTTCTGGCCTGGGTGACCCTCGTGACCTGCATTTCCAATACCTTCACAATATACTTTTTTTTTCTTTCCCTCCATCTTCGTTGCCCTTTAATTGCTGCCGTTAGAGTTGAGGCAAATAGCAGAGTCAAGTCAGCGATTTTTAAAGTGGAAGGTCACTAAGGAAATTTTCTGGCAATGATAACGATTTTTAAGCACCCATCATATCGGGTGTAGAAGAAGGAAACTGAAGAAACGAGGACAAGGCGTACGGAATACGGCGGCCGTCTGCGATTTAACATTGGTTTCCTGAGGAAGAGAGAAAGAAAGTGTTACAGATGGGAACCTGCTGGTCTTTTCCAGCTCCGACTACTCCAAGCGTGACTGGCCATCTTAATACCGGTACATCCCAACTGTTTTGAGTTGATTTCTCCTATTTCTCATCTGAGTAGTTGATTATGTAGCTAAGTTTGAGAGTTTAGCCACTTAAGTTAGATTCCGTCCGAATTTGATGGTTTCGACCGTCTATTTTTATCAGCCAATAGTGGTAATTCCGTTTCCTTTTTTATTAATTTCTTCAGTTTATCATCTGGGTTCGTCGACTTGACGTCCTATTTTGAAGATTTTTTGCCTCTGGTTTCGAGATTCTGACTGAATTTGATTTCTCTCTCTCGCCTGCTCTCTCTCACTCAATCATGGAACTATTGCAGAGATATCTCAGACAACCAGTCAGACAACTTTCTCCGACTCGACCAAAACATCTGGTTTTTCCGGTGGATGCAGCATTGATGTCGATCCAAATGGCTTGATTCTTCCTTCTCCGGATTTGAGGGTATTCGCCTTCAGCGAATTAAGGACCGCAACTAAAAACTTCAAAGCAGATTTGTTGCTTGGAGAGGGAGGTTTTGGCAAAGTCTACAAAGGCTGGCTTGAGGAGAAAGGACCTGGAAAAAACAAAAGCAAAACAGTAATAGCAGTAAAAAAATTGAATTCCGAGAGCTTGCAAGGTTTTGAGGAGTGGGAGGTAATGGCATGAAACTCCACCAAAACTTTCAAACCATATTTCGGCCAGTTCATATCGAGTTAATTAATCTTAATCAGTTTCAGAATCTATTCTGAGTTTTGTGCAGGCAGAAGTGAAGTTCTTGGGAATCCTTTCTCACCCAAATCTGGTAAAGCTATTGGGATACAGTTGGGAGGATGAAGCTCTGCTTCTTGTTTATGAATTCATGCATAGGGGTAGCTTGGAAAACCATCTATTTGGAAGTAAATGCTAAATTACATTACTATCTCTTCCCTCCAACGCTTGACACTTCTCTGTTCTATTCTCAATTGGGGAAGAAATATTTCTCATGCTTTCTAGGGCCTGCTGCTGGTCAGCCGCTGCCATGGGATATTCGGCTGAAGATCGCCATAGGAGCTGCTCGAGGTCTGGATTTCTTGCACAGTTCAGACTGTAAAGTGATTTATAGAGATATCAAGGCTTCCAACGTATTGCTTGATGCGGTAAATCTCTAGTTTTCAATCATTTTTTTGTTTGTTTTTTTTTTAACGTCGGGCTTCATTTCAGTCTTACAATGCGAAGATATCGGACTTTGGATTGGCGAAAAAGGGTCCTTCGGCTAGTCGATCCCATATCACAACTCGAGTTGTGGGTACTAGTGGCTATACTGCTCCGGAATATGTCACTACAGGTAAAAATAATTCCATAATCTGAAGTAATTTTGTGTATCCTTCGTGGACGATGGGTTTGAGAACGGAACTTTTTTACAGGCCATCTCTATCTCAAAAGCGATGTATACGGTTTTGGCGTTGTCTTACTTGAAATGTTGACCGGATTGCGTGCGATAGACTCAAATCGCCCAAATGGCCAACAGAGTTTGGTCGTTTGGATGAAACCATGTCTCTCGAATAGTAGAAAACTGAAGAAGGTACGACCGAAACCTTTTGGTTTTTCGATCTTCATAGTTTATCGTCTAAATGTCGACAGATCATTGAATGAAACATACTTAATTACAAAGTAAAAATTTCTGACAGTTTTTAAAATCAAAATCTCACTTCTTGTTCTATGTGTAGGTGATGGATTCAAAACTAGATGGTAAATATCCAATAAAATCTGCATTACAAGTAGCACAACTGGCTCTACAATGCATCGAGGAAGAACCAAAGAACCGACCCTCGATGGGCAAGGTTTTAGAGAATCTAGAACAAATAGCAGCGGCCACCGAGAGACCAACAAAGCCGAGAATCCGGCCTCGGTCAACTCACTAGATGCTCGATCGCCCACGCTAGCAACCTTTGGTCCATCACTCTCCACTTCACCGGGAACATGATTGAGCGAGCTCCTGTATCCCTGACAATGCAATCGCATGGCGAAGCGATTTCTGTATGAAACAATATCAATGTCAATATCTTGTTATATGATCGTGTAACGAGTTGATTTACTTGAGTATTGAAAAGTAATTACTTAGAAGATCGTAAGAGGCAATACTATTAAGATCGCTCCAATATACTATTTTCACCTATTACAACTATAATGGCAAATATGTAATTACCTTTAGGATAAAGGGTGAAGTAGCAGCGTTCATCTCTCCGTCTGATAAAGCGCGGTTAGTTATATACAGTGAACCCGGGATGTATTGGAGGGAGATGAAACCATATACTCAATTCACTCATAAACCTCTTTCCTTTGGTTCTCTCTCTCTCTCTCTCTCTCTCGCCATGGAAGCTATTCGAAGAAACTTACCGAGTAGGATCTCGGTGCTCCTCTCCTGCATCTTTTTGGTACAGATTCAATTTCCCTCTCAATCATTTCCTCCTTTCTAGTTTATTATCCTTCCTCTGAGAATCTGATCCTGAAGGAAAACTGTGTTGCGTATCCTTTTAAAATTGGGATACTGTGGAGGAACTCAGTGCGATTGCGGATACTTTTGCTTGTGGATTTGACGTTATGTGGCTGCCGATCGGTGCTAATCATTCAGATCCTCTTGCAGAATTCTGAATATATGTTCATTTTAAGTCATTTAGGCCACGAACACTTCGATTAGACTTAAGCGTTCTCGTTTCTCATTACTGTTGAAATAGTAGTACGGCTTTGATTGTGAAATTGTGTTCTAGTTTTACGTTGATTCAACGGTTTACTTTTATATCTCTTCTCTCATTAGTAGTCCTATTTGTTGTAATTTTATATTATTAATACAGGTTGTCTTCCGTCTTGATTTCAGCTGCGCAGGCGCATACGATTCTTCAATGATGTATGAATGCTTGTGGACCTATCATATTTTTGGTGTCTATTTTCTCATTCAAGTATTTGTAGTGTTTGTTTCTTTTTGTATGTCAAACTAATTATTGTTGTTATTTTTCATGACACTCAAGTGAAACCAGAGAGAATCGGCCGCCATATGACTGTGATCCGTGTGTAGATGGAAAGGTAGCCTATCTATATTTCTTTATTTTAATTTCCCTTTCCTAAAATGTCTGTACTTTAAGAAACAGATTCTTTTAATGGTTCCATATGCTTATGTCACTTGATGCTTTCATTTTAATGGTTTGGGAGCCTATGCTGAGGAATGCACTCTAATTTTAATGGTTCAGATGTTCATCATTAGGTGGTCTAGTCTCTCGTTTGTCTGTGAGGATTTGTTGTTTCATTTCTTTGCTATGAGTTAGGTTTCATTTATGTTTTATATGCATGCTTCAAAGGGCATCCATCAATAAGTGGTGATAAGGTTCCTTAGTAGACAAATATATTATTTTCCTTGATGCATGATATTGTCACTGTGCAACTTGACTTTTTATGGATTAGGATTTTTTTTTTTTTTTCTGAGAGTTTCTGTTTTTTTTTCTGAGTTAGTCATCATGAGAGATTAGATGTAACTAAAATCCACTTTTAGGAAAATTAGAATTGAGTCAAAACAGTTTCAAAGGGAAACTTTATAAATGATGTAGGTAGATAGTGAATTTCATCCTCTTCATTTCTGTTGTAAGTGAAAACATCTTCCTCTTCTCGACCATATGCAGTATATGCATGAGGAATCAACTGCTATTAGAATCAGCAATCATCCCGATGCCAAGGTGTTACAGTGTTTATTCATTTTCATTCTCTTTCACAGCCAAAATTTATATCCTTGTAAACATAAATTTGTTGCAGGATATTAACATATTTACAACCTTCAGTGATGTTTCTGGTACTTTACAAACTAGAACGGTTAAAATGAAGGATTTATCAGCTTCTTGGGTATTGGAAAATACTATGGATGAAAATAAAATTCAGTCAAAGAGTTCACAGGTACCTTTGAGTAATCTTTCTTAGAGTGTGATAGTGTTGATGTGGATCAAATTATTTTATTTTAAGGTAAACAATATATGCTATATCACTTTTGAAAAGCCATCTGAACGCTTTCATCAACTTTCATGTCCATTACAAGTGCACTAAGTTGCTATACAAATTGATTATCTGCGAGGGGTTCATGCACAAAGTTAAAATATTTATAGCTTTCTTTCAGAAGGATTCAATACACAATCAGTCAACATTTCAAAAGTTTTCCCAACAGACTATGGACGAGCATCAACCTAGAGAAGACATAGTTTCTCCAGATTTATCATCAATGAACCCAGTGAAGCTTAAGCGCCGGGTGTGTCCGATGATTTTTTTTTTGTGGTTCTGCATTTTGATTTACTTAGTGCAATGTGGGTTTTCATAGTTCCTAGCCTTTCAGACGATGCGGCAGGAGAGGAGGGCCCTTAGATCTAAAGAATTAAGTCGACAAGATAAAGAGACTGACTACCAGATGGCAGCTGCGGCCATTGAGAAATCAAAAAGTTTTGACGCTACTGTGAAGGGAAAGTATAGTATATGGAGGAGAGATTATGAACCCCCAAATTCTGACTCCACCTTGAAACTTATGCGTGATCAGATTATAATGGCTAAAGCTTATGCTAATATAGCCAAATCTAACAATGAAACTGATATTTTCAATTCTCTTATGGAACATTCTAGAGAAAGCCAACATGCTATTGGAGAAGCATCTTCTGATTCTGAGCTTCACTCAAGGTACAGAACACTTCGATTGTACTTCTTCTTTACCGTACTTTTAACGAACTCATTATTTGTTCACTTTATAGCGCACTTGATCAAGCTAAAGCTATGGGGCATATTCTAGCAATAGCCAAAGACCGGTTATATGACTGTATAACCGTTGCAAGGAAGTTAAGAGCCATGCTACAGTCAACTGAGATCAACATAGATACACAAAAGAAGAAAAGTGCATTCTTGACTCAGCTGGCAGCCAAAACAGTTCCCAAATCATTGCACTGCCTTCCTTTACAACTTGCATCTGACTATTACCTTCAGGAATACCATAAAAAGGATCATGTTGACAAAGCAAAAGTTGAAGATCCTTCTCTCTATCATTATGCAATTTTCTCGGATAATGTCTTGGCAACATCTGTGGTAGTCAATTCTACTGTGCTGCATGCAAAAGAACCTGAGAAACATGTTTTCCATGTAGTCACAGATAAACTGAACTTAGCTGCAATGAAGATGTGGTTTTTGGTTAATTATCCTGGAAAAGCAACAATCCAAGTTGATAACATTGATGATTTCAAGTGGCTGAATTCATCTTACTGCTCTGTTCTACGTCAACTTGAATCTGCGAGACTTAAAGAGTTTTACTTTAAAGCAAATCATCCTTCCTCTCTCTCCGTTGGTGCCGAAAACCTGAAGTATAGAAATCCAAAATATTTGTCCATGTTGAATCATCTAAGATTTTACCTTCCTGAAGTCTACCCAAAGTTAGATAAGATCTTATTTTTGGATGATGATATCGTAGTTCAGAAGGATTTGACTCCTCTTTGGTCCATTGATTTACAAGGGATGGTGAATGGTGCAGTTGAGACCTGTAAAGAGAGTTTTCATAGATTTGATAAGTATCTCAACTTCACAAACCCGAAAATTTCGAAGAACTTTGATCCAAACGCATGTGGATGGGCATTTGGAATGAATATTTTTGACTTGCAGGAATGGAAGAAACGGAACATCACTGGAATATACCATTATTGGCAAGATATGGTAAGCTTCTATTCATCTTTTAGCATCTCTACCTTCATCATCCTGCACAGACCCCTTTTATCTCTCTTGCAGTTTTTGTTTAATGTATGCATAATAGTCTTTAGTCCTCGTTCATTTTTTGTTTGTGCTTGTTTGAGGTATCTGGCTGATTTACTGATATTTCATGATGACATAGCTAGCTTTCTACAAACTCGTTTTGTTACTCATTTGGAGTAATTCTTTTGATGTCGCTCCCAAAGGGAGTGCATTTTCAACTACATGAATGAGCTTAGTGACACGTATTTGTTTTCATAAGATTCTTAACTTCACTAGAAAACTTGAAAACCAACATTTTTGTATTTATTATTGCTCAAACTTGCCACTGATTTATGAAATGGTTTGCAGAATGAGGATAGAACTCTGTGGAAACTCGGATCACTGCCGCCGGGACTTATTACATTTTACAATCTGACATATCCGCTTGATCGAGGGTGGCACGTGTTGGGTCTCGGATACGACCCAGCCTTGAACATTACAGAAATAGAGAATGCAGCTGTTATACATTACAATGGAAACAACAAGCCGTGGTTGGATCTGGCTGTTTCGAAATACAAACCGTACTGGTCTAAATATGTAACGCCTGGCAACCCTTATCTCCAACTTTGTAACATCAGGGAATAACTAGTTTTTTGTTCTTCCCCCCATTCCTCATTTTTTTGGTTCTTCTCATATGAAGGATTTATATTACTTGTGGCAATTAGCAAAGGTCATGATTATCCTCTTCCTTATGAGTTTCCAAGATTTTACCAGCTATTATTTTTGGGAACACTAGACAATGAAACCATATATCCAGAGAAATGTCGGAAGATGATAAAAAAAAATATGGTGTCTTGAATGACCAGATTTGAAGCGTTAACTCGGTAGAGGGGTGAATTACCAGATTATGACATCTCGATGCTGGAAAACATGACAAGGAGGATCGGAAACTGATTAATTTGGTTCGTCATGTTTTATGAGCCGAGCACTGGATGCTGAAGGAAATGATAGTTCTGGAAAAATGTCTTTCCTGGAGTCGTTGAATCGTGATTTATTTATAACTTAGTTTGTCCTGTCATTCATTCTACACGAGCACGCAGTAATAGTTTATTGGGTAAAAATCAATTTAAGATGTATGAGGGATTTTTTAAAACAACCCCGAAATTAAAATCCACTAGACCCTTAAATTATTTGAAACACTACAAATCAAATTCTGCTTCGTGACTGATTTTCCATCGTTTACTATTTACGTCGATAATGGAGGGTCGATCTAAAATGAACGGTTCATGTTCTCTCTAGTACCTACTTGGCACTTGGCACTTGACACGTTGGGTCGGGAGATCGATGGGGGGTGGAGACTGTCGTTCCATGTGCATCACATGTGAATATAGAATGGGGGTCCTCGCCCTGAAGCAACCTCTGCTCTAAAAAAGCTAATTAGAATGGGGGGCCATTCTAGAGTGGTGACTCCCGGTTCTCAATTATTGTCCATGAGAACGGAGGGTGGAGTGGCGACTCGTTCTCAATTATTGCTATAAATTATTGTCCTTGAGAACGGAGGACCGATCTCTGACATTATATAAGAAAACGATTCTCTATTTTCACCATTTGCTCGCGAAACCTCTATATTATTTTCTTGCTCATGAATTTTTTTTGTATTAGCGACATAGATGTATTCTGATTAGAGTAAATCAATTGATTTAGATGAGACAACAACTTGTGATATCAATATGGACTGGTATTCGTACTTCATGCCCATATATGGTGATCTTCAGGCATTCGATCACCTTGAAGGTAATGACGAAATACAGGCGCAATCGAGGTCGAAAACTTTAGACAATGAGCTTCGAATACTGGTCGACTTGGACGATAATAAAGTGAAAGGTATACCGATAAGAAAAGAAATTTCAATGAGATTTTATCAGGGAAAAAAATATAGTTTTTTAAAGGCAAGTAGAGAAGAAATAATAGAATATGCTTTAAATAACAGTTATGTGATCAAATTCATTAAAAGTGAATCTCAGCGACTGGCGGCAGTGTGTGAAGATAGATGTGATTGGCGAATGCATGTTTCGAAGATATAAAATGAGCTTATGTTTTAAATAAAAAGTTTTAACGATTGTCACAATTGTTCAAGAAAAAATGAGAATTGACATGATACTGTAAAATGGGTGGCAAATTATTATTTGGATATGTTCAACAGTCAACCTACGTGAAAAATTTCATCCATTATCGAGACAGTGAGGAAGAATTTGAATATCAACATTATACCAAATCTTACTAGAAGAGCAAGAAGCGAAGCTCGAAAACTTACTAAAGGGAAATGTGACGAATAATACAAGCCATTGTGGTTGTACGCAAAAAAACTATGAAGATCAAATCCGGGTAGCACATTAGGCCTATAAACTTAATTGGTGGGCTCTGCTAATAATGAATCATGCGTATTTGAAAGAATGTATATGTGTATGGCTGCTTGCAAGACAGGTTTGCTCCAGTGTGGTAGACCTATTATCCGTTTGAATGGTTGTGTAACGACCCATTTTCCCAGTAAGATATTGTCCGCTCTGGGGATTGGGCCGTAACCCAATATCCTCCCCTCATAGATTTTTTTGACGAGCACTTCTCAGTCGATCACCCAACATGGTATTGCTATCGTCGGAGCACATTTAACTTCAGAGTTCTCTCGAGTCCAGGATTTGCCTACACTCAAGTCCAGGATTTGCCTACACTCGGTTTAGGACCCGAGGTTTGCCCTGCAGTCGTGCTCATACGTACACATTCTGGTCATCACAGGTTGCCAACCAGAGGACTCGTGTCCCGGCCAATTACTGACAACTGTCAGCATTTATGGCAACGATGAAATATATCTCGTTGTTGTTGCCAATGTGGAATCATACTGTACGGACTTATGGACGTGGTTTTTAAAATTGTTGAAGAAAGACTTACAGACTGAAGTGGATTATAGATGGACATTCATTTTGGATCGACAAAATATATAATGCATTTTCAATTGTTATTTGAAATATTAGGGCATTGTGGTAGTTATATTGTTTTATGTTAACTTTGTTGTTTTTTTAAATAAAAGAGGTCGTAGTCTGTTGTGCAGCAAGAATTATCATCAGTCGAATAATACTACTACCTTCGGCATATGGACGCAAATTTCAAAAATCAATTTTGGAATAGAGTATGCAGAGAGGCAATGTGGAATGTGGCCAGGGCAACCACAGCTTTTCATTTCGAGATAGAAATAAAGAAATTATGTCAGATTAATATGAATGCTCACGCATATCTTTGGGGTACAAACCCTAGATATTGGGCTAATCATGCAAGTTCTTCGATTCCCAAGTGTGAACTCAGATTAAATAATTTATGCAAGTCATTCAATACAATTCTATAACCTGTTAATGGCAAACCAATTCTGACTATATTCGAGATGATCCGAAAGTGCTTGATGACTAGGATGATGAAAAAATATGAGAAGTTGGCCTCGTCAACAGACGTCTTGTGTCTCCAGATAAGAAAAAAAACATGTGAAGCTAGAACGTGTAGCTTGAAATTGGAGTGCTATTTTTGCGAGAGCTGCACAATTTGAGGTCAACAACGGTAACAAACAATATGTTGTCGATATGAATACGTGTATATGCAACTGTTATAGGTGAGAACTTACTAGAATCTAGTGTGTCAATTCCATTCTTTGCATTCATTTCATGAAACTAACAGCAGAAAATTACGTTCATTAATACTAATCACCGGAGAACTTATCTGCAGATGTACTAAAACTTCATTCATCCCATTTGCAACCAACTCATGTGGCCGTTCATACAAAATATGAATGAAATCATTCCCCTCAAAAGAAAACGCCAACCTGATAGGCCGAAGAAAAAAAAAGTGCGAGATGTGGATAAACTGTCAAGTTCGACAATTACTAAGAAGAACTCAACGATGTCTTGTGGTAGATGTTGGCGTTAGAAGCATAATAGTCGCACTTGTTTTGACAATGGATTCACTTCAGGCACTGCTTCCGCTTTTGTTTTGTAAGACACATTTATTGGTTTCAACACATTTGACGGAATACATGTATATTTCAACACATTTTGCTTATAAATACACTTTAATTATTTTACAATATAGTTTTTCATTTACGTGCATAAATCTTCTATACACGGCAGAGGTAGAAATGTATGATTATTCAGGCTGTAATTTCTTAAAAAAATGTGTACTTTAGTAAGATAAAGTTGTAAAAATGTGTAATTTAGTGAGCTAAAGTTGTAAAAATTGGCGAAGTTTTATTTATTTTATGACTCCCCTATATATAAGTTTAAATAATTTCTGCATATTCAAATAACAATTGTATAACTCGTAGCCAGATCCAGATAATTAAGTACAAATTTAGAGTAAAATTACAAAACAAAAACCAATTTACAAACATAAATTACATTACAAACATTGGGTAAAATTACAAAACAAAAATCAATTTACAAACATAAATTACAGTCCAAATATAAATTAAAATTACAAAACAAAACTTTTCATTACAAACATAAAGTAAAGTACATAATCTAAATTACGGTGAGACATCATCGGCGTCGTCGTTCTCCATCAAATCCACGAGGATTTACCTCAGCTCTCGTTTAGACTCAAGGAGCTCTCTCTGGGTGACAGTTAGCTTCTCAACTTGTCTACGAGGAACTTTATCCGCTGTTCCATCATGTCTAGCCGCCTGGGGGGATAATGGTCGAGTGGGGGCGTCCTCCATATGAACGTCTGCAATGGTGGAGGCATGCTGATCTCCATAGGTTTGCTCTCCCTTGAACACCCAAGTCTCGTCGACTTCAACTAAGGTCATCTGAATCAAATGAAGTCTATCAAATATATTGACAGGTCTCTATGCTCTCAGTTGTTCTTCAATCAGTAGCTGAATTCGAGCTCACTCGATGATCTTCCATATCAATGTGTCGTACGACAAATTCTTGTTGCATGTCTGACTGATCTCATGCATGTGAGCTATAATCACAAAGTCATGGTCGAATATCTTCCTGTTGTACAGTTTCTCTATCACATAGAGATCTATGCAGCTCACGAGATTTCTATGTACATCCCGAGGTAAAATGGCGTGAGTTATCAAATTGTGAATAATATGAACTCTGACATTCAAATCCTTGGATTTTGGCTTCACGAATCTAGTACTATTGAAATTGTGACGAATTTTCCTAAAGAACTCTAGTCCCTCGGCCGATTTGAAAAAATCGCAGACTCGGGAAGTATGGTAGTATCTTTCTACCTTAGGCCCTTCTCTGGCAAACTCAGGCACTTCATTAACTGTCTGTGGAGGTATGACAATCTCCGTACGAAGGATGTAAGTCTTTACTCATCTTGCCCTCCCAGAGATGTCAAGTTCGCATAAAACAAGCGAACAATATGTTCACAGCTATTGCCCCTCAAGCCATACACCCTGTGTAGGGCAATTCTATCGAACATCTTATTGATCTCCAACGACTTTTAACCTCGGAAGTTGATAGTTTTCGAATGAATAATCGAGCATTTTGACATATCCCACTCAAACTGCTCTTTACACAACTGGTTTCTAAATTTCATAGACACATGCTCAGCTGGCGATTGTTGCTCTTGCGTTGGAGAATCTTGTGCCGATAGTGCCCGGTTTGTCGGACCCCCTTGAGATGGTCCACCTTGTGATAGACCTTCTTGTGACAGAGACGTCTTTCGTTTAATCACCAATTTGAGAGCCATTTTAGAAAAGTCTTGGGGCTTTAGGTTGAAATGAGGATTTTGGGATTTGGACAATTTATTGTTTAGATTTGTAGGATTTTTGGGATGATATTTGAAGAAAATGATTAGGATTGGAGAAATCAACACAGAAATGGTCGGATTTTGTGTTGAAATCGCCAAGGAGGTTAAGAGAAAGTTATGTTTTCGACAACGAGAAGTGAGAATGGGGAGTCAGATCCTTATATAGAGTCGGACATCGATCCCCAATTTTAAAAATAAGGTATGAGAACGGGGAGTCACCGACCTGGGTCGGCTCCTCATTTTCAAAAATAGATTTTGAATCCGGAGGGCCGACCTGTGGCGGTGACCCCCCGTTCTCATGTCTCATTTTTAAAACGAATGCCAATCTTGGGGTGGTGATCTCCTGTTCTGAAATCACGTGCTGTGCACATAAGATAGACAGTCTCCACCCCCACCTCGACCCACCGACCCAATATGTGCAGTGCCACATAAATATTGGACAGATTTGAGGGCCGATCATTTTAGATTGGCTCTCCAATCTTGGTGTAAATTGAGAACGAAGGTTATTGGCCCTCCACCGTGATTTAATTTGTTACATTTTACATAGTTTAAACCTTTAGTTATTAAAATTTTTAGGTTAATGATTATTTTAAATTAAACTTATATTTTAGTGTTGAAATTACTTTTAACCCTTGTTTATTCATAAATAGAAGAATATATAATTTACCGGTCTGATCCAAATCGTCGTCTTGAATTTTAGGATAACAAAAGAAAGCAGATATAAGCTCCCGCTTTCTCCAACTGAAAATTGAAAAGGAGAGAGACGAAGAAGTTGGCTATGAGCCCAGCAACTAGGCTCACCAAAGCTCTGCTCCTTAACACCGCCAACCCGAAACTTGCATGGTGCCTCGTCAGGCGCATTCTCTCGTCACCCTCCTCGACCCCTCTATCCCTCCCCTCCATATCCGCCATTGCTCGGATTCTTATTCCTCGCAGAATGCTCCGCGAAATTGACCATCTCCACCACCTTCTACTCCTCTCGCACCACCTTGACACTGCCCTTCTTTCTCTTTTTTGTTTGGTCCGGATGTTGGCTTTGTCTGGTCTCCCTGATCAAGCTCTTTCCCATTTTAAAACCCTTAGATCCCGGTTTCCGGAAAACCCTCCTCCCATTTTTTTGTATAATTTGCTCCTCCAGAACTTTCTGAAGAAGAATTCTGCAGACTCTGTCACTTGGCTGTATAAGGATATGATTCTTGCTAAGGTTTCTCCTGAAACTTACACTTTCAATCTTTTGATTTGTGCCTTATGTTGTTCGGGTCAGATAGAAGCTGCAAGGGAGGTGTTTGATAAAATGTCTGAGAAGGGGTGTGAACCAAATGCTTACACTATTGAGATTTTGGTTCGTGGGTATTGTAAAGCCAATCTTGATAACCGAGGGTTGGAACTTGTGAATGAGTTAAGGGGTTGTGGTGTTTTGCCTAGTAATGTTGTCTACAATACTTTGATATCTAGTTTTTGCAGGGAAGGTCGGACCGATAAGGCTGAGATGTTGGTCGAGTTAATGAAAGAGGATGGTCTGTTTCCAGATGTTGTTACTTTCAATTCAAGAATAGCAGCTCTTTGTAGAGATGGGCAAATTTTAGAAGCGTCTAGAATTTTTAGGGATATGCAAATCGATGATTATTTGGGGTTGCCGCAGCCTAATGTTGTCACCTATAATATAATGCTTAAGGGGTTTTGTGATATAGGAATGTTAGCGGAAGCAAAGAGTTTGTTTGAATCTATGAGAGGCATTGGAGATTTCTCGAACTTGGAAAGTTATAATATATGGTTGTTGGGTTTGGTTAGGAACGGGAAGCTTTTGGAGGCACGCTCGATTCTTAAAGAGATGGCTGATGAAGGGATAGAACCTAGTGTTTGGTCATATAATATTGTGCTGAATGGACTTTGTAAAAGCGGACTACTTTTTGATGCTGTAAATTTAATAAGCTTAATGAGAATTAATGGCTTATATCCAGATATAGTAACCTATAGCACCTTATTACATGGATACTGCCATAAGAGAAAGGTACTTGAAGCTAGTCGCCTTCTTCATCAAATGACTCAAAATGGTTATTCTCCAAATAATTATACATGTAACATTTTGCTTCACAGTCTTTGGAAAGAAGGGAGAACATCAGAAGCAGAGAAATTTCTGCAAAAGATGAACGAGAGAGATAATATCTTGGACACCACAACATGCAATATTGTGATTGATGGCCTTTGTAAAATTGGGAAAGTGGACGAAGCTATTGAAATGATGAGCAGGATGTGGACTCATGGACAGGCTGCCCTTGATAGTGCAGGAAACTCTCTTACATGCTTGTTTGACAATAGTGATGATGGGAAGAAATGTAGGCCTGATTTGATTACATATTCAACAATAATTAAAGCGCTGTGCAAGTCTGGGAGACTTGATGAGGCGAAAAAAAAGTTTGCTGAGATGTCTGGGAAAGGTTTGCATCCTGATACGATGATCTTCAATATTTTCATTCTGAGTTACTGTAAAGAGGGTAAAATATCTTCTGCCTTTCGAGTTTTGAAGGACATGGAAAAAAAAGGTTGCAACAAGAGCATTCATACTTATAATTCGCTGATACTGGGCTTAGGTAGAAAAAACCAAATATTTGAAATGTATGGTCTTTTAAATGAGATGAGAGAAAGAGGTATTTCTCCTAATGTTTGGACATATAATAATATGATCAGCAGTTTATCTGAAGGAGGGAGACTTGGAGATGCCGCTTCACTTTTGGATGAAATGCTGGAAAAGGAAATATTTCCTAATATTTCTTCCTACAGTATTCTAATCAAAGCCTTTTGCAAATCATGTGATTTTGGAGCAGCCATGGAGATATTCGAGATAGCCTTGACTGTATGTGGCTACCAGCAACCCTTGTATAGCTTGATGTTTAACGAGTTACTTTCTGGAGGAGAAGTTTCCAACGCAAAAGAATTGTATGAGGTTGCATTAGATAGATCTTTTGACCTAGATAACTTCCTGTATAAGGATCTCATTGAAAAACTTTGCTTTGATGAAAAGTTGGAGGATGCTTGTTTAGTTCTTCATAAGATGATCGACAAAGGGTATGGATTTGATCCTGCACCGTTGATGTTAGTAATCGATGAACTAGGAAAGAGGGGGAACAAACGTGGGGCTAATGAACTTGCAGAAAAGAAGATTAGAATGACTTCAGAGAGTAGGGTTGTAAATAAGATTCATCGAAGCCAGAGGAAGATCAGTGGTAAAAAGTCAAGTAAATATGAAGAAAGTGATTGGCACAATATAATACACAGGTGGCTAACGTATATTTATGTTATATGCTTCGTAATTTGTTCTCTGTTTTCTCAATGATTTCAGAGTGCTTTAAGTAGGACTTTATTTTTCTAAATTTTTCCACAATGTGATTTTACAAAGCTGTTCTTCCATTTATTGTATAAAATTTGCATACCCACAATACGCTTTTAAAATAAAAATTATTCTAGAATGCCGGACTTTGTTGCAGTTTTTCAAAAGATAACATACTCAGGCCAGAGTTTCTATTTTTGCCTTCTCCACATTTGTCAAATTTCATGAACAAGATTTTTTAAGGAGCGAGAATTATTCAGAATTGATGAGAACCACTTTGATTCACATCAAGAATATTGATTGATTTCTATATTTAAGTTATTTTAGCCTTTTGATTTGTTGAATAAACGAACCTCTAATTTTTTGAAATATTTTATATTCTTTCTGCTATCTTGACTTCTAATTATTCTTTACTTCCACAGTGATGATGGAAGTGGAATTGCTCAGAAAACACTTAATCGGGTGCAGAAAGGCTGGGGTCAGGGTAACATATTAAGGCCGCAGCACCAGAAAAATGGCATGCTTGATTCCTGGGATTCTGATTTCTAGAACTTCTTAGACTAACTGGAGAAGATTTGGAATAAGTTGCAGTAATTGTTGAGTGCTAGGCATCTGAGAAACTGATGTGAATACTATGTGAGGTAAGAATTTGATTCTAATATCATTTTTGTTTGAATATTTAGCATAGTAAAAGATCATTCTGCGGCCATGTTGTGCATATAGAGTGGATGATTATGCTTATGTTGCAGAAAACTCAATACATTATCGTGATATTGGGAGGCTAAGTTAGTTGACTATAGATATTTTAATGGATTCTAATGTTTATGAGCATGACATGAGGCCCGACAGCATGTCATCCACTATGCCTAGTCATTTAAAATCTTAGATATCAGAAAACCAGTTACGATAAGATTGTAATTACAAGTTAAAAGGAAGTTCTATCTTTTGTATAATTCTTGTTCTTAACCACATGAGTATCTGGATTTTGATATTCCCAATTTTGTGATGATATACAGATGGGAAACAGCTAAGGAACCAATGTTGAGGATAACAAGTTAGTCCCGACATCTCGTAGCCTCGATCTTCTGGGCAACGGCTCAAAATGGTATGCATGAAACAAGTGAAGTATTTATCATGAAAGGTTCCTACAAACATATTTAGTTTCTCTCATATAATACCATTGATCCGCTGTGAAGATAAATGACTTCTTCTGTCGAATGTTAACAAAATATTATCTTATGAATCATATGCAGACTATCCCTCTGTTTGTAAGCTGCACAATGGAAGCTACTCTATAGTAAGCGTCATGTTTTTAGGTTCGGCTACTACTACCAAAGAAGCTTCTAAGTTGGTTCGAGTTCGGGATTTCACGTCAAAAGAAACTACCCAGGGGATCGATGATTCACTCTAGTGTCATGGCAGAGGGATTGAACCAGAATTCTGATAATCAGGAGAAAGTAATCTCAGCTTGTGGTTAAAATTGTGCTTGATGATCATCTCGTCATCCATGAAAAGGCGATTTCTCGCGAAATGCTGGAGACATTCCTTGTTTGGCGCCTGCATATCCTTCTGAAAGTAGCGAATTGAGAAGCTTTTAGTCAGTTAGCTATGGCCAGCAACCCGTTGTTTTAGTGACTGCCATCAGAAGAAAGTAGTTTCATTTGTAGCTACGAGGTTTTGTGTTTAAATAATTTCAATTCTTTCTGGTTTCTGTTAGGAAGTGTGTTACATCTGTGAAAGAATATACTGAAAGAGACTGATACCAGTATGAGAAAAATTTCATCGGGGCGGCCCATCCTTGTGAGGCTTTTTTGGAGCCCAAGACTACATGATGTAATCATGATCAATACATTGAAAAATTATGGTCTTGAAGTGCTCACAATGAGTTTTGAGGTAAAAATCAAGAATAAAATTGTTTGAACTCTAGCGTAGACCGGGCAATGTTATATGGAGCTTGGGGTGTTCGCATCAAGTTGGTTTCATGCTTGATTCAAATGAAATCTTCAAATAATAATTCTGACGAAAAGAGCAGATTTTACGGAGACATAAACAATGATAAATTTCAAATAAGTGAAATCTTTCAAATAATTTTATGGTTCTAAAATATTATTAAAATAATAAATCCAATATGAACCGTATCGTATCAAGGAGAAAATTGTTATCTTTCATATTGCATACGCTTGTTCATCTTTATGAAGTTTTGTTAGAATTGAAGACCAAATAATGTCACTATATTCTCATGTTGAAAAATTATGGTCTTGAAGTGCTTACAACATATTTTTGGATAAAAATAAAAAAACAAAGTTGTGCAGAGTCTGTCGTAAAGCAGCTAATATTATACGGAGTGTGGGTGTTATGTATCAAATTGGCTTCCTGCCTTGATTTAAGGGGAGAGATAGAAATTCAAATTTCAAATCAAACCTTCAAATAATAATATTGATGAAAAGTAAAGATTTTGCAAAGACAGACGTATTCGTAAAATCTCAAATACACAAAGTGAAATCATTCAAATAATATCACGTGGTGATCTATCATTGTTAGATTTTGTTTGAGGCCAAAACCAAATAATATCACCATAATTTCATATCTAAGTAAAATTCAAGAACAAAATTATGGAGGCACAATATTACGAGGAACTTACGTGTCAAGTTGACTTCATGCCATGATTTAAGGGGATAGATAAAGATCCAAGTTTCAAATAACAATGGCCAATGGAAAATAATGATTGTGCGAAGACAGTAACAACCTTAAAAATCTCAAATACACAAAAGTGAAATAAATCAAATAACTTTATGGTTTCAAAACACTAATTAAAATAATAAATCTCAAATACGGGAATTGAAATATTTAAAATAATTTTGTGGTTGCAAAATAATAATTAAATAAATCCAATGGAGAGAATACGAAAAACAAACGTCCCATGTTTCAAATCTCACTCTCTATCCTCCTCGTATTGTACGCTGATGGCGCCCATAACTGTTTCATTCTTCGCAAGAAAACCTCGCACGATAATTTGACATAAAATTAACAAAAATCTGGATATGAACGACTGGTTTCTGCAGAATTCCGTTGAAGAAACCAAACGAAAACATCAACTTGTATTTGCCTATCTCACAAACAATCCTAATGATCGTCTTTTTTAAGACTGTAATTTCTAATCCCTAAGATGAGTATGCAACGAGAATCAGATGAATCGGAATCGTCTTCTTCTCCGGGAAGTTTGTTCAAATCAATCCAGAGGCGACCTTTCTTTAGCCTATCAGTTTCTCCTACAGTGGCGCTGTTTCCTAGCCCATGGTTCGGAGCCGCGTCCTCCCTCAGGCTTCGCTCTAACACACATGGAACTTCACTTTGACAGCTTAACATGATACTCACACAGGGATCGCAGTCTTCCCCTTTTTCTTCAGCCATTACCACCTCCTCTGCTTTTTTATCCTTCTCGTTTTCGCCCCCAGATTCATTAACAGAGTCCACCACAGCGGAAATCAGACTGGGGGCCACCGTCTTGTTTTCTTCAGCCACGTTCGGCGGCGGGTTAACCCCGCGCCATGGACGCTCGGGGTGGCACCTGTAGTGGCCGTAAAGCGCCTTCAGCGACCGAAACTTCCTTCCGCACACAAAACATGGTGGTGAATCCATCTTCGGTGAGGTTGAGCGGGAATGTCCCCTCTGTTTAGGACGACTTCTGGAGTTCGTTGAAATAGCAGGCTCCTTACTGACGCTGATTGATTCTGTTCTACTTCTGCGATGGCTTCGACGTTTTGGGAGAGAAGAATTATCGATGCCAGCAATGGGACCTGGATCACGATCGGAATTCATCGGTGGGAGAATGTGGAAGACGACGGAGGACGCAGAAGACTTGCTGGGTTTACGTACAAGACGCTTTCTTGAGACTAGAACTCACTAAAATCTGAGGACATCCGGAATGAAACCAACGTATTTATAGTCAATTTTTTATTATTTTTAAAAAAAATATTTAATTAAATCCGTAATATCATTTGGAAATTTAAAACTAACTTTAAACTTGATCTAGTTTTAACATAATCATTTGATTATATTAATATTTAGATAGATTATAAAATCATCTAACAATATTGTTCGACTTATATAGAAACCCGTACAATTTTATTCTTAATATTAGTCTAAAATATATTAACTAGTTAAGGAAAAAACTCTAATTATAAACTATTTACTAAACTAACGATGTGTAATTATACACACTTATTAGTATAAGTTGAATCTTCACGATAAATTGCCTTCACAGTTAGGGCGTAACATCGTGATTATATTAAGATAACATCTTACTTCAATAAGAAAAATATTTTTATATTGAACTTTTTTTATTAAATCTAAATAGTTAGTTAAATGATTTGAAAATTTAAATCTAAATTTAGTGGATTATTGAATTTTTAAATATATTTTAGGATTTTCTACTTGTTTATATAATGAGAATATTTTCAATAAAACAATATATTTATATTTCCTTTTTAAATTATTTAAAAAATTCTTTAATTAAATATAAGTAGTTAGTATTATGATTAATTAATTATTGGAAAATCTAAAATTAACTTTAAAACGGGTGTGGGTATAAGCAAGTCATTCGATTCACAAAGTAATTATATTTTCAACTTTAGTTTTCAATGATCATCTCACATATTTATGTCAATAAAACAAATAAAAAATCTCCCATGAAATCTTTTTTATTTACGTTATCTATCATGTAAAATTATAAATATTAATATTTTGATATGGTTTTTAAACTAAATTGTTCTTCAATTAACTTAGTTTGAATATGTCAATGTTACCAAATCTAACAAACCTGTTTAATTTAAATATTTTATTTGATTCAAATATTTGGCGTGATATAAAAGTATTATTGCATCGAATATTTGTGAAATTCAATAATAAAAACAAATCACCAGTAAACTTAAGAACATATTTTTCTACGAAAATAATTATGTTTTTTTGTGAGATGAGATGAAAGGTAATCATCCATGAGAAACATCAAATGAACAAACAACATACTATGAAAACAATTGTATGTACACAGTCTTCTTCTAGCATGGGGAAGAAAAGATCGACCAATCTCAATGCAGTAATCAGGAAGTTTATACAATCATTTTAAGGTCCCAGACAGCTCTATCAAGGTGTATTATATGATTATCCAATCGCCCCAAATGGAACCTGTATGCAAAGTTTCTATGGATCTTGAATTTGACTAAATTTTACATCATTGGAGTAGCGTTTCATAAAAATATGAATCACACAAAATCTGCTGACAGTTTATGGCCCAGGATTCCCCAAAAGTCGCTCTACTGCAGCATGGACGTTCCCTGCGGTGGCTCGAAGGGCCCTTATGTTCTCTTGAGTGTCGAAAAACCCCATCTCTTGGAGCTGCGAGAGCTGTGTTGCGTATAGTTCTTCTGGGGCGACTGGCCAGCAAATTTAGAAGTTCTCAGTGAGTAGCCGAAGGCTTTAAAAATAAACAAAGTCAACTTTGGTGACAAATTTGAGGATTATTGAGAAGAATTCTAACCATTGGGATTGCTAGGAACGGTCATTCCACCAGCTCCAAGACCACCAAACATGTTCATCATCAGCTCTAATGCGGCATTATTGGGAGTTCCTGTTAGTCGAAAGAATCACAAGAATTTCATTTTGTTGAAAAGGGTGCATATGGCAGATTAAAAATATCAAATCCAATTATTGTTTACAGCACCTGTAGTCCTTGTTTGGGATGGGCTTCTGCCAGAAAATAAAACAAACACTGAGAAACCGAGAAACCCACCAAGCAATTCGGAAGAATATATATATAATTATAATTGAGGACATTCCGATAGAATGTAAAATAGGGAATGCTCAGAAACTGACCAAACATCATTGTTATATGAACATTTGGACGACCATACCCAATCAAATGGCATGAAATCGGGAGAGCATTATAGTATAATAAACCACAAAAAGAAGGAACAAAGTATACAGACTTTTAAATGACTAAAACTAAGTGAATCCATCCCACATTCTCATGAGCAAGTTAAAACCTTGCTTTCAAGTCGTTTAGAAAAAGAATTTTGACTCACTGAGTTGGTTGTTGTTGACCGAGCTGAGATAAAAGTGATTGCTGTAGGGATAGCATTTGCTGTAAAAAGAGATATCAAATTTAATACAAACATATTCAAAATGACATCTAACAATTGAAACCATCTCCAAGTACATTAGACTGAAAAAAAGCATGCAAACAACCCATGGTTGCTCATAAACAAAGGTATTTACATCCTCTAACACAAAATTCAAATTCTTAACTGAAATAACACATTTAGAATTCGGCCTCAGGTAGAAAAGGCTCTATCATACCCAAACGACAAACAAAAAACATTGTCCATTAACCATACTTGTCATTTCATTTTTTTATTTGGTAGAGAAAGGATTTCGTTAAGAAGTACCTGCATTGTCTCGGGATTAGTTAACTGGCGAAGAAGCTCTGGATTTTGCATCATTTCTCTTAATTGAGGAATCATGTCAGCCATGTTCCTTAACTGGGGGTTGAGACTGAGAACCTGGCGGAAAAATTACATGTATGTAATAAAAATGAATCAAGCTTAATAGCATTTTATTATAATAGTGGTACCTCATTCATATACTGAGGATTAGAGAGCAGGCTCTGCATCATCTGCGATATTGCGGGGTTTTGCAAAAACTGATTCAACGTGGCCAAATCAGGCCCACCACTCATCATCTGCTCCATATCAGGAAGACCAAGTCCTCCTAAATTACCAATACTAGGAGTCCTAGATTCCCCTACCAGATTGGGCATTGTGAGGTTTGCTTGATTTCCTCCTGTCACAATTAAATCATAGCATGAATTCGGTTGAAGTTGGGTTTGAATTGTAACAACATTTTGGCATTGGTGTTCTATAAATTATATATCATTACAACATCAAAATGAATTATTATCGAAAAGTATGATGCTTAAGTGTCTGAAATTGTATTAAGATTTTCTCTCATTTCCCACAATACTACTCCAATATCAAACTTGTTTATAGATAATAAGTTGAAAATGAACGGGCCATTTAAAGCAGAAAACCACTAAAAGACAGGTGAAGACAATGAAAGAGTATGATTTACCAGAAGCACCACCCCATGGATTAGGAAGTGGATTTATGTTAGGAGCAGCAGTCCCGGTGTTTGTTTCAGTACTAGCAACTGAAGTATTATTAGACCCAGCCCTAGCTTGGGCCCCAGCAGTGTTTCCTAACAGAGCTGCAAATGGGTTTGAACGCAAATCATTTCCATTGTTTCCAGCCATTGCTGTAGCATTCATAAATGGCTCTTGGACATTTTCATACATACGCCTCAGCATATTGAATCCTTCAGGACTTGATTCAATATTACTCATCGCCCTGTCGGTGTTCCTCATAATCTCGCGCATAAGCTCTGGGTTCCTGGCAGCTTCTAAAGTCTGCCTGAGAACACCAGGATCATTAAGAATGTGACCAAGTTCTGGATTTCTATCAATAATTTCCCGCATTTGAGGATTGCTCATAATTAAATTTCGCATCAAATCAGGATTATTCATTAGGTTCTGAATGGCAGGCATGTTCATTATTTCCCTCATCATGTTTGGGTTCTGAGTCAGTTGTTGCTGCACTTGCTCGAATTCTGGTAGACTAGCTCCAAATAAACCAGATGATGCACCTCCACCTAGTGGGTTGAAACCAAGTCCAGGAAATAAAGGTGTTGCATTCCCTAAAGCTCCCCCATCAGTGGAACCAACACCTCTTGTGACACCCGCAGTGTTGTTAGCAGATCCAGTGGTTGTAGCAATTGGCGTTGATGCAGTAGGGGCAAAACCACGAACCATGTGAATTGTATGATCTGCCTGCATACCTTCAAGAAAAATAAAATGCAATTGACAACACCGCAAGATTATAAATTTTAACAACCCGTTATGATGGAGAGAGTGCTAAAAATAATAAGATACAAAAAATCATTGGTAGACCCAAACATTCCTCCAGAAAATTTATTGCTCTATCCAAAGATTCACAAGAGGAAAATGCCACACGCACAAAGAAACAATCTAGTTACAGATGAAATGAAAGTTAAAAGCTCATCTTCTAATGTTATTCCTTCTGTGATTGAGAAGTCATCTAACACTTCATCGTGACACATACAAAGCGTTTATGAATTAAACATGCAAGCAAAATACAACCGTATTTGAGATGATGAAGCAAAACCAGACACATTCAATTATTCATTTAAGCCATCATATTGAGAAAATTCTTGGCTGAAACAAACCAAACATCAAAACTGAAAATTTAAAAAAAAAACCTCCAACTTTTCAATATATTATCAAATCTATTCAATTATAAAATGCGCAGAGAAAAGAGGAAAACAAAGAAATAACAAAATCAGCTGAAAGTATCGCTCATCTGAAAAACAAAGCGGCAATAAAAAGAGAGCGAAAACAAACTTTACCGTCTCGAAAACAGTAAGAGGACAAATAAAGCACGAACATAAAAAGGTAGCATACCATAACTGTACAGGGTCTGGTCATCCTTCAATATGCGGCCTTTGTAGATCAATCGCTGCTGATCAGCTGGAAAATCAGAATTCTGAGCTACAAGTACTTTGAAGGCCCCAACCGTAGAGTCGAGGCACGTCCTCACCGTAATTTTCGTACCGTTCGAGCAGCGAATATTAACCGCCACCTCTTCTCCACCGTCACCGCCTGTTCTAGACTCACTAGAATCGCCCTCGGCACCCATATCCTCTTAAAATTTCAGATCTATCAAAGCAACAGAAGATGAAAACCCCAACACCAAATTATACCGGAAAAATCGAAGGAAAAAAAAAGAGAAAAAATCTTCATCGATAATAGAAGACGAAAAAGAAGGAAGAAACGTAAAACTCAAATGAATTCAATCAACAAATCTAACAAGAAACGAAGAGATGAAATGATTTGAAATGTACCTGTGGATCCGATTCGAAGCTTTTGTAAGAGGGCAAAATAAGGGGCAAAATTCTCTACGCTTAGGTGCGCGTTTTCTATTCCATTCCCAGGCTCGGACCCTGATTTTGGGTAGTGGTACAGTAAGTCCAGTGCCCAATAACATCCTACCACGTCAGCTTCATTTGAGCCTTCAAGCTTCAATGAGATAATGGGCCTAGGCCCAAGTATTTGGGCTACTGCTCATGGGCTTATTGCGACTCGTGTTGGCCTTTTTGAAATAGCAAGAACGTAAATTTCTCTCCCTGAAGCACGTGACGTCACGTGCAGCAGATTTCTAGTGGTTTTCTTCTTTGTTTAATAAATAAGTATATATTATTATATAACAGAACAGTTGGACGAGTCATCAGGCGGGGGTACTCTCCGCGGGCTACGGCGATTTTAAAAAAAGCAACCTTTTTTTTAATATATATAAAATAAAGAATTATACTCTTTGTTATTTTCTTTTCTGAGCTTCGGGATGGGACACAGCTTGCAGTTGCAGCTGTAATTTTTTCGTTTTTGGCTCCCTCCATTTTATGTATGATTCCATTTCGTTTGGAGGGCTCCTGATTGATTCACAGCTTCTTTTGAAATTTTAGAAATTTGGGTTTCTGGGTTTTGTTTCATAGTCCTTAACGATCGAGCAGCTTTTTCGGCGGATTCGGATTTTCATCTCTTAAGGTTGTTGGTTCGTTTTCGCTGAGGTTTGTCTGTATCTGTCACTGAAAGATGAGAAGATGGATTCCCCCTGGCTCACAGCATGCGTTCATTTTTATGGATCATTGGCAGGTTTTTCTTTTCCTCTAATCTCTAAAATGAGAGAGTTTTTAGTTGTTTGGATTGGTAAGGAGAAATATGTGATGGGCATATTGTGAAAGACGGACCTGATATGTTGTAGTGTTATGAACGAGTAGGCTGGGGCTTATCTGTGCTACTGTCAGAAATTTAAATGAATTTTTGCATCGTTTGAGTTAAGCAATAAAACATGGGATTGATGTGTTAGATAATGTTTAGTGTTATCTTTAGATAACAATAAATGTTTTGTTTTATTTGAAACCTCTAAGTTTCAGAAACTCAAACTAACCTCTAAGTTTCAGAAACTCAAACCTCTCCTTTGACGTGGTCCATGCGTTAAAATCTTATTGGTCAAATTAATTTTATATTACTTAATTTGATAGAAATTAAATTTGATGATTAAAAAGATCCTCTCTCTGCCTGCCTACGATGGGGTTTTTCCAGCAAAACCATCACTCAAGAAATTTAAGGGTGAAGAGAGAAAAATAACTTCTTGAATCACGAATCAAGGCAACTTATTTTCTCTGTTCATTGTGATTGTGAGAATATATTGCTCAAGATCTTGGTGTTTCTCCTTGAAGAAAGCGAGAAATTAGAGTTCGATTTAAGAAAGTAAATTAATATGTGGCATTTGAGCATTGATTTAGAATATTTGATTTTCCGTTATGAATTTATTCGTTAATCGCATGTTTATCCGCTGTTTAATGATAGATTTTTGTCAAAATAAGAATAAATAATTAAACTGTGAGATCAAGAAATTTGGAATTGTTCATCGATTATTGTTCATCACGATTACTATGAATTCTTGATTTTTGGATTATTATATTTAACAGTATATATGATAATTAATTTTGTAATTGTTAATTATTGAAACTGAATTAAGATATTATTTACAATTTCATGATTATTTAATTTGATATCTGAATTATAATAATTTGTTAGGCACCAAAGTGGCTGAATTAGAAAGTTTTTCTTAAATATCAAATTAAATAAATTTAATTACTGATGTTTTATGTGATACTCGCTAATAAGATAACATGATGATAATTATAATTTGACATGAGTATATTGATTTTCATTATTATAAAATATTTTGAATCGCCTAAACGTTGATTTGTTATTTATAAATATGAATATAATCGTGGTAAATTAATATGCTTTGATTAGATGTGTTTAGTATATCTAAAGATAACGAACATGTCTATTTCGAGTATATTAATTATCAATTATGTGAAATTAAATTGAGTATCGATCATGTTTGTTATTATATATTGTTATGTCACCCAGAAGAGAACTTCAATGTATACTTATGATTGTTTAATTTCATTGTTACTCAAAGTATTAACATGTGAACATACTTAAATTTTTCTTTGCAGCATCTGTTCCTGTTTCTCTTCATTCGCAAGCTACTTCTGTAAAGTTTTCTAATCTCAATTTCTCTGAATGGTCTGAACAGGTTCAGTTTCACCTTGGTGTTCTGGATCTTGATTTCACACTTTTAACTAAGAAACCAGCTTCTATTATTGCAACTAGCAGCGCTGATCAGAGATCTTCCTATAATGTTTGGGAAAGATCAAACAGACTAAGCTTAATGTTTATGCGAATGACTGTAGCAAACAACATTAAGTCCACATTTTCTAAAACTGAAAGTGTTAAGCAATTTATGACACTAGTGGGTACAATGACCACCATTAAGTTTGATAGTTCTCGTACTATGCATGAGCATGTCGACTCCTTTTCCCAGTAAGATATTGTCTGCTCTGGGGATTGCGCTGTATCCCAATATCCTCCCCTCACGGATTTGTTTGGCAAGAACTTCCCAGTCGGTCACCCAACCTGTTACTGCTCTCGCCAGAGCACTCTTAACTTCGGAGTTCTTATGAGATCCGTTGTCAATTGTGCTCCAAAACGCGTCTTACTATCTTGGGAGGATTTCTTTACATATGTTTCATTTCCATATACCTCCCCCAAGCGATGTGGGACTGTGACGACCCCCTCTCTACGACCTGGGATTCGCCTACACTCGAGACGTTATGTCACGCCGTCCCTCAAGGTTTGCCACGCAGTCGTCCTCATACGTATACATCTGGGTCATCACAATCACCCCCCCTCGAGGATGTTGGCCACGTTTCCGGTTGGGTACAGGTTCCGATATCATTTGTAACGACCTCTTTTCCCAGTAAGATATTGTCCGCTTTGGAGATTGGGTCGTACCCCAATATCCTCCCCTCACGGATTTATTTGGCGAGAACTTCCTAGTCGGTCACCCAACCTGGTACTGCTCTCGGCAGAGCACTCCTAACTTCGGAGTTTTTACGGAATCTGTTGCCAATTATTCTCCAAAACGCGTCTTACTATCTTGAGAGGATTTCCTTACATATGTTTCATTTCTATATACCTCCCTCAAGTAATGTGGGACTGTGACGACCCTCTCTCTACGACCCGAGATTCGCCTACACTCGAGGCGTTACGTCACGCCGTCCCTCGAGGTTTGCCCCGCAGTCGTCCTCATACGTACACATCCGGGTCATCACAATCACCCTCCTCAGGACCCAACGTCCTCGTTGGCCACATTTCCGATTGGTTACAGGCTTTGATACCATTTGTAACTACTCATTTTCCCAGTAAGATATTGTCCGCTTTGGATATTGGGTTACGATCTAATCCCTAAAGCGGACAATATCTTACTGGAAAAATGGGTCGTTACAATACTGAACTCCTTGCCTCCTCAATATGGTCCATTTCATATAAGCTATAACACTATGAGGGATAAATGAAATGTGTATGAACTGCAAAGTATGCTCATTCAGGCAGAAGCAAGGCTTAAGAAATCAAGAAATCAATCTGTTAATCTCATGAAACATAATGGAGCTAGAAAGAAACCAAGAAAGAAAAGTGAAAAAGGCAAGAAAGAACTATCATCGACAAATTAGTTCTCTGCCCAAATCCACAAAAGGGAACAACAGAAGGATAAGTGTCATTTCTGTGGAAAGCACGGACATTATCAGAAAGATTGCCTGAAACGTAAGGTATGGTTCGAAAAGAAAGGTAAGCTTAGTGCTTTAGTATATTTCGAATCAAATTTAACTGAAGTTCCTTGTAATACTTAGTGGATTGATTCTGGTTGTACCACTCATGTTTCTAATACGATACAGGGATTTCTTACGATTCAAACCATAAGTCCAAGTAAAAAGTATATCTTTACGTGGAATCGAGTCAAAGTTCCCATTGAAGTTATTGGAATTTACCGTTTTTCAAACTTTTTATGTTTTATCTGTTTCTCGTAATTTAGTTTTTTTGTCCAAACTTGATGCAGCTAGGTAATGTTTTTTTTTTGGGAATGAATGTTTTAGTTTGTTTAAAAATAATCTTTTTGTTGGTTCTGGTATTCTTTATGATGGTTTGTATAAATTAAAACTTGAAAATATTTTTGTTGAGGTTCTTTTAACCGTGCATCGTAATATTTGAACTAAACATGGTTCAGTGAATGAATGTTTTGCTGACTTGTGACATAAACGATTGGATCACATATCTAAAGAGAATTGAAAGATTGATAAAGAATGAAATCCTTTCAAATTTGATTTTACAGATTTTGGCATTTGTGTTGATTGTATTAAAGAAAAACAAACAAGAAACACAATTAAGAAAACAGTCACAAGAAGCAAATAGCTCCTCGAAATTATACACACCGATATATGTGGTCCTTTTGTGTTCCATCGTTTGGTGGAGAAAAATATTTTATCACATTTATTGATGATTTTTCACGTTACGGATATATCTATTTACTTCATGAAAATTTTCAATCAATAAATACTCTTGAAGTGTTTATCAATGAAGTTGAAAGACAATTCGATAGAAAAGTGAAAATTGTCAAATCTGATAGAGGTGGTGAATATTATGGACGTTATGATAAAACTTAACAACATCAAGGTCCATTTGCTAAGCTCCTTGAAAGTCATGGTATATGTGCTCAATACACAATGCTAGGAATATCAGAACAAAATGGTATTGCGGAAAGGCGTAATCGTACTTTAATGGATATAGTTTGGAGTATGTTAAGCAATTCATTTTTACCTTTATCATTATGGATGTATGCTCTAAAGACTGTTGTGTACTTATTAAATAGGGTTCCTAGTAAGGCAATTTCAAATACTCTATTTGAACTGTAGACGGGAAGGAAACCTAATTTAAGGCACCTGTATGTTGGAGTTGCCCGACAAAAATAAGAATTTATAATCCACAAGAAAAGAAACTAGATTAAAAAACAACCAGTGGTTTCTTCATTGGTTATCCAGAAAAATCTAAATGATATAGATTTTACTGTCCTAGCCATAGTACAATAATTGTTGAAACTGGAAATGTTAGGTTCATTGAAAATAATGAAATCAGTGGGAGTTTGGAACCACATAATGTGGAAATTCAAGAAGTTAGAGTGCAAGTTCTAATACCTACAACTTCTTCTCAAATTGTTGTTCCGACAGTTGTTGATCATTTTATTGACTTATAAGAACAATAAATTAACGATCAAATACCACGTGATGAGATTGTCACAAATGAACTTATAATAGATGAACCACTAGAAATACCTTTAAGAAGATCTGTAAGAGAGAAAAGATTTGCTATTTCAAATGATTATATGGTTTATCTTCAAGAATCTGAATTTGATTTAGAAATTAATAATGATCTAGTTTTATTTTCATAAGCAACGGAAAGTGAGAATTCTGATAAATAATTAGATGCCATGAAAGATGAGTTAAAATCGATGGAACAAAATGAAGTTTGGGAACTCGTCGAATTGCTTGAAGGTTGTAAAAGAATTGGGTGTAAATGGATTTTTAAGGCTAAACGCGACTCAAATAGTAATATCGAACGTAATAAAACCGGAATTGTTGTCAAAGGTTATATTTAGAAAGATGACATTAATTACAAAGAGACTTTTTCTTCTGTCTCGAAAAAGGATTCTCTCAAAATTATCATGGCAATGATAGCTCATTATGATTTAGAATTCCATCACATGGATGTGAAAACCGTCTTTTTAAATGAGAGTTTAGAGGAAGAAGTTTATATGGACCAACCTGAGGGTTTTACAATTGAAGGAAAGGAACACATGTTGTGTAAACTTAAGAAATCAATATACGGACTTAAACAAACTTTCCGACAATGGTATCTTAAGTTCAATGATATCATCACTTCCGTCGGATTTAAAGAAAATATCGTTGATTGATTTATATATCTGAAGGTCAGTGGGAGTAAGTTTATATTTCTGGCTCTGTATGTTGATGATATCTTACTTGCCACTAACGATCTTGGCTTATTGTATGAAACCGAGAAATATCTCGATATGAACTTTGAAATGAAAAATATGGGAGATGCATCTTATGTGATTAGAATTAAAATATTTCGGAATAGATCACAAGCATTATTGGATTGTCTCAAAAACTATATATTAGTAAAGTTCTAGAGAGATTAGAATAGAAAAGTGCTCAAATGTTGTTTCAATTCATAAAGGAGATGAGTTTAATTTCAATCAATGTCCAAAGAATGAATCGGAACGTAAACAAATGAAAGATATTCCTTCTGCATCTATTGTTGGAATATTGATGTATGCACAGACTTGTACCAGATCAGATATCAGTTTTGTTGTCGGAATGATGGGTAGGTATCAAAGTAACATAGGTATTAGATCATTGAAAAGCTGCAAAGAAAGTACTCAAGTACTTGCAAGGAACGAAAGATTACATGCTCACATATAAACGATCTAATAATCTTGAGGTGATTGGATATTCAGATTCTAATTATGCCGGATGCGTGGATACTAGAAAATTCACTTTTGGCTATTTGTTCCTTCTAGTTGAAGAAGCAATCTCATGGAAAAGTGCGAAGCAGTCTGTTACTGCTACATCCACTATGGAAACTAAGTTTGTGGCATGCTTTGAGGTTACAATTCATGGTTTATCGTTGCGAAATTTTATTTCATGATTTGGAATTGTTGACAGTATCATTAAGTCGCTGAAAATTTATTGTGACAACTCCGCAACAGTCTTCTTTTCTAAAAACGACAAGTATATCAAAACGACAAGTATTCTCCTTGCAAAGGAATTCTTGCTCTCCCCAGCTTTCGAACCCAAGACTTGTCAGGCTGAAGTACATGGGCTTATGAGAGCTTATACCACTTAAGTTACGCCTTTTTTTGTAACGACTCAACCCTATACTTGACTGCTGTGGGTTGGAGGGACTTGATGTCCGGGTGCCGTACTCATGATTTTTTCCCCTTGCCTTCCCCATCTCTGTAAGCCAAGAGTTGACAGGCTGAAATACATGGGCTTATGAGAGCTGATACCACTTGAGCTAGTCAATCAGGCATCAGGTCCCTCCAACCCCTAGCATTCAAGTATGGGGTTGGGCTGTTATGCTATATGTCAAGAAGATTAAGTCACTAAATGTTTCTTTGGCATCAGCAAATTCTGCTAGCAAAAGTAACATTGTTGACTGGGCAGAAAAGCTCTATGGACAATTTATCAGTGTTGTGCTGCTGGTGTGAAGAATCTTTTATCTAGTGACAGGCAACTTGCATTGACAAGGACAGTAGAGGCCTTAATGGAGGGGAAGCCAAATCCTGAAATTGATTCTTACCTTGTGTTTGGTCCTCGTGCTCCCAAGTCGAATTCAGGTAAGGGAAGCAACCATTTAAGAGGACCCTTTAAAGAAGCAATTGCCTTCATGATTGGTGGCGGAAATTATATAGAGTTCAGGAGCTTGCAGGAATTTGTACAGTGTCAGCAGCCTGTGAAACATGTCGTTTATGGTACTAATGAGATTCTCACCGGAGGAGATTTTGTTGATCAGCTTGCACTGTTGGGTCAGAAGATTGGAGTTGGAGGTGCTGCTTCTTCAAGTCAATAATCCATGACCTTGCCGTATGCTCTTTAGGAAATCCCTTTTTGACAGCTGTTTGATGAAAACAATTGATGACAAGTTGATATATATAAAATGGTCGGCCGATTATGTTATCAGAGAATTGCAAATGGATGGCTGATACATAATTTTATTTTTTTAATTACAATACATTGTAATTAAAGATTCTATTTTTTTTAGAATCTTTGGATTCTATCGTCGTGAGAATCGAGGTTTCTCATGGATGTGACCAATATGTAGCTTTTATGTTCTAAACCATTGAATCTCGAGGCTTTATAATATTCTAATTTTTTCTTTAAAAAAACATTTAATATTGATACTAAAACCAAATAGTTTTATTCTTCTTCTATAGAAATCATCGAATGTAGAGATTGACTTCCAGTACTACAAACTTTAGGATAACTAATAAATTTATATTGTATTTGGAGAAACTAAAGATATCCATCTAAATGATGATGCACAAACTGGCAAAATATCAAGGAAATTCCTTTTTCTTTTTGAATTTCATTCTATCTGTTGGTGCTATTATTCGCTGTCTTTAGTATCTATAGCAGACTCTTTTTAGTATTCCCATTTTTGTCTTTTGATATTTGTCTTTCTCTTCTTAATGCTCTCATTTGGTTCTAACTTTAAACATACTGATCTATTTAAGAGCTTTTTTCCACTACTCTTTTCTCCTCAAACCATCTATCCATCAGTTAATATTCTCATTCTCCTTTTCTTATAGACAGTAACTGAGAGAAACGATGTGGTCAGTCGAATTATTGTTATTGGCTATATTTATTGTATGCGTTACTTATCTGCTGATTAAATGGAAGAATGCCAAAAGCAATGGAAAGCTCCCTCCTGGTTCAATGGGACTGCCTCTAATTGGAGAAACCATCGAATTAATGATCCCTAGCTACTCTCTTGATGTTTCTCCATTTATAAAAAGGAGACTGCATAGGTAAACATCATAGAGACCCAGTTCTTTTGTATCATAATTTGGACAATGTGAATTTATTTTTCTCTATTTACAGATATGGACTGATTTTTCGAACAAAGGTGGCGGGTCGTCCTGTCGTGGTTTCAGCCGACCCAGAATTCAATCATTTCATTCTGCTTCAGGAAGGGAAGTTGGTTGAGTCATGGTACTTGGATTTGTTTGCTAAGGTGTTTGATCAAGGGGCAAATAAGCCTAATGGGGCTCAAATGCACAAGTACATAAGAAACTTAGCTTTGAGTCATTTTGGTGCTGAGAGCCTTAAAACAAAGCTCCTCTGTCAGCTGGAACAAATGGTTAACAACACTTTGAGTAGCTGGTCAAGCTGTGAAAGCATTGAAGTTAAACGTTCAGCTTCAATTGTAAATCTTTGTTACTCGATATGTTTATATTCCTAAATAACTATCTTTACTCTTAGTTACGTGACTTATCTTTCTATTTGCATCACTTCTGCAGATGGCTCTCGAATATGGTGCAAAACAGCTATTTAGTTTTGACAGTGATAAATCGGTAAAAGAATTAAGCGAAAAGTACATTAATTTCTCCAACGGCCTCATGTCCTTTCCAGTGAATATTCCGGGAACTGCCTACCATAAATGTCTGCAGGTATGCTGATCCTAAAATTTCCCTCTGTATGCTTCAATTTTTAATGTGAGCATGCTGATTCATGTTGTGAAGTTCATCAGGATCATAAGAAGGCTTTGAAAATCATGATGAATGTGCTAAATGAGAGGCGAGACTCAGTGTCATCAGGGGTGCATTATGGGGATGCACTCGATCATATGATTGAAGACATCGAACGAGAAAACTTTTTGACCGACAATTTCGTTGTTCAGATAATGTTTGGGCTTCTTTTTGTCACTTTTGACTCAGTTTCATCGGCTCTGACATTAGCTTTCAAGCTACTTGCAGAGAATCCATTAGTGTTGCAGGAAATGACCGTAAGTTAGTTGCCTCTTGTTCCAATAAAATCTCGAGGTATATATATGAATGAAATTGCATAATCTAATTGTTTTATAAATATTTATTTCAGGCTGAGCATGAAGCACTTGTGAAGAGGAGAGAAAACCCAGATTCTCCAATCACATGGGAAGAATACAAGTCAATGACTTTTACACTAAATGTTAGAGAGAAATAAAAATTTCCTGTCTTCCTTCCGATACAGTGCTTGAGAATTGTCCTTAAGAGTTTGGTTTCTTGCAGGTTATCAACGAGACTCTCAGGCTCGGAAGTGTCACACCAGGTTTACTCCGAAGAGCTCGAGAAGAAATCCAAGTGAATGGTGAGCTTATAATCGATTGTTGTTAAACCTACATAGTCTCATTGAATGACATAAAACTTCTTCCAAAGGATATACAATCCCAAAAGGATGGGCAATCATGGTTGTGAATTCTGCTACCCAATTAGACGCCAATACATTTGTCGACCCTCTCGCATTCAACCCGTGGCGATGGAAGGTTTGAATGGAGATAACATATTTATTTTTTTCAAAAAAGAAGGAATCTTATGTGTAAATTCATAATTTAGGACCTGAAACCAAACATCGTGTCGAAATATTTCATGCCTTTTGGAGGAGGAATGAAGCAATGTGCAGGAGCAGAATACACCAGAGTATTATTATCCATCTTTTTCCATGTCTTAGTCAGTAAATACAAGTATGTACATCATATTGCAACATGTGAATTCTTCTGCATTTGATTAGTTTGCTCACTTCGCAGCTAATTTCTCGTTGATTTGATTGGCGCAGGTGGACGAAGATTGAGGGAGGAGCTGTAGTTAGGAACCCAATTTTGCAGTTCCAAAACGGGTTAAAAATCAAGATCTCAAAGAAGTGAACCTGAAAAATGAAGCATAATCAAGATGGACGATTCTGCTAGTTTCCATGTAAGGCAACAGTTGCTATATGAATAAAGGGGTTTAATTTTCTCTTCTCAAAATTTTGATTCATAATAATTTCATGAATAATTTCATCTTAAATATCATCTTACAGTTCAAGTTTTGTAAGCTTTAAATTAGTTAGATGATGAGTGGTGCGAATGAAGTGCCACGTCATGCCCAAAACCTAATTTTTAGCTTCTTTCTTTTGTGAAAATTTAGGCAAGGAGAGGTAAATCACATTGACGCCATTACATAATCTACAGCAATCTCATTGATTGATAAAAACTACATAGCAAATTACTAACGTGGCCATGTTCTGTGAATTGGATAAGTACAAAAAATAATACGAGTACAAAACTGAGCACAGTTAATTTTATCATCCAATTCTTCAGGGAATGCTTCTTTCTTTCATCCCCAAGCAGCCATAATTATTTTTGAGTTATCGAGATTTATATATCTACAAAAGAGATCAAATACCCAAAAACAAACCGATCCACTATGCTTTGAGAAATGCTGCTAGCAAAATCTCGTGGCATGCACGTCACCTTTCTTCAAATCGTCGTAAAATAGACGCAGCGAAATTTTGTTGCCTGTGAAGAGAAAGATGTCAGTAACACACTCGAGAATTTGTTTTAAATAATGACGTTAGCTTGAAAGAAGTCACCATGATTTGGAGTCACTTACTTTCCTTCTTGATGTTTTGGGCTTGGGCGGGAGTGTTTCAAATATCCATCCCAAGGAACCTTCTTGAGACCAGCTCGAATGCATATTATATCCCTCACCCTGCAAAAAAATCATAAATGTGAATCGTCGCATAGAATATTAAGTGAAGATTACCTTCTAATTCATGGGAAAAGATTATTGTTGATAGAATTGAGTTTGCGATCATGGAAAAGGTACATCACCTCTCTGCAAATTCAATGGCTGTCTCTCCAGGCTTCAAATTTTGGGGCTCCAAGTACCAAACATCACACACAACTGCCCAAGATGTCATAAGCTGCAAAAGATGCTTCGTGAAAGATTGCCTGAAAAGAATCATCATTATCTGGCCATTATGTCAACACAATGCTGAGGTAATAAATAAATTTTAAGAACCTTAGGCTTCAAACTAAATCAATCACTCTCATTACCATATAGTTCAAACTTAAAACTCCATAATGGCTCCAATTTGTAAATTTTCCGCAAAACTAAGCAGCATTGGAGTGTGATTTTATATATCACTTCAACCAGGAATCATAAGCAATAAACATCAGTCGAAAATAGAATACAGTGTAATAGACAAGCCCTTACTTCCTGCTATTCCAAAATGCGTCGACAAAAATTTTATTGTACTTGATTGCAATTGGGCAAACAGAGCAGTCAAGTTCAAATGCACCCTGACCAATATCAAAAGGATAAAAGTGAATGATATAATAAACAATGAAGAACAAATTTCTAATAAAAATTGATAATAAATAGCAAGACGTCCATTTCATTAAATATTTTAAAACTTAAAAATACAAAAAAAAAATGCAGTAGTTGTTAGTTATATGCTGAAAATATTTTAGGGTCAAAGTAGAAAGCTCGAACCATAGAATATAAAATGAAAACAAACACATTTGCAAGAGAGAAAAGGCAGCAAAATCCATAGCAGAAAATAAAACCTATTTCAAGTATTAAATACAATAACATTACCTTCTTAAACATAACTGAGTACTGGTTATTCACACAAGTTCCCTCAGGAAATATGAGAAGAGGATTGTTGTCAACCCCTTGCACGTGGTTTCTTAACCTGAAAAGGAATAGTCATAACACTATTGTTGGAGTAACATTGGTTTTGCTTTGCCATTTTGAGGGACTTACTTCTTCGCCACAATTTCACGGTCCTTCAACTCTGTACGATTGAACCAAATACATCCTATACTCTCCAAAATAGTACTTTGCAGTAGTCCTGCACAACATATGCCATATTCTAAATTACACATGCATAACAGTATGATACAAATAAATCTAAATTTTGCGTATGCCAATAATGTAAAAAATAAGCCAAACTCCCATCTTTAACACTACATGACATAAAAATGTGTTTTTTAAAAAATAGTTGGCCGCATGCAGTGTATCAATGTTGTCAGACAGTCGCAGTCAAATTGTTGCAAGTCAAATTGGAGGAAGAATTTGGTACTTGAATTTGTTAACTTATTTTCATCTCATGAGAATGCACGATCCATTAAATGCATTAAACAAAAAAATGAAAAACACAAAAAGAACCAACTTTACTCAGTTATTAGGTTAAAAAAAACATTTCAGGATTGGAAATCAGAGAAACTACTATGACACAAAACATCAAAAATATACTCTTCACAATAAGCGTATTCCTAAAAGAGGATCTTAGACAAGTAATTCGCGAGAAAGATCAACCAAAAATTGACAGGGAAATCAAAACACTTAAAGATACTTGTCATGCAAGACATTTACTTCCAACAGTGGTAAGAGAATGCAATAATACCAGAAAATTCAGCAAATTGAATCTTGAAACAATACACAAAGTATCATCATAACTTACCAACCCAGCCAGCATGTTTCTGCATAATAACAGCAAATGCAGTCATCTGTTCTAAGATGATAAAATCAATCATTGAAGTGTGATTGGCTACAAAGACCTGCTTAAACAGAGAAGCAACAGCTAAGAAAGGCAGATGTACAAATGTTTTGACATTTAAATATAGATGCATAGAGACATTAAAAGAAGATACTTCACGGCTTGAAATACCTGCTTAGGACGTATACTAGGCCGTGGCCCATGGTACCTGACAACCCCAGTCCAAGATGCAACAAAGAAGCTGCAAATCAACTCCACTAAACCCCTCTGCAGAAAACAAGAGGAAAATGGATCTAACACTTGCTGCTGATAAGTGGGGGATAGACGTAAAAATGTAACCATATCATTATGTAATATGTAGAATTGGATACCTCAATCTTCTTCCTCAACTTGTCATGACCTTTTAGTAGCCAGTTCACTGGAAAGAATGCCGAAAGGAAAATTATCCATCCTATTGTCAATATCAACACCCTGAAAAATTAGCTAGACAGACGTTAATCAGATAGTTATAAGCAGATGGAACAGGAAGTACTTTGAAACAACTCGTGCATAGCGAGTTGATTACGTGAAGCATAGAACAATTGCAACATCGCATGCATGCATACATAAGATTGAGAGGAATTCGTCCTGAAACGAGAAAAACCCGAACCTGGTTGGAAATAGGATTAGATAACGAATCACCACTCCCAGGCACCACAAAGGAAACAAATATATATTCCAATTCCATGGCTCCGGTGAATTCGACTTGAAGCACCTTGTGAACGAATCCTGTGCATTCCCTTGTAATTAAGAACATAACATATTTGAAACCAAATAAAAACCGCAATTTCAATTGGCTTACATCAACTATGGCACCAGCAGCCTCCGTGAGAGATGGCGAAATGTCAAGCAAGTCGCGCCTACAAAGAAATTCGAAAACTTATCAAATCCACTAAAACTCAAAAATAAAATTCCCGAGAGCGGAAGCAATCTCGGAGGAATCAAACACAAATTCGAAATGTTTAACTAGCCTTGCACAAATGAGAGAAAAGAGAAAGCGAGAAATCATCTGGAATCATTAGCGTTACGCAGATGATTTCTCAGGGAACCAGAAGAAAATGAGAGAAAAGAGAAAGCGAGAGGAGTTACAGGCGGAGTTTGCCTCTAGGTTCGTGAATAGAGGATCCAGAAGGGAGATAATCTTCGATGTTGGGTCGATCGAAATCCAACTCGGAGCTAGAAGAGTTGAGCTTTCCAGGCAGAGCCATGGGGGGAGGGTGGGATCTGAGAAAGCTCAAACACCGAGGGAGATGGAGGAAGGAGCGTAGTTGAGCTGGTCGTCTACTTCAACCAGAAGGAATCAGTAGCCTAACGCAAAACCCAATAAGGTTTACTTCTCTCTTTTTTTTTTTTTATTTAATTTCATTATTTATAATTATATGCCTAAAATAATTGAATTACCTTAAACATTACTTCTTACCAAATCCTACTACTTGTATAGTGCCTAAAAGTACACGTGGCACTAAATATTTAAGTGTCGCCCTATGCAAATGTGACACATAATACCCAATTATATGTTAATTATTTAATAAAGGAAAACAAAGTTCTTCAACATTAGGTCCAAATTCAATTTATTGGGCCTGAAGGCCCATTTTTGTTTTTGTTTTTGTTTTTTTTTTTAATTCCGGTTGTGTATCTTTGTCTAAATATTGATTTTAAATCTTATATTATCCCATATTCAGCTTTAAAAATTATATTTGTTTAAATTTACAATAATTTAGATTTAAGCAACGATAAGCAGTCAATAAAAGAAACTAAGAGAAGGCAATAAATCTATGCATGAATCATTGTTGGTGTTATGACAATAATTTCCACTAATTGATTGTTGTCGCTGACAGCAGTCAAATTTAAACCCGAAATTGGGTTTCTTACATGACATGATAAACTCGAGGGAGATCAAAAAATTTCAATGTGACAAAATTAAAAGTTGTCATAATGCTCTACTTAATTTAAATTTCCATTGGATTCAGGAGTAAGAAAATAATGTAGCCAACGAGATATCTGAGAATGTAAATAACCCTCGATGGAAAAATAGAGGCAAAAAAGATGGAACAAAATAGAGTCCTGGATGAGCAAAAGGAGCACATCTTCTTCAATACTAAGAGGGTTGGCAAAAAGCATTAATGATTTAAAGGGAAGTTAGGTGGTGGCACTGGTAGATTCGATCCGTCGTTTTATTAGGCTGGCGTTCGAAACGTGACGGTACTTGTATAACAATTTATTCTAGGATAACTTGGTACACATAGTATAGTAATATTAATAGAAGGTAAAGAGAGGCACATGACACGGGTAGTAGTAGAGGGCAGAAAGAGAGAGAGAGAGAGAGAGAGATATAGGCCAACCTCTCACCATACCATCAGAAGTAGACGTCGCATCTTGAATGATGGAAGACAGAATTCCAAACTTCAGTCGTTCATGTTTTGACTGACTGATTTTACCGCGGTGTAAACGACGACCAGGATGAACTTAACACTGATGATGCGTTAAGAACACCCATTGGTTTCGTGATGCAAAAATCAAAAGTTGAAGCAAGTGGCGAGTAGTTTCGGAGATTATTATTACTGTTTTTGAAAGCAGGAAAACTGACAATGCCTCTGGCAAATGGAGAGCGAGGAACAAGCCAAATTGAATAAGACAAGAACATTTATGCCATGGTGGGTTAGTTTTGGTCTGGGTTTCCTTGGCCTCTCTAGTCAGTCCTACTTCATCTTTACTCTTTTTTTTTTTTCTGTTTTCTCTTTGGGTTTTTGAGTCACTTTCTCTTGTGTTTTTCTAGCCTGTTTTGCCTTTCACTCACCCAAAAAAATCCCCAGATTGATTCATCCACTTCTTACCAGACTAAGTGTTGAAAATCTAAAGCCAATTCAAAAAAATAATACAGAATAACATAGTTACAGGATAAATTCATTGTGACAAAATTAAATTACAATGTCTTGTTGAATTTTGTTATTCGAATATCAACATATATATATATATATATATAGAGTGTTTACGAAACTTTAAAATTAAATATTGGCCCTACACGAGGATCCAACTAGAATTGAATTGACACTAAAATTTAATAATCGTGAAAAATCAAAATCGATAAAATAAAAACATAGAAAACAATGACCCTGAAATTTAAGTAAAAAACACTTTTGGATAAAAATGACAAAAAAATAAAAAATAAAAATTTTAATTTAAAATCAAAGTAGAAAATAACCCCGAATTGTGACAGTAACACTAAGCAATAATTTGGCCGAACTAAAATTTGGATTCCACCTTATTCCAACGTTGGTAACGAGAATGATTCAAAAGAAGAAGAAGAAATAATATGTACATAACTAAGGCCAGAGAAACTAAACCAAGTGATTGAAGATGTGAGGCGAAATACTAGTCTTTTCAACGACATACCTCTTCTCAGTTCAACTTTACTTTTCATTCTTATTAAGAAAAGTACAATCTTTGGTTTGGGTCCGTCAGGTCTTATGCTTTCCTTAGATTTCAATACACTATTTAGCCTCCTAATTTTGTGTCGGTGATCTGACGGGAGTTTATTGAGTTTCATCCTCTCAGGCTCCCCATCCGCATCCTGTCTTTTTGCCTGGGGATCAATCATAGTCTAATGGGTCAAAATTACAGTTTCGACTTATCATGTGGATCGTCTCTCAACCTTTTACTGCATAAAAAGTTGAGACATTTGAATGAGAAAAGATTCCTCTTTTCTTTTTTTCCCCTTATTGTTGTTTGTCGTGATTGTGTTAAATTTTACCGTATAAGAAACTGTAGTAATTGAATAAAAATAAATAAAAACTGCATCTCAAATTATTTTTTAAATAAATCGAACCTTCATTTTTATTTTTATCGATTTAGAATCTTTGTCAATTTATAGTTTAATTCCAGCACCAAGTGTTTTTATTTAATTTCTAACCAATAAGCTTAGAGGTTTTCCTAATGCTGCTTAACAAAAATCAATTAAATTTATTATGCACTTATTTTTATTGGATACTATTAATTTGTGTGGAAAATAGAAGTAGTTGTGTCAAAAAAGTGAAGTTGACGCAACAGTACACATTTTTCAGTATTACCCATAATCCCTATGAGTAGTTGAAATTATTAGAAGTCACTTTGCTCGGGCTTTCCCATATTTCTATTAGAGCATTATGTGATTATAACACTTCACCCAATCTACTACCTTTCAATAATGCCTTATTTTTTCTTGGAAAACTAGCTCTTATTCACCCAATCAAAACTTCTTACCCTTTTTAGTTAAAATGGGCTTCTACTATTCTTCCCTATAATTATAGATTACGCGATAATTATGATTATTGACAGCGGGATGAGATGGGCCAAAAAAGGATTCATCTCCTAATGAGGTTTGAGGCCTACCAAGTTCTGACAACTATGACAATTTGTATTTTTTTTACTAAAAGTGATTTAATAAAAATGAATATAATACTTTAATATCAATCACTTATTTTGTTATTATTTTTTAAACCATTGCACAACGTGTTGTTCATTTTCGTATTGTGAATTAAACAAATTACATTAATGTCTATGTAAATTTAGAATTATAATTGTGGAACATGACTTTGATAACGTTGATAAATTAAATTTCCAAAACTAATTAGAAAAAAAAAAAAGAGGACCACTGGTGAATGGAGTCTGATTATATTGCAATCATCACTCCACTGACAGAATCAATCATGCTCTCTTTCAAGTCTTCCTGCCACTCAAGCATGGCTTTTGATTTAATTTCTTTTTAACTGTTTTATTATAATTTACATATTAAATTATTTTATACTACAATTACTTAACTAATTCCAAGAATAAAATAATTTATTAATTTTTATTGGTAGGATTAATTACTTTCTATAATTCGCTCGAATTTTATCTTTTGGTTAGAACTTATCTATGGTAAATCATCTAAGGGAATAGAAGGTTAAGTGCATAGACTTTTTTGTTTCGATTAAAAAACCACCGAAATCTCTCTTCGAATTATGGAAACTTTGCTTGTAAAATAGGAATCATAACCTTAGTGCGCATGCACGTTGACTAGTTAAATCTACACACACACACGTATTAATGAAATTGTAAAGGTATGCAAATCTAATCAACATATTGTTGGTATTTAGCTGAACAACCATGATAACCTTAATTAACTTTTGTAATGAATAAAGCAGAAAAGAAAAGCCAAATCCAGTATACTTGCCCCCATCCAAATATATTCATCCTCTCCACTGTCGTCAAAACCTACCCCCTACATCTAAAGTGTAGAGAGAGAGAGAGAGATGGCATTAATAATGCTCTAAATCGATGATGAGTAGAGGTCCAACAATCATTCATTTCAACTTCATTTTTTGACCATCCTTTTGAAATGAAAGTTCCCTTGTCTTTAAGGTGGGACCAACTGAACCAGCTAAACCCCAGATCTAAAAACTTAATCTTTGATTAGCCGTCGCTTTCGAATAAATAAACCTAATTAAAAATTGGTTTAGAAAATCTAGTGTTAACATTCTAAATGCGTGGTGGTCCACCTCCCGTTAGGGTGACTTTCAACAGCTTTTCTCGACCCGTCTGGGGCCAGGTTAGCTCGCGAGAATTAAATTCCCTTGTTCGGCTCTCGATCCCATAAAGACATACTTTCAAATCATATAAAAATAAATATTATTTGTCTTGAATTTGTTTGTGCCAATCTAATTAACTAATATTACTTAAATTAATTTTTTTTACTTGTAATGTACTTACAAAAATGAAACAAGATTATATATGATTATCAAGTGAAAACTACGAGTTTATTCAGGATAGGGATATACCTCCACAACACGTATGACTTAAATTGAGAACTTGAACCTATTTTATTCACGTATGAGTATAATGAATTTAATGTACAAAAGAACTTCTAATTACGGGGATTATTGAGAGATAATTGTAGTCCTATATCATAATATAAGTCATAGCTGCCTCATTTGGAAGATATAAACCCTAATCAAAGTATACCTTTTTTGGAACATTACGAGACAGCTTCCCACATTAGATGAACTACCACGTATTATTTCAGGCTTTGCTTGCTTTGTTCTTCATAAATCACTTTATGTTCAACCACACTTTGGTCTTAAATATTTGAGTTCTGTTACAAGTATTATAATCATAATAAATCAGTAATACTTATTGTTTTACTCGACGAATAAATTGCTTATTAATAAAATTATAAACTAGATTCTTAATTAATGCTAAACTAAAGAGGTTAACACGATTATTTAATTGACATTGACTAGAGACCTAAATCCCGGCAAAGTCCGGCTCCCACTGTTGGCGAGAAAATTCAGACGACAACAGCTTATCCATATGTCTGTTGACAGGCAATACTCTCAAAAAATTAAATCAATTAATTAAAAATAAACTCTAAATATTTAGACAATTCTTTTGCTAAACTAATTTTCACACAAAATAAAATTATTAGAATTATTATATAAATTAGTACGAATGAAGGAGTTACGTATTAGTGTTAGTGATATTATCCCAGCAACCCTGCACCTAATTAATTTTAACGTGGGAAGATAGTATAAGTTAAAAGAAGAATTAGTGAAGTTGATTATATTTAAAGGTTAAATAGAAAATTCCATTTTATATTATTTTAAAAAAATAGGAATAATTTATTGTGCATAGAGAAGTAGGTCAACTTGAATATTCAAAATTAAACACCTTTTATTTATTTTTATTGAAAAATAAAATAATATAAATTTTATTAAAACACTAGAAAATGACGTGACTTCTAATAAGTTTACTTAAAATAATTCATGATTAATTTCACGAATTGACGGAGACATTCCATTAATTTTAATAATTATATCATTGCAGTTGCATGATTTGAATTAGAAAAAAAAAAAATAATAGATCTCGAATTAAGTTGTCACATGTTGTCATACATTAAATTTTCCAAACAAATCTTATTAATTATGAAAAAGACATATAAATGAGAATTCAATCTCAATCTTGTTGGATAGCCAAAAAACCAGCTTGACCAGAATTACGAACAATAAAAGAACAAAAAAAAAAAATATTTTTGTAAGAAAGACATTAAAAGAAAGTCTAAAAATAAAATAAAAGAAAAAAAGTTTAAAACAATTTATTATGCAATATAATTCAAGTTAACGAATTGTGATAACACATAAGAAAATACATAAAAATTATACAATAATAATGTTACGTTTACTTTCTATTTATATCATGTAATTACACAAATAAACGTTGATTGGTGTAGTTATTAATTACACAAATAAACGTTTAACACATCAATAATGGTAAAGAAATAAAAAAAATAAAAGTAGAGCGTAAACATTCTTGATTATAAAATTACGAGTTTGAGAAGATTTCTCTGCACTGCATCGCATCTAAAACAATTTTTAAATGCATACAATATGAGATTAATGAGCTAACAAACAAAACCCGTTACCTATAAACAATGTGAAAACCTATTCTTAGATGAATCGAGTTTGACATAAAATATGAACAATAGTTTTATATATTTAAATACTAGCTCGCATGGGTTTTTGTTGACTCGGAAGAGAATAAAGAACAAAACAAAAATTAAAGTTTAAATTGTTGATTAACCAAATACAGAATAGAGGTGTGAACATAATTAACTTTTAAATGATATTTAAATGTGTTTAATGAGTTACCATAAAAGAATAAGTTATATTTGTTCTTGAATACTACTAGGAACATAAATTATAACAACTACGTGACGATAATAATTTAGTGGGTAATGTAAATTAGTGAAAATTAATATAATGTTCTCTTAGTTTACTTTATAAACACAGTAACGTAATAAATAATAATTAACTTAATAAATAATTATATATTAACTCAATTAATTATTATTTGGTACGTCAATAAATATGTTTAAAAAATATATTACTCTTATACAAATGAGCAAGAGACAATGATGGATACGATATAAAGACTCTGTCAATTATATGAAATTCTTGCTACAATGGTTCTTCTCTAGTCTTTATCTCTCTTTTTCACGTCCCATTCTTTCTCTCTCTCTCGGGTCTAATCTTTTTTTTTTCCTTTATTATGATTATGATTCTCAATTTCTTGTGTTCCATTCGAGAATTATATTAAGCGCCCGTTTACTTTATACTAATTGTTATAGAATAATATGGAGAAAAATATTTTGAAAATATAATTTATTTTATTGAGATAATACTTTAAAATGGTATAGGTTTAGGTGGAACAATGTTATAAAATTTGAGATTGTATTTAATAATGTTTTATGTGCAACGAGGCGAAAGTAGTTGGAGTTAGAAGAATTGTTGAAATTTGGAAGAAAATAGAGAGACCAACATTAAAAGTCATACATTACTAAGAATAGAAACTTAAGGAGGGCAGTTTTGGAATATTCAGAGTCAGCCGAGAAAATCTTCGACTTTCCGTCGAGCCAAACACTATCTTCTCTTTCTTTCTCGCTCTGCAACTTAATCAAACCCACTCTACAAAATTAATGTAATTTTGGGTTTCAACTCCAAAAGTTCTAAGCTTTCTTTGAAAATTACTGAAAAGTACAGAGCAGAAGATAATTTAGAAATTACTACCCCGACCGACGATCGCTGAATCGAAGCTCACTCGCACTCGCAGTGCCTTCCACTTTCTCTCTCCTCCCCTGCTCACTCGTAGAACCCGACGATGGACTCAGCGCTGGCATAAGATTCCTTACCGACCCTTCTTTTTCATTTCTCTTCTCTTTCTTTTATTTCATTTAACAAGCTTTCTCAGCAGGCCCAATACAACGATTTCCCCGAGAAATAAACGCCTTTCCTTTCTCAAATTTCCGGTTATGGTTTCGCCCCCATTCCCGCGAACGTACAGTTCGTAATATCCGCCTGATTGGGTATCAGGATGGGCTGCTCCACCTCGAAGCTCGACGATCTCCCAGCTGTCGCGCTTTGTCGTGAGCGCTGCGGGTTCCTGGACGAAGCGATTCGATTTCGCTATGCTTTAGCTGACGCTCACTTAGCTTATATTCACTCCCTTGCGGTAGTCGGAAACTCCTTGCAGAGCTTTATTGGACAGGGGCTTGTTCATTCTTCTGGGTCTCCTCCCTCTCCGAAGCTCAATCTCCCACCTCACAGAAAAGGCGACCAAGTTTCTGAGAAGAAGGTCGAAGCTTCGATTCCTCCCCATCATCACCTCTCCCACTCGAATTCCGGGTCCCACCTCCATTTTCACTCCGATTCCGATGATGAATCAGGTACCCTTCACGATTCTGGCCACTCGACGCCTTCGCATCCTACCCACGGAGGTCACGCGGGCTATATGGATGTAGATCAAGAACGATTTGCCTCATATCCCGGCGGCGGCGGGTTTATGCATATAAACTATATGAGAAACAAAGTCACACCTTCGGTGGTATTCGAGCAGAGGCCCATGAGTCCAGAACAGGTATATCATATGGGGGAATCTTCATCTTCTTCTGCATATTATTCTTATCCCTATTCAAACATGAATTCAAATCCTTATTCATATTATGGATATCCCAATTACGGAGTTGGAGAAAGCGGACATTACGGCTCATCATCACCACCCGGCGCTTACGGGTCAATGTTACCGGGAGCGGATCCAGCTTTATCTTCAAAACCGCCGCCTCCTCCCCCGCCGCCTCCGGAAAGTTCCACCTGGGGTTTCATGAATCTGTTCGACACCTACGATAAATATTACACAGCGTATACGCCGAGCAGGGACTCGAAGGAGTTGAGGGAGGAAGAGGGGATTCCGGATTTGGAAGAGGTAAATTACCAGAGAGAAGTTGTCAAGGAAGTACGTGGAAATCAAAGATTTGTTGAAGATGATGGAGGTGTGAGGAAATCCAAATCAGTCGTAGAAGATGAAGATGACGACGGTGTAGAGGCTTCGCTTTACAAAATGAGGCCTAGTGCTGCTGCGGAAAATGCTCATATGGAGTACGAGGTTCATGTAGTGGATAAGAAAATTGTCGATGATGGAGAGAGGTCGGAGAATCGAGGGAATGGAGCTGCATTTAAGGGTCGTGCTGGTTCGGTTGATGAAGTAGCTAGAGAAATTGAGATTCAGTTCAAGAAAGCCTCAGAATCTGGAAACGAAATAGCAAAATTGCTCGAGGTTGGAAAGCGTGCATATAAACGTAAACATGGTAAGTCTCGAACTTGAATATCTGTTTTTCCATCAACCCATTTTTTGTTTATCCTTGTTTTGGTTTATTTTTCCATGGATCTGTTTCAAATTCGAGAATTTTGTTCGATTCGTGTATTATACTGTAGAAAAAGAGCTAAACTTTCGCATCTCGAAGTGACTGGATCTGTGAAACAGGTGCTCCAAAGATGTTACATCTCTCTACCCCTTCGCTATCGGTTGTATCTTCACTTCCGTCGACCTCTAAAAATGGCGAAGCCTCATCTTCAGCTGATAAGGCAGGCACTACTGAAACAGACTTCGTTGAAGATTTAGCGATGAGTTCTGGAAATCTTTCTGCGACCTTACAGAAGTTATATTTATGGGAGAAGAAACTCTACAATGAAGTTAAGGTATGTTCTTACAGTTTATCTTTCCGTCGCAAAAATGATTTTCTGCCATTTGGATCTGGTGATTGCAGCGTTAGGTGAAACTCATCATTCTGCAATTTCAACCACTTTTATGAACCCAAGATCTGTTCATATTTTCCCTTTCGTTTCTTGTAAACTGTGATTTGTTTACAAGTGTTTGGCTGTATTGTAACACAAAAACGATAGACTCTATCGATTCCACTTGAAGAATATCTATATTAGTAGGATTCTATTGGTGCAGCTACCTTTTTGAAAAGCCTTTCATCGTGGCTTTTTCCTCTTCTGTTTTCTAATACAACGCTCGTGACTTCTCAAATCTCAAATCATTTCCATTTTTGGTTGTATTGTGGGACATGTTCATCTCATCAATCTATGTATTTCTCTCTATTATTTTGTCCTACCTCATTGTATCTCCATTATCGTGCGCAAGGAAATTTAAACCTTGGAACCTTCAAGACTGGTAATTACAAGAAGAAATGTATCATTATAATGTTGCCATGGCTTTCCTCCATTTTCTAGTTATTTTGGTTTCTTTTGTCTCGGTTACTTGGTAATATTTGAGTTATGATGCTATGACCTTTGTGCCATTTTTGAAAGCCGAGTAATTAGATCTTTTGTGTCTTTAATGAGAAGCCTGATGGGTTATTCCTTTTTCAGTCCGAAGAAAAGATGCGGGTCACCCACGACAGAAAATGCCGTAAACTAAAGCGACTGAACGAAAGAGGTGCTGAAGCCCAGAAGATCGATGCTGCTCGAACTCTGATAAGGAGTCTATCGACCAAAATAAGAATTGCCATCCAAGTCGTCGACAAAATATCTGTGACCATAAACAAGATTAGGGATGAGGAATTGTGGCCTCAGTTGAGTGAATTGATCCAAGGGTATGAAAATCTTCGACTTTTCTTGTGCATAGTTTATTCATAGCATAATCTTTTTCGTTCTATACGAAGACTTGTGGCCACAACTGATTGAAATGTGTAATTCCATTTGATCAGGTTGATGAGGATGTGGAAGTGTATGCTCGAATGCCATCGCAACCAATATCAAGCAATTAGAGCAGCCAGAAGTTTAGGATCCATCGGATCTGGCAAAAAGATGGGCGAACCCGAATCTGCATTGCAGCTTGGGCGTGAACTGTTCAACTGGACGGTTAGATTTTCTCGTTGGGTAACTGCTCAAAAGGATTACGTACGGTCCTTGAATAATTGGCTGCTAAAATGTCTTCTTTACGAACCAGAAGAAACTCCCGATGGAATAGCCCCATTTTCCCCGGGAAGGATAGGCGCTCCTCCAGTGTTCATAATTTGTAATCAGTGGTCTCAGTCTCTGGACCGGATTTCGGAAAAGGAAGTGATCGAATCAATGCGGGTTTTTAGCACTAGTGTTCTCCAGATTTGGGAGCAAGATAGAGAGAGAATGGCAAACAAGGGTGTGGAAAATAAAGGTAAAGACTCCAACAGAGAAGAGCTAAAGATAACGAAGGAGATCCAGGCAATGGAGAAGAAAATGGTTATGGTAGCCGGAGACGGAAACTCGCTGTCTCTAACTGGACATATTGTATATCAGAGTGACACTAGCAATCCTAGCTTGCAGGCCAGTCTGCAACGCATTTTTGAGGCTATGGAGAGGTTCACATCTGACTCCATGAAAGCATACGAAGAGCTGCTTCAACGAAGCGAAGAAGAAAGGGTGAATCAGGAGCATCAAAGAGTTTCATAGTTTTTCAAGATGATAATTTTTCCGTACAGTCGGCACAAAAATCTTTTTGAAAGATCGACACGTTACCTCTTCGAAACACGAAACACGAAACACGAAACGATGGTTTTGAATCGAGGTGAAGCTATATTACTGTAACTAGCAGAGGTGACAGTGGCATCGGATCAGTTGAGAAGAGGGTGACTGGAAAAGTCATAAATTACAGACGAAGCTTCAAGAACTGTTGAAATTTTGAGCTGGCTGGATTGGAGTTCTCTCTTCAATTTTGGAAGATGTCTATCTAGGCTGGGGGTGTTGAAGAAAGGACGCAAGTCTGTATACTATAAACCCCTTAGATCTTAAGATAATATATAAATATTTATATTCTTCATTTTTTTGGCTTTAATATTCCATTTTATTAAAATTATTGTACAGGGTACTGTCTTTTTGACGTATTTTAGTAAAATAAATGTGTTTCCAGTAGGAGTAATACTTGCTTCCCTCCATCATATGTGCTAGTCATGTTGAGTATTACAATTATTATTTTTTGTTGGATTGGGTACAATACTGATTGAGCAAGGTTGATTCAGTTGTTATGACCAAGATCGGGGGATTTCGATTTAATTTGTATATATATATATATATATATATGTGTGTGTGTGTGTGTGTTTAAGTTGTAAAATTTAATTGAATTTCTCCTGTATTTGTGGTTTTTTTTTTTGTTAAAAGAGTTTTTCTTTTAGTTTTTGATGTTCATGTTTTTTTGTGTTTATTTTTTTATTCCGATTAATTCTCAATAATTTTAATGAAAACTAGCCAAAGTATTTGATCAAATTAACAGCGTCAAAGTTTTGAGAATGTGTACAACTGTTTATCTTGAAATAACAAGTGATTTTGAGAAATACAACCCCGGAACAGATGGAGAGTTATTTAGAATTTACGGTCTAGAACTCGTGATTAATGGGCATGATCTATGACTCAAAAGTTAAGAATATCTGCCAAGGGGGTCAAGCTCTGTAGCCATGGACTGTTGAAGTGATTCCACATCGAGTCTTGGGTCCAGTCAGCGGACAAGTTAGGAACTTGGAGGTCACTCAGTTTGTCGAATGATAATGGTACGAGTATAGACATGGATGAACCTGTTCTCTCCTTTACTTTCTCATCTTTCTTTTCCTCCATTATTTTCGCTCCTTCCTCTGATTCTTCCTTCAAATCGATGTAATTGGCGGCCATGGAAATAAAAGTTCTGTTCACGTCTTCCGCCATTTGGTTAGAAAATGAGACGGCTGGAGAAGAAGACGAAGGTTGGTAGTAGTTCTTCATCTTTCCCTCCTTCTCTGCCCTCTGCTCTAGCACTTTTAATGGAGTTGCCTTCTTGTATATCTTGCACAATACTATTTCCTGCAATTTCAAAATGCTTGTGTAAAAAGAATTACAAAGAAATCAAACAATATTTTAAATATTCGAATCTCGAGAATATTGTTTAGACATATATACCTTAGGCAAGAGATGGTGATCATTAGCAGGCAAGCGATATTCGTTCATGACCCAGTCAGTCTTAGTTCCTCTCGGGGATCTGCCTTTGTAGAACACGAGGGTTTTTCTCAATCCAATCAGACCCTTGGGATTGGATAAGCTCAGTATTCTACGGTCTGAACCAGTGGCTTTCCAGTACCCATTTTCAGTGATTCTGTTTGGCCTCCCTCCATTGCCATGCCTCCTGTCTCTAGGCACAAAAAAGTACCACTCCCTTTCTCCTTGCTTTGCCAGCCCTGTGAAGCATATAATCAAACAGGTTATATGCAGCTACCACAGCAAAGAACTTCTGGAGAAACAATAAAAATATGCAAGTACCAGGCAAGTCCTGCGGATCATGAAGGTATATATTCAGAAACCCAATTACATCGAGTCGCTCTCTTTTCCCATAAACCAAATGTTTCAAATAGAATTCAAGCAGCTCTTCTTCCGTCGGGTGGAATCTAAATCCAGGAAGATCCATCTTCTGGGTCGTGTCTAGATTTTCGACTGAAATGGAGTCTGGTTTTTACGACACGAGTTTGAAGGATTTCGTAGTTAGGAGCTATGGAGAGATGGATAGACATCGAGTTGATTTTATATAGTGGGTGGACGAGGAAGACGATGACTTGGTCGTGAAAAATCTGTAGATTGCTTGGCATCAACTTATTGCAGTGACATGTGAATGGCCGTGCATCGCCAAAAAGCAGAAGGAAAAGGAGAGAGGGGTAGAGTGGACCCCACGTGCTTTCCATACAAATTAAACGAAATTGCAGTCGGCAAGTTTGCTGTTCTGGCGTTGTTCGACCAATAATAGAGTGACACGCGAGCATTTCTTGAATGCCTTGCTTTTTTCGTTTTAGTAGAAATCAAATCAAATGAGATGAAATGTTCGCGTTTCATTTTCGATATTTCTTAAAAGGTATTTTCCAATAACAACAATAAATATTGATATTAAAATTTTTAAAAAAGTAATATTAATTTCTACACTTTTATTCTATTCTCTTGAATTATTTACCGAGAGATTGAACAATAATTAACGTGATTAATATAATAAATTAATTATTTATAATTTATTATATTAATTATAACTTAATTAAACAAATCATTATTTAACTCAATATTTTAAACGAGTGGAACAAGAGAAGAAATTTAGCAATACTTGTTTTTTTATACGCATCGTATATCTAAAAATAAATCGAATAAACTATTAAGAAATAGGTTTTTTTTTTTTTTTCCATTTATTAGCAAAGTAATGTTTAGGGCTTTGTCATAAAATTATATTAACTTACATAATAGTTTTATTACGATAAATTTGACACAATTTTTTTAAAAATTAATTAGCTTAAAGAAAGACTATATTATTAAATGTTCACATAACTAAATACATCTTTATGATGCCACGTAGCAAAATAATCGGATCTACATAAAAATTAATACCATAATAAAGTTTAAACTTCCAAATTAGAGGATCATCCTAGTCAAAAATCAAGAGTCTGGATACCAATATTAAGTTTATACTTGGTCAATTTTCAAACAATTGTAACATTTGGCAATTACCCTGACTAAATTTGAATTCCCGCAATAGACCTTGTTGTTACCCATTTTTCAAACTTTTTGTCAAGACAAGTGATTGATTTTTACGACGTCAATTTGATATTTTAGAATGTCTTAATTTTTTTTGACGTGACTCAAACTTAGACTTATGACACATATAAAATATAAAGTTTGAATTGGTCACCATTCCACCATGTTCTTGTTTTGAACGTTGAGCTTAGTAGTTTCTCAAGAATCATTGAGTTGTACTTAGAGTCGTTCTTACTTTGTCGCTAGAATCAAAGAAAAGGTTGTTTATGCTACCCACCGATCTAACTCTTGTTTGTTTCATTGAGGGCAAAAAAATTTAGCATCCAATTATTATATCAAAAATAATAAGTTTATTCTACTTTTTTTTTTATCTCATAATTCTTGGCTTTTGATATAACAATAATTGCTTATTTATTTATTTAATTATAATTTATCACATTAATTATATCAATTAGTGACAGTCACGTCATAAAGTAAGAATTTAGAGTAAAATTAGACTCGTTTTCAGACAATTTTAATTTTGCATATTTATATGCATGTTAATTATATTTTATGTGTTAAGATATGAAATAATTTAAATCTAATTAGTTTTAATATTAAAGTAGTGGAGACATATTAGTCATTGAGATACGATTTCATAATACCATTTGAACATGCCCAGACTCCATCACCTAAGAATAAGTGATTATTATGATGACATGCTCTAATTTGTTATTTAGATATGATTGATTATGTGACGTTTTATTTGAAATTAATTTATTTTATAAATTATGAAATAATTTTTAATTGTAAGTTATGCTTTGTCGGGTAAGTACACGACTTACTGATAAAAAAAATTAAAATATTATTATCGATCAATTGACCCACAAAAGAGGCCGTAATTGGTCTTCCAAAGCCGTTTTTTCAAAGCAATTCCGCGTGCATTGATTTATCGATGATTTTTAAATAAATACCTTTTAATATGGGTGGATGATGTAGAATATTGACTTCCTGAGTCTCCCTTCGTGACTTAAAGCAAGTCTTTGATTCCGACTTCAGCATCTGTTTCCACTATTTGTAAACGTTCTGCGAGTTGTGATATACAAGAGTAAACCACATGTCGTTTTCGATGCTATTTTCTTGGAAGTTCACTTTCTGTTCAAATGACTTGGCCTCTCTCCAATCTTTAATGGAATGTAACGTCGAATGAGGAGGTACTGCAGTGAGGATTTGGGCCAGGCCGAGTCTGACCCGGATCCCGATTGGGTTCTCCTGGGTCCGACCCGAGCCCAAGGGCGACTTGCCAGGCCCGACCCATTTCCGGTTGGGTCCAGTTGTTTGGCCCGAGATCAAACTGGGCCTGGGCTGGGTTGGGACCCAATCCACATTTTGGTTGGGTCCGGGCCCGGATCCAACTGGTTCGAGTCCGACCCGAACGAGGTGGGTTCGGTCCGACTCGATCCAGACCCGGTTAGTTCGGGTCTGGCCCGACCCGAAATGAGTCGGGTTGGGGCGACCCGAACCGGTCAGACCGACCCGGGCCTGACCCGACCCGGATTAAGTCAAAGTCAAAGTCAACGTTGACCGTTGACTTTGACCGTTGACTTTTGACCAGAAAAGTCAACGGCGTTGACTTTTACAAAAAGTCAACCCTGACCGTTTTGAGCCCGTTTTCGCACTGGTTCGCACGATTATATCGTTTCGGACCCCGATTGGGTTGTAACGGGTCCCGTTGACTTTCGTCTGAAAAGTCGACTTGAGCCGTTTGGGTTTGTTTCTGTCCCAGTTTCCCGTGTATATCGTTTATAACCCTATTAGACTTTGACGGGATTCATCCTTGATTTAACTTTCCAGATTTGGAGGATTTTGCTGAGTTTGAGGCGATTCCCGGGGAGCCACCGGCTGCCGAGACTAAAAGGACTCGTCACAGGGGTATGGGTTCTTATACTTATTACGTTATACCTAGCCTGACATGCACGTATATTATTTTGGTGGGATACCACTATTATTGACATCGACATTTCACGAGCATGTTCATTTTACATTGTTGAGGCATGTTCATGTTTTGTTGGATCTCTACTACTTATTTGAGATTTATCGTGAGATTGTTATATCGCGATGCATATGTGTTTTATTCATGCATTGGTTCCTCACATACTCATTGTTTCTTTATGTGCATTGGAGTTTGGTTCTGGAGATAATCGTCTGGCACTTTCAGCATATGGGCCCGGCTGAGAGTATCAGGGGATTTTGCCCAGACGCACCCATGTTTGAGGGTTGCCGTGGTACTCCCCACACTTGTTTGGATACAGCCCAGGGCTGAGTGGTTGCGTCCCTCCTGGATTATTGATTATTGTGCGGTACTCCCCGCTGAAGGAGTGATGGGCTCTGAGCTTTGCTAGCCCGTTAGCCGACCTGGCCAGTGTCTGTTCGTTGCTACCCGGTTTATAAGTCCATTGTGCGGTCCCGTTGGGGCCCAGGGTGGAGTGGTTGTGTCCCTCCTGGTGCGCTCCTGTGCGTGTATCCGCGATGGCCCAGGGCTGAGTGGTTTCGTCCCTCCTGGTTGGTTGACCCTTTTCTCTTCTCCCTATGAGGCCCTGCCGGTGTTATCGCGGCCTTTCTTTGTGGTATGACTCGGAGGATCCTTGAGCGACCTCCCTTTTCACTGTTCACTTAGTTTTTATTATTTGTATGATTGATGAGGGCCTATTTTATTATACGTACCGTATTTTTGAAACTAGCCCTATCAATCGTTTTGAAAATTAGAAGATAATTTGATTATAATAGAACACGTGCATTGATTTTTAACTGGGCATGCATAATGAGATATGTGATAGGTATAACATTCCATACTGAGTTTGTCACTCACCCCAACGACTCCCCTCAACAGGTAGAGGAAAGAAGAGCAGGAACCGAGGTTGATCGGCTTCCGAGTTTGTGGACATCTCTAGAGATTCTTTTTTTTTATCCGACATTTAGTTCATGTAAGAGTTTATTCGTTATTGTACTGCTCATTAGCATGTAATATTTTAATTCTGGTATTTCTAATATTGCTCTTAAATCTCATGTTTGTTATTTCGAGGAGTCCTGGGATTGCTCTTAAAATCTTCCGCGACAAGCCTTAGATTAGGTGGTGGACCTCTCTGAGGTTGATCGTCTAATCTGGCGTTTCTGTTAGGGCCTCTTCCGGGTCGTGACAGAAATTGGTTGTGCGCTTGTGAAGTTTTATGAGCGGAAGATGAAGTTGTTAATAATTACTTTTCAAGACGGTTGGTAGATATAACTCGAGGTTATTGGTCCTAAAACATGTATTAACTAAAATTGTGAGATTTGATGTATAGATAGTCCTAAGTTAAACGCTTGGTCATTTTTTTAAATCTCTCAAATCCACGGCCTGCTTACAAAGTGCAGACTGTAAAAACAATTTCTCTAGGAAAATCCCATTTAAATAGACAAAGAAGGAAGGGCTAAGAAAACTTAATTTTTAATCTTCCTCGATATTTTATAATATTATTTTTCTCCCAAATCCCACTTTCTTATCCCATCAAATGTTATCAGAGCATTTCCGGGAAGATCCGCCATCGAGCGGACAAATAGGGTGAAATTTCTTTACCAGACAACGTTTGTTTTGGTTCCATTTTCTCATTGTCGCTTACGTTAAAGAAAATACAAAATGAATAACCGATGACACTGCAAGGAAGTAAAATCAAGTGCGTGGTACAGTAGAATGCAGACAGAATGGAAGCAATCGAAAGTTATCCAGTGGGAGAATGTGCTGCTGTTGAAACGAAACATCTGTTTGAATCGAACGAAGAGCGAACTGTTCAGTTGAAAAGGTCAGGTGTACGAAGAAGGAATTACGGAATTTGGAGGAGACGGTGAAAAGATGATGAGGTATGTGCTCATGTCAGTCGGAGTAGAGGCGTTGATTCTGGGTTTTCGAGTAGTAGTAGACCCACTTCAGTTCTAGCCTTTCTATCGCCTTTCCCTACCTTTTCTCCATCATCTCATCTACTATTCCGTTGTTCAGTTTAAAAGGCCATTTCTTCCTTCTTCAAGATATGGCCATGGCCGATGTCACAATTCCCAGCATTTTATCACTAAAATATAGCAGATTATATATATAACCTAAAACCAGACCCAGAATGTGATACTAACAGAGACATTGGTACTATATATATTATCTATATGATCATCGTACAATGTTCTACGTTCAAAACAAAAAGCTTAATATAATCTAAGATTCCTTGATCGATTATAATTAACCAGACAACCAGACAGAATGAAGTCGACCACCCTTTTGTTCATCCATGGCTTCCTTCTTTGTTTTAGACTAGAAATCATGAAGCAATCTGGGTCTGCCTGGCAGTTGGAGTGAACCCACTAACTTGCTGCATTGGTTGCTCGATCTCCCACCTGACTTTGGCCATTACTCCGTCGTGAGCAGGCACGTACTCCTAAAAACAACAAAAAATAGTGCAATCATTCGCAACAAAACAAGTAATATAGTGCAATCAGATGCGAAGAAAGCGAACAGAGAAAAATTCGCTCTACAAATTTAATAATCTTTTCTAAATATGATCACGTGTAGTGGAGAAAAAAAGATTATTTATTGTTGCGAGCTAGATAATGAAGAAGAAAGCAAGGATAACCTCTAGTTTTTGAACGAGTTCTTGGGCGCTCGGGGCGGACACTATTATGCTGCGTTGCGATGGCTTTATGAATCCATCGTCTACGGCTTTGTCGATGAAAGTTAGCAGGTTGTTGTAGTAGCCATCGACGTTGAGCAAACCCACCTGAGATAAACAAATAGAAAGGTTAGGGGAGAGGGAGAGAGAGAGAGAGAAAGAGAGTAAAAAGCTTTAGTTTACAGGTTTATCATGGATGCCCAGCTGAGCCCAAGTGATGACTTCCAGTAACTCTTCCAAAGTTCCATACCCACCTGCGAGAGGGATGGGTAAGATGGGAGATTTCACATGTTTTAGAGCGAGAGAGAAAAGGCGAGAGGGGGAGAGAATAACCTGGCAGAGCTATGAAACAATCAGAGTGGCGGGCCATTTCTGCCTTCCTTTGATGCATATCTGCAACTGGTCTGACCTCCCCAACTGTTTCACCGGTTATCTATGGCGGTTTCCATAAAAATGAACAAGAAGATCATAGAAGGGTAATTCAAAAACTCTATACAAAATCAAACTGCTAATTCCGAAAACAAAAACTCTCTGCTATGCACCTCTTTGCCCATCAGCGTCCGGGGGATGATCCTGAATCACATCAAAACCCGACAACAAATTATGTAATCAGAAAAACATGAACTAATGTCAGAATATTAGCAGTATGTTTTGCTTTACCCAAGAACTTTCCTTCCCCCGCGATGAACAGCTTGCGAAACCAGACCCATTAATCCAATACTTCCACCTCCATACACAAGGTCCAACCTTCTCGAAACCTGAGCAGAAGAAAACCCAGATCCAGTTAGAAACAGATTCAGATAGTAAACCGGTCATCGACGAAACATAATACCAGCTCCTGAGCTAATTCAATGGCTGCATCTGAGTAGCAATTCCTCTTGCCAACACTGCTACCACAAAAGACACACACCCTTTTGAATCGTGAATTGGCAGTTCTTCCTTCCATTTGGCTTTGAAACAATTAGTCTTACTAGCTAACGTCTCACTGAGATGAATGGCCATCAGAAGAAGTGGAGCAGGCTGTTTATATAGACTTCAAATTTTTATTTTCTTTTTTTTAAAAGGGGGGATTTTGTAATAATCAATTATTATTTTTAGTAGACTGATCAAAGAAAAGGGTCAGAGAAGTGAGAGACAAAATGCAGTGCAAAAGAGACCAAACAGTGAAGAAGTGTACAATTCAACCCCACTCTTACACGTGTACCACATCTCGGTTCAGATTCACGATTGTTTTTGTATTCTTTTGTTTGTTTTTTAACAATTATCCAACTGGAACAATCCCTGCCCTCTCATCCTCCACTGCCTCCTCCATTTCACCCTGCTTCTCACTCTCTCTCTCTCTTTAATGCAAGAAATCATCACATTGGTGGGCAAAACACGTGCATGGCCATTCTTAATCAAATCAATATTAATTCAAGGATGGGACTAAGGAGAAGGAAGGTGTTGAACCAGCGTTTGATGCTTGGGAAATGAGACGTAAAGTTCAATAATTTCGACTGTCCGACAAAGTTTAATTGCTCCTCAGACTCAATTCACGAGAATTTCGTAATGTCTCGTCATAATTTTTTCGATAAAAATTAGGATAATTAACGACAATTATTATCCATCAAATAAGACTTATATTTCTCTGTTGGGTTTCTCCAGAATTTCCATAATTAATTAGCCATTTCAAAAGAAAACAAAAAGGGCCATCATACTCTGATCAATTATAACTTTTTGTCCACACACTGAAGCAATAAGCTTTCGCAAGTAATCTTCCTCTCCCTGTCTGAAAAGCCCACCATTTTTCACTCCCCAGCTGTAGTGCATAGAGTGCAGGAGGAGAAAGTTCCCATATCAGATATAGTTTCCAAGTTTCTCCAACAAAAAAGTGGAAACTTTGCGCATATTTTAATGCCTCGAAAGAAATTGAATAACAGTGCCTTGAAAAACTCAGTAAACAGCAGCATGCAGCGCTCAGCAGCGAGGCTTTGAATGTTTTTTCTGCTGTTTCTGCAAATGTTACATCATCATTATAATGATTATCATGATTACTTCCCTCTTTCCCCAACCCTCATCACTCACATCTGGTGGATTTGTGCGTACGGATACATTAAATTTCTTCATTACCCACATCGAGATTAGAGTTAGACAGAACTCTAAACCCTTTCAACTTTGGACTTTTCTCATCTTGAGAAAACTTGGAAGAAGAAAACGACTAGGACGAGTTAATGTTACGTTATAAGTTTTAGCAGTCTTGAAGGAAGGTAGATATGTTATTTTTGGTGACAAATTTTCTAAGAACACAACACATGGACGTTGAAATTTTGTAGTTATTTAAGTGATTTTAGTAAATTGCAGCACCAACCCTCGGAAATCAGTCCAAATGAGTCCATAATCTGAAGTAATTAAAAAAGGAAGATTTAAGAAGGAAAATGAGAGTTAAAGGGACCACCGAGAGAAGAAAAGAAATGGGTTTTGTTGTGATGTGAAAGTAAGTAATAATGGGTCAGCATCGTCTTCTGAAAGAATCTGCATGAATTTTGTATGGTTCATAACATGGCCTTCTCTTCGATTCAAATTTCTCTCACATTTATAATGATATTATATGGGCGAGTGGCTCCATTTTCGGCCACATATCGCAACCAAATCCTCTCACTACGACCAGCCAGAAAAGATAAAGAAGACACCATTCAAGCTTTTCACTCAATCAAAACGATCAAGAGAGAGGGTTTCATTTAATCACAACGATGAGTGTTTTTAAGTCATTTCCTTAAAAAGCGAGGAGAACTGGTGATGTTTCAAGAGAACCAGATGGGAAGAAGAAAACAGGTTTATAATTGCTGGAGGCGCAACAGAAATGGAGGAAGAAGAGGAGTAAATATAGACCATGGAAAAGAGTAAACAGAGGGTCTGAGCGTTGAACATGGGTGCTTCGACGGCAATGGAAACGGAGAGCAGAGGGAGGGCAGAGAGGGGAAAGAGATGGGGGATGGGAAGACTTGAGGCAAAATGGCAAGAGAAGCGTTAAAGGAGAGAGCGGCGCAATGATTTCATTCCTTACCGTCTCCATCTTTATCAGTTTCATAGACATAGATTGATAGGAAGGAGGCGTAGTGGAGCTTTTGTGTTTATTGAAATTTAATGCTTCCCCATATCCCTATCCCTATCCCTACCCCTCCCCCCTCCCTCCAATCTCTCCTTGTTAATTAATAAATTGAGGGTTTAATTGTTATTATCTAATTTATTAATAAATATTTAATGTTTAATTGAAAAAAAATATCTAGTGTCACGACTAGATTAGAAGGGATCGAGCCACGAGACCTTCGAGTAATCGACATTAGGTAGTTAGCTGCATTTGGCAGAACAGAGCATAGGTGAAGCTACATTAAGATTGATTTGCTTTGTGGCTTGAAAAGGTAGGATGGGCCCCCAAATGTCACGCTTCTATTTGGGGGACTGTGATGGAGCTTAAGCCGTTAGATTGCAGACTTAATCATGTAGTAGGGACCTGATTTAGGGTCATCCAACGGCACCCATGGAGTCGCTCATCATCGTATGGACGGACCACAACAGTTTTATGGGCCTTGTGAATTGACGTCGCGTCCATTTTCTGTCTTTTCTCCTATTATAGCGGAATTCTACAGCCAATCTTTACACGACACCTATGAGTCTAAAGAGACACTTTTAATTTCTTATAAATTAACTTTTTATTTATAATTTCTAGGAAGCTTGATATTTGTAGGAAGGAGTTGGGTTGGGCCCACAAAGGAAGGTTTCTTAACAAAGCTTTGGGTCATAAAATCATTAGTTCAAACAATGGGCCCTGATTTTCAAAGTTTGAACCAGATAGCCAGACCAATCTTCGCCTGTCGGCATATAAAGACTGGAGCTTTTCTACGCCATTACAGGGTATTATGATGAGGTTGGTCAAAACTTTAGAGCATTTATTTTTAAATAAGGGGTGTTCTTATTGCAGTTCGAAAGAATAATTTGTCAAAGGAATTGAATAATAAAAGAATTTTAAAAAAAAAAAAAGCAAATTGAAAACCTAGTTATGAGATCATACACAGTATTACTTCATTTCCAGTTTTCCAGTTTGCAAGGAAAGCAACCCTCTTGTGCGATGTCATTGATTTGAACTCCAGAATCATATGTGAGGCCTGATTTCCAGTCTTCAGGAAGAACACTCTTTGCCCAGATCCATTTTCCGTCGTACCCAGAAGTCACCACCATGCGGAATTGCAGAGCTCCGTCTGGGACTCTACTTGTATCCCACACAGCGCCATGCTTTCTACTCAAGAAGCTCCAATTTGAAGAACCCACCTGCTTAATTTGATTAGAATCGCAAAAAACAGAGTCAGTTTCGTGATTTTAAATTTTAATGCAACTTTTTAATATTTTTTTGGCTGACCTGAGCAACATCAACGCCAACTATTGCTGTCTGACCACCTTGGTATAGGAACTTGATTGCTAGATAATGTGGTTTTTTGCTCGATTCTTCGACTCTCACGGCCAAGTTTTGATTTTTATACTCGCATGGTACTCTGCATACAAAATCGGAAAAAACCCACATGTTAGCTATTATTTTGTGCATGCATATATAATGATTTTTATTTATATTGTTTTATAATGTCAAGTGACTGTGATCGAGAAGTTTTTAGAGAGTCATCAAAATAAATCTTTATATTTTTTCACGACTTACGAGTGTTGACTATGCCTCCGTATCAATTTTATTTTATAAATAATGCAGAAGCAAGTAGACGCTTGCCCGCATTTAACATAAAGCGCACTGCAGATCTCGTCATTCAATTTCGAATTTGCAACGCTGCAGATGATGTTTTTGGGAAAATGAACTCTCGATTTCGAAGAAATCTCAAATGGGTGGAGGCAGGTTTTGATCAAATGTGGAGGGCAGCCATGGATCTCGGTTAGGTTCGATGGAGGAGGGTTACTATGGGATTGAGAAAGGAATGTGCATTTATGGCCCATTTTTACTTGGGTTTTGAAAAGATGGAGTGCTGGAGAAGGACCAAGATGGAAAGTTAACATAATGTCTCAGCCTTAGCTTCTGATTAAGGGAAGCAGAGGGCAGTTAAATTTCAGTTTAACAGTTTGCTCAGTGTTTGTCGAAAAGAAAGAGCCCTTCAGTTTAGGTTCACTCTGCCCGCGCATTTATGACTCTGTTTTGCTTATTGTTGGACGGGTCAGACATTCGTGTTGGAGAAAAGGGAGGGGAATGATTTCAGGAAAAGGACAACTGGGCCGATGTAACTATTGCATTCGGGTATGAGCAAAAATCAATGCAGATAAGAACAAGCTCACCTCTTATATTCCACGTCAACAACTCCGTGTCTCAGAATGTCCATGGTCATACCCTTTTGAGCCATTGCTGTAAAGGCTCTGCTGCTCAGAACAAAATCTGTTTCGTTATTTGTATTGAGATCAGTCAAAATCACTTTCGTCCCCGATCTTGTGCAAAGAGTCGTGTTCTTGCATCTTATCTGTTAAAAAAAGAAAAAAAAAACTTTTTTTTTTTTACTTTTTCAAACGAGTAACATGAAAGTGAAGGGGGATTCAGATTTTACAAACCTGAAAGCAAGCACCACAACCAGCTCCATCTTTGTAAAGGGAAGGCGCACCGGCTGCAAGATGTCCACGGTTGAAGCCCAGTGACAATGAGCCATACCCACAAGCTCCAGCTGTTGGGGAAAAAAGAAAAAACAAATCATCTTCTCTGGAAATTGCATCTAATGATTAGAAAATGTCTTGGGTCTTAATCAAGCAGTCGAGCAGAAAAGGAAAACCTGGATCTTACAAGAAAGAGAGGAAGCTTTGGAGAAATAAGCAGCTCTGGTCTGATGCACACAGCGATCACAAGCAGTAACAGAGGAAACTAGAAAAAAGAGAAAGCAGATAAACAAAGCCATTTGTCGGACAAAACGATACGAGAAGAAACCGAACGCTATGAGGGCTTAAATAGCATGTAACAGGAGGATGAGTAAGGACGACAGGTCAGCACTAGCAAAACGCAAAGTTCTCTGTGTTTACACCGGAGTTTGAGTGGAGAAATAAGCCTAGATAAGGAGGAAGCCGACCAGTATTTGCGGTGACGCGGCAAGACACAGAAAAAAACTGGATGGCGACCCTCCACCGACTCTTTGCCTGTGCACGAACAGCTGTAGTGTGAAGACATCGGCCAAGCCACTGCGCTAAGATAATTTACATTTATTTGTTCTTTTCTTAGTCTTGTATCGATTTAATGGCTGGGTGGAAAATAGAAGCAATCTCTCTGCATTTTCGGAAGAAGTTTCCATATTCTCAGTTGTTTTGTCAACGTAAAAGATTTTTTGGGTCGATTGATGATGTTTTGGGGTCATGGTCCCCAGTAGGAAAGAGAAAGAGGAGGGTGGAGAGGATAAGTTTGGTGTGTTAACGAGTGTAAAGATAAGAACAAAACCAAACCCACTCCTGTTTTTTTCTTGCCAACTTAGAGCAACTGTTGAATGATCTTAAATTACACACAGAAAAATTATATCTTCTATTTCTCAAATATTCGTTGATTACTTTACACAAGTTTTTGTAATTTCTCAATCGTCAAACGTATAAATGGACATAATTGTATTCGTTTTCGAGACTTCAAAGTTTGGTTGGGGTAGTTAATGAGCCTAGCCGAAGGCCTATATCAAAATAGATGAACGATGAGATTGGAATGATTGATGGAGTCCAGCTATCAAAGAAAATTAATTGAATATATAAATTGTCTCCCGGCCATGATATTCATTTCCATATCATAACATTTTTCAGAAGGAGACGACCGTTTTGCACTCCACTCCAAACCCAGAAGTTAGAAAAGACAATCATTTTGCTTTCATTGTCGACAAGGATACAGGTTTAAATCGTCGTTTTATGAACCAAATCATCCAGCTCAACTGGAACAAGAGGTTCTGGTGCATAGATATGGCAGAATCCAACAATATCCTTACTCAAACGGGACAGAAGCCAACCTTGTCGTTCGATTTCTCCAAGATAAACCAGACACCCTTTGTCATCTGTCAAATTATTCCCATATAAATAGCTCACACCCAGTTTCTTTTCTGCAAATACAGTTCCCATTACACCCCAGGTCTGGCCTCTGTTTTCCCCTGTTTCCTAAAGCATGATAAACCCAAGAAGGCTCTCTTCCATGGGCAGAAAATGGCGGAAATTCGCTGCGAGAAAGGAGAGGAATTCACCCAAAACGAGCGAAAAAGGGATGCATTTCACAGTAGCAACTAAAGGTCATTTTGCGGTGTACACATCCGACAAAGGAAGATATGAAATTCCATTGGAGTATCTCAAAAGCAACATATTTGAAGAGCTCCTCAGAGTGTCGGAGGAAGAGTTTGGATTGCCTAAAAGCGGACCCATCACGTTGCATTGCGACAGTCAGTTCTTAGAATACGTTGTTTCGCTCGTACAAAAAGATACTTCGGAAGAATTAGAGAAAGCTTTGCCCACTTCCATGGCAAGATGCCATAAATCTTGTAGAGTCTCTTCTTGGTGCTCGCAATATAATAGACTCTGTTTTTGGATCGCAACTCACGATCAATATAATCTCAAATCGTCTTCTTTTATAAGGTAGGCTGCCACATGTTTAACTTAGGCTTTGTTAGCGTAGAATAGAGTAGTCTCCCAAAGACTCATTTTCATCTTTTAGATATTAATAAGAAACTCACAAGGCTCTCTCAATGATTAGTAGATACTACTAATGTTTACTTACGTAAAAATATATTCTATAAATATTTATGTAATTAAATTAAGTAACGCGAACACTTGATGGTTGTTGAGAGGAGTGTGGATGATCGGGGAAGGTGGGCATGGGTCTTCGAAAATGGACATGTATTTCATTCTGACCCTCTTGGCTCGTCCCGTGCAAGCAACTTAAAATAATATTCAAACGCCACTTTTAGACTGCTTTAATTTATATTATTAAAAGTTTAAGAACTCATTTATTTCATGCAATACTCAATCAATTATTTAATGCTTCAGCCACCGAAGAAGAAGTACGCGTAGATTATCAAAAGGAGAACTACAAAAATCATATTAATATAATTAAGTATTCATTGACTTTTAACTAATCCTACCTTGCTATTTAATTATGTTAATTAATTGAAATTTATCAGTAAAAAGTCAAACATTATGGGTAAAGTAGTTCTGCTAACTGTACCCAGCAGCAATGGAGGAATTCAGCAATTTCCCTCTGGTATGGTTGGACTTATCAACAGCTGATAATAACTGTTTATGTCACAAGTGCTTGCATTTTTGTGGGGGACTCCACCAACCAGAGCTGAATTATAGACCAAAACATTTAATAAAAGCAGAAAATTGCATTCCTCCCTTACCCCACCACAGGAATTTCTGTCAGTCGGCTTCATTTCATGGTATGTTTTCAAGGGCAGCAGAGTCAATTTGACTCCAAACCTACGTCTCTGGGTTCGCTTTACAGGGACATTATTTCTGAGATTAGTCCTAGTTTAACGGCTGAAAGGGTTAGTAGAATCGCCAATCAAAAATGATGGGCGTTGGTAGAATGCATCGCCATTTTCAATCAATAGCTATTTAAAGGCTAACAGACGTGGGTTGGTTGTGGACGCCGGAGAGGTAGTAGGAATTTGAAGGATAAATCAGAAAATGGGTAGTTCGGAAATTCGTTCCACTCCCAGAACGCCTATCAAACTAGCTTCTCCGGCACCAACGCCGCCTATTATATCAGCACCCCCTTCGCAGTTCCACTCGCCGTCTCTAAGTAGGTCGCCGTTGCTGACCTCCTTCGACCATAGCGAAACTGCAAGGACAAGCAAAACTCCAAAATCATTAACGCCTAGACTGAGGACCCCACGTTTCATTACTCCGTTGGGAAGTCCGATCAGAAAGGCTCTTAAACTCACCAAGCTCGATCCTCATGATGCATGGCTGCCTATCACAGAGTCTAGAAATGGAAACGCCTTCTACGCTGCGTTTCACACTCTTTGCTCCGGTATCGGAATTCAAGCCCTTGTTCTTCCCGTTGCCTTCACTTTTCTGGGCTGGTAAGCACAAATTAAAACTAACTTCCTCTAAAGAGCCTCCATTGAAATTTTTCCCTGCCCAACCGTTAAAAATTTGGAACTTACTTCTGATTGCAGGGCGTGGGGGATCATAAGCTTGACCCTTACATTTGTATGGCAACTTTATACTCTATACCTGCTAGTGCAACTCCATGAATCAACAGAGACTGGATTGCGCTATAGCAGATATCTTCAACTATCCGCTGTGGCTTTCGGTAAGCCATTTGACTGCCTGTAAAAATAGAAAAAAAATAGATCCTACCGACCAACAACATACATAAATACAACACGTTCAATTTTCAGGTGAAAAGGTTACAAATTTTCTGGTCATGATTCCGGTGATGTACTTATCAGCGGGGACATGCATTCCATTGCTAATCATCGGAGGTTCGACGTTGAGGATAATCTTCGAAACACTTTGCGGGCCCACCTGCTCCGCCCAGCCATTGACGCCGATGGAGTGGTACGTGGTGTTCACTTTCGCGGCAGTGGTTTTGTCTCAGTTGCCAAATTTAAACTCGATCGCCGGGGTTTCGCTAGTCGGAGCGATCACCGCCGTAGGTTACTGCACTCTTATATGGGTAGTTTCTGTGACGGAGGGGAGAGTGGACGGCGTTTCCTACAGCCCACTTAAACCAGACTCCCAAACTGCTAGTGTGTTTGGCGTCTTGAACGCTCTTGGCATCATCGTTTTCGCTTTCAGAGGCCACAATCTAGTGCTTGAGATTCAGGTAGTAGATACATATAATTGACTGACATTAACGGGTAAATAAAGATCCATTGACCGTTGACTCAACTTTTTTCTTACCCCCTTTTGCAGGCAACTATGCCTTCGAGTGAGAAACACCCATCACGAGTGCCAATGTGGAAGGGTGTCAAGTTTGCATATTTGCTAGTAGCAATGTGTTTGTATCCATTAGCAATTGGAGGGTATTGGGCATATGGTCAACTGGTAATTACTCGTTCACCAAATCAAAATTTGATAATGTAATAAAGCTGACTTAGTTTTACTCGATCAGATTCCAACCAACGGAGGCATGTTAACAGCTCTCTACTTATTCCACCGCCAAGACACTTCCCGCGTCATCTTAGGATTAGCAGGTCTATTCGTCATAATCAACGCCGTGAGCTCTTTCCAAATCTACGCAATGCCAGTGTTTGACGATATGGAATCTCACTACACAAAGAAAAAGAAACAGCCTTGCCCGTGGTGGCTTCGCATAATTTTCCGGACATTTTTCGGCTTCTTTTCGTTGTTCATGGCCGTGGCCATTCCAGCGGTGGGCACAGTGGCAGGGTTAGTGGGGGGCATTGCTGTGCCGGTGACTTTAGGTTACCCTTGTTTCATGTGGCTTAAGATTAAAAAACCTAAGGTTTATAGCACAACTTGGTTTGTTAATTGGGGGTTGGGAGTGCTTGGAATGGTTTTGAGTCTTGTTTTGGTTGCAGCGGGCCTGTTTGTGGTGTTTGACAACGGAATGAAGGTGGAGTTCTTTAAGCCTCAATGAGGAAGAACTTTTGGGGAAGAAAATAGGCAATGGAATGGAATTGTATTATTATTGTTGTAATAATATATTGTTTACTTTATACTCCAATTCAATTGGTTAACATGTACAACTTCAAGAAGTGATTATTCAAATGCTTAATCCCATTTGTGATTAATTTATCTTAGAGGGGTTATAAAAGTTTCTTCGGAATTAATTTATCCGAGTTCTCATTTCAAATCTTCGATTTCATAATTAAACAATATCTTAACTCGAGTATACCAAAACGCTAATTCACAAATAGCTTGAATACGCAAATTATACCATAATTCTGCAAACTCGGATTGTATTCCCACCCGGTGCCTGTAATTCCTTACCTACTACTATAAGAATATCTAATGCATGAGGATTCAATGAAAAATAACAGACAAAGAATGTTCATTTGAATCATTTCAATAAATTACACATTATACTAGTTGGAGATAAATGTTACACGTAGAGTTATCTAAGACTACAACTTTTTAACGTGCTATTGCAGTCACGTCACTTGGTCTTGCACTCCAGAGTTGTACCCTAAGATCAATTATTTCAGAAGGTGCTGGAAAAGAGCTATCATCAAGGAGCAGTCCTAAAATGTCGAAAGAAAATGGCAGTCTCTTTCCTCCCCCTTCTTGCCCTACAAAGTTTCCACGAAAGTCATCCATGTCTATTTCATAATTTTGGGTGCTTGTCCGACTCACCTAACGAAACATTCCTTCTATCTCGCTTTTCTGCCCATTTGAAATCCACTCGAGCGTCCAGATGCATTTTGTTGTGAAGATCTAACGAAACATATGATATCAAATGATATGAAAAAAAAAAAAAAGAAATTGTACGAGTACAATCGACTTCATTTAATATCCCGGAGGAGATTATCGATTTGTTTTTCGATAGTTCGTCAAGTTTTATCATGGGACTATCGACCCTCCATACTATTCACTCTTACTGCTTATTTTGACCAAGGAATAATTATATATTATGATGAATTCATCGTGGAAAAGGAAAGCATCATATCTATGTTGTGGTAGTAAGCAATGAGAAAGAGACACCAAAAAGGGCTACCATTACAACCATAAGAAAAGCAAACTTTATAAATAAGATGAATATGATGACGAGTTTTCAAGAGAGAACGTCACTGAGTGACGATCTTAGCCATGATATCACATTCCACGTCCAATCCAAAAGTTTCCTCTTTTATTTTTGACAATTGAGGTTTATGCCCTCTGACCTTACTCTATATATTGCCTATGTTTGCCCACTGCATACTAAAACAATTCAACCCCACTACTGCGTTTTACTTTTGTCCACACTCTTAGCAGAAGAAAAGCAGCCATGGGAGAGGTGTTGTTCCAATTAAGTTATAAACAGGAGGGTCCTCTTCACAAACCCATTACTACCAGTCGGCCGGAACTTTTGTCTGTCATCACCATTAACGGTGAAGAAGAAGCCACTGTTTTATCATCCACTTTGCTGGGTGAAGAGCATAATCTACAAGATTCGTTGCTTCCCATAACTGAGTCAAGAAATGGGAGTATCTACTCTGCAACATTTCATTTGCTGTCCTCCGGAATCGGCGTCCAAGTACTTCTTCTTCCAGTCGCATTTGCAACACTTGGATGGTAAAGTGTCTTTTTATATATATATATGTATGTATAAAAGAATTTTCTATATTTTCGCAAAATTATCTCCAATCAGGCTGAATTCTAATTTGGGTTGCAGGATATGGGGAATCACTTGTCTTTCTCTTGGATTTTTCTGGCAGCTCTACACCATCTGGCTTCTTGTTCATCTTCATGAATCTCGGCCTGGAATTCGATACAGCAGATTCCTTCAACTTTCCACGGCTTCCTTTGGTGCGTATAGTCAATCAAATACTTCTAAATAATCAATTAATTACCCAAAAATTATCATTGGCTTCGCTAATGATGCTTAATTTAACGCAACTTGAAGGTGAGAAGCTGGGAAAGTTGACCGCGCTGTTTCCGGTAATGTACTTATCGGGCGGGACTTGTGTGACGATGATCATCACCGGAGGTGGGGCCATAGAGCTCTTTTTCAACACCATATGTTACGGAGACGATGATCGAGCCGGGCTTGGAAGGAAACCTCTGAGTTCGGCTGAGTGGTTCCTGGTATTTATATGCTTGGCCATAGCTATGGCTCAGTTTCCTAACTTGAATTCCATTTCAAGGGTGTCTCTATTTGGGGCAGTCACTGCCGTTGGATACTGCTCCCTGATATGGGTTCTTTCTATCTCCAAAGGCAGGCCTTCCAGTATAACATATGATCCACCTCCGGCAACAAACTGGGCGGTACAAATTTCTGATGTAGTTAATGCAATTGGGATAATCCTTCTCACTTTCAGAGGTCATAATGTTGTGCTAGAAATACAGGTAAAAGCTTCGTTCTTAACGAAACTAAAAAACAAAAACGACCTTAAAGTAGGCATGGGTTTTGAGGTTCTAAGATTTCCATATTAATGCCGCAGGGGACGTTGCCAACCAATCTAAAACATCCTTCCAAGAGAACAATGTGGACAGCCGTGCTGATATCGTATCTTCTAATCTTAGTTTTATGCGTATTTCCAGTTGCTATAGGAGGATATTGGGCATTCGGAGTCGAGGTAAACAATTCTACCTACACTTTTTTTGTGTTTCTTAGTCGATAAGATTGTCTGTCTAAATGATTTATCAACTACATTTTATTGTAATCCAGATACCTATAAATGGAGGAAGTTTGAGAGCAGTTTCGCCAACCCAAGGATTGTCATCCTCCAAGTCAGTTATGGGTATTATATATTTGCTGATAGCCATAAACTCTCTAACCACATTTCAAATCTACGCCATGGTTGTGTTCGATAACTTGGAGAGCAAGTACACGAGCAGGAAGAAGAAGCCATGCCCATGGTGGCTTCGCACGGGTTCTAGAATGTTCTTTGGCGGCTTGACTTACTTGATAGCAGTTGCTTTCCCCTTCTTGCCAAGTCTAGCGTTTCTTCTGGGAGGACTGGCAATGCCCCTCACTTTGGCTTATCCGTGTTTCATGTGGATAGCCATCAAGAAGAAACCATCCTCAGGCAGTGCCATCAGGCCCTTTAATTTGCTGCTCGGTTGCTCGGGTTTGTTCATCAGCGTGCTTATGGGCACTGCAGCCGCATGGAATCTGGGTCGCGATGGATTAGAAGCAAACTTCTTCAATCCTTGATAATAGATTAATAACTCAAACTCAATTTGCTCAGATAATCATAAATAATGCATAACAAGAGATAGTTGAATCATTTTCCAACCAACCCACTTCCAAAACATCAAACATAACCCTCAAGTAAAACTCAGTGATAGATACAAGATTCCTTCAAGACAATGTGCTTGCCAATGTTGGTGCCATTAAGAGTTAAAGGGCAGGTGATTCGCTGGTGGAACGTCGACTTAATGAGCTGGCTCAAAATGTAGGCTCTAGACCTCATTGTAAGCGTGAGGTTGAGCGGTACTGGTACATTTTCGACTTGCTTAGAATTACCAAGGGCTGTAATTCCTCCATATAAAGGAACTTGATGACCAGTCACCAATGTAATCAGTCTTCTATGGCTCTTCCTCGACTGATAAAAATCTTCTATCTATTCATTTTTCAGACCATATCAGTAAAGTAGATCATTACATAACCCATTAAGATTGGCTTCATGTACTAGCTAGTGAAATTTTAAAGTTACTGTTTGTTCCCAGCACATTCGTCGATGTCGAGATAACGTGTAGTGGGTCGATATTTTAAAAAATACTGCATACTGTCACGGGGAAGAATAAAGAGATTTGCAGACTTATCCATAAAAAAACAGTAACTTAGACAGGCTCTGTTTGAATTTTGGGTGCATGTTCCTACTTCCATCGCCTTAAAAACCCAAATTCACACTGGCCCCACTGACAAAGAGGTGGAGATAGAGGTAAAAGACCAGACAAACAACTTGTGATGTTTGATTGGACCGGTCGAAGTGGGGTAATAAATCATATGCCTCCAAATTCAAGTTTGTAAATTTAATGATTTTGAATATTCATCACAGTTAGCAGTTCAAACCCAGAATAGATTTCATCTTTAGGAATGAATTTACCTGACCGGAGGCGACGAGGAGCTGGAAATATTGAAGTTGAAGTGGGGTAGAACTGGCATGGACACCAAAGAAGGTCCCAGGATTTCTGTACAAGATCCTCACCGTTGAATTCAACGTCATCATATTTGTAGGTACCCCTCCTCCATCGTTTCCGGCCTGAACGTAAAAGCTCTCGAACACCACGCTCTGCGTACAAAGCCCAAAGCCCATAAAGAAACAACTTTTAAATAACAGAAACATTCTTTTTTTTCCATCTTCATCACGATTAACGAAAAAAAGATTCGTAAAAACGAAAGCTAAATAAATAATATTCGTCCTTCCAGCATGGTCTCCGAGTCGAGTCGGCGGACTCACGAACCTTAACGATGATTTGAGGCTTGTAAGGCCTACTGGCGCCCCACAGGATGAGAGAAAAGGAAGTAAAAACCAGCATGAACAGCACCAGGAAGAGGAAGAAGAGTCGGACATTTCGGGTCCATTTGGTGTCGCGGTCGTCTTCTTCGTCTTCATCCTCCGAATCCTGCTGCTGCTCAATCTTCTTCCAAGCCGAGATATTCCTTGGATTCTTCAGGGAAGCCGAGAACCGCGACGTAGACGACTCGCGAGAGTGGTGAATCGGCGAGGCATGGTAGAAATGGTGGGGCGGCGAACCCATGGGGCTCGAGCCATACGACATTTTCTCAACGTCGTGGTTAGACGGGCTCTGCACGTAATAGAGCGGCCGGCGCGGCGATCGCGGCGGTGAAGACTGATCCACGCTCGTCACATCAGAATAGGACTTTGAGTGCATTATAGCAGTTGAGGGAGACAAGGAAAAAAGAGAGTATTTTGAAGCTTGCTGAGGCTGGTTTTACAGAGATTACGGAGAAGGACAGACCGGCAGTGAAGGAGGGACGGAGAAATTAAAATTGAGGCTATGATTCTTTCATGCTTAAGGCTGAGACGTTGGTTTCTGTGTCTTTGTTGGAGTGGACTAACAAAGATGGCAACTTAGTTTCTGCAACGCGCCTCCTGAAATCGACAACAATGAATCTGTGTTTCAGACGGTAGAAAATGGACAGGTTATTGATTCGTACTGTATTGCACGCGCCGTAGTTGAAAATGGTAATTTAGAAACGATGTGTCAACAGCGGTTCAGTATTAGCCCTCTTTAAAAAGACGTGATCAGATTGTGTCTCCTTTTCACACCCATCCAGCATTTAAGAAATGAGGCCTAAAGGGCATAAAGGTCACCTTCTCTTCTCTTCTGTCTTCTCTCTTAGGAAACTTTGAAGAATTTGTAAAATAACAGCATCCTAAATATAGCACATCTAAAATGGGCCTATTTAATTGGGCCTTTTGATTTGTTTGGGCCTTTTGATTTGGCCCAACAATTAATCATATGCTCCTACAAAAGATTAATTGTTGGGCCTGACATTAAACCAAGAAAAGCCCATCATGGAGTCAAATCTATTCTCCCGACTAAGCCCATCAGAATAAAGCAGTCCAGCTGGATCAAATAGCATAATGACACACGTACCAGAATTTCCTTTACGTACCTTTGACTCCTAATCAGCCATTGCTTGACATCAAAGCATTTTCTTAAATTTAAATCTTAAAAGAAACTCCAGGCTCGCTTATCGTGTTATTTTTCTTGACGTCTAAAACCATATCTTTTGCAATGGTCAACTCGAGCTGGAATCGTGCTAGATTTCAACATTCTAAGCAACTAGTCTAAGCCCCATCGTGGCCGTAGATCAGATGGTGGGGCCAACGAGGAGGTCTCTCCTGCACCTTCTGATTTGCATGATCACTTACAGCTTGAAAGGGCGATGAATGGAGGTAAATGGGAACTCCGTGTGATTACACTTGAATCACGGGCTCAGAACTCCTCATCCATCCCTCCGACGCGTTTCCTTCCTCTTCCCACTTCCTCTAACTCTTGCATTCTCTCTTTACTTGCCTAATCTGTCTACGCGTTCTTCCGTGATTGGTTCCAAGTTAAGCTTTATAGTCTTTAACCCAAGTCAAACTAGTTAACCACTAACTTCTAGAGCAACGTACGAGTACATAATGTAACACAATTTACCATGATCTATCAATAATAAAGTTGTGTCACATTTATCGGGTCTGCTAGAATTTCGATATTCTAATTTTATCTTCTAATTTTTTATATTAACGATAAAGTCAAAGTGATGGAGGAAGGAAATGCATGGTATTTCTTTTTGCCGGTCAAGTGAATATTTGATACGGGAATCATTAGCTGTCCAGCCTGGTCCATTCTCTCCTCATGATTCTCTTTAAATACGTATCGAAACCAGTCTCCGCCTCTTGCCCATATTCAGCTTTCTCAATCTGTAACCTTCTCTTAACTCGGAGCAGAAGAAACTCCCACTCTTCTCTCTCTCTCTCTCTCTCTCTCTCTTCCTCTCGTAGTCCATCCCTCCAACTTTCTCCTTCTTCAATCATTCTCTCCTCTCATTTTCAGACCCAGAAAATGACGTGGAGTTCCATATTGCAATTTGGGATTGTGTTTATTTTTCTGGGCAGTGCTTATGGCGAAGATCCTTACAGATTTTTCGACTGGAATATCACCTACGGTGATATATATCCTCTGGGCATTCGTCAACGGGTATGTTATATTCGTACATTCTTCTGTTTTTCGTATAATCTCTTTCGACGGATTCATCTTATATTTCTTGTTTTAATGTTACTGTAGGGAATTTTGATAAATGGACAATTTCCAGGACCTGATATATTCTCTGTTACAAACGATAACCTCATCATTAATGTTCGTAACAATCTTCCTGAGCTTTTTCTTATCTCATGGTCAGAACTCTCTCTCTCTCTCTCTCTCTCTCTCTCTCTCTCTCTCTCTCTCTCTCTAACAGAGGCAACCAGTTTCTCCACGAAACTTTGGTTCGGTTCATCATATTGGAACCGTCCATAAGTTAGCTTACATCAATAGAAATATACCCATAAAAAGTAACGGCGAACAATTTATGTTTTCTACGTCATTATGCTCATTGCATGTATGATAAAAGCCTTGCCCGAAAAACTACCTCGTCATCTTCATATTCGCTCGTCCAAACTCTTCTTTTTTAGAAGAAAGAGCTTTGCGTGAATCAAAACAACTCGATAATGCTGTTGTCTCGTTATGATCAAATGAGATCATTTATGAAATATTAAGGAAAAGAATTGATGTCCTTGGGTAGGAAAGGAGATCGATTTTAGACAAACCAAAGTCAATCTGAATGAATCTGGTTCGATTTTATGTTTTGGTTCAGCTCCAAACTTGACAGTTGGTATAGAAAAATGATATTACAGTTTGTCCAACATCTCACCATTCTTCTTTTGACCGTATTGATATTCTTTATTAAAAAAAAAATATAGTTTGACCCGAAATAATTTAATGGCTCAAACTGTTAGGCACAGGGCACTTAACAGTTCTATTTGGATTAATTTAGGTTGCAAAACTGTTCCACGTAATAATGTGCATTTGGAGTAACATTTATTTCGGACTTGTATAATTCTTTATTTCAATTTTGGGTGATCTGTTTCGTAAAAGGTCTCTAGATATTATTCAGTATCTTAACTAGAAATACTTATAAAAAAACAGGGTCGTAGCCTCTGATTTTTGGTCATCCAAATACAGCAAATATCATTATCGACTCATTTTTCTGACGTAACGTTACAATATATGTTGCATTACACTGCTTGAAACCTAAGACGATTAGTATGGTTTTGGGAACAATAAACAGTGTGGTTTATGGAAACTTGAAGGAATGGAGTACAACAGAGGAAAAATTCCTACCAAGATGGAGTGTACGGAACAAATTGCCCAATTCCTGCAGGCAAAAACTTCACCTACAAAATGCAAATGAAGGACCAAATTGGCTCATTCTTCTACTTCCCGTCTCTTGCTTTCCACAAAGCCGCTGGCGGATTTGGTGCTATCAGAATCCTCAGCCGGCCGAAGATTCCGGTCCCTTTCCCGGAACCCGCAGCAGACTACACCATCCTCATTGGAGATTGGTACCGAACAGATCACAAGGTAACAGAGAAGACGCGTCTGGTTATTTCATTAACTTGCGGGGTAATACTTCTTTTATTTTTTCAGAAATTACAGGCCATTTTGGACGGTGGTCGTAGGCTTCTTTCCCCAGATGGAGTTCTTATTAATGGCCGCGGTTCTAATGGCACCACCTCCTTCACTATTGAACAGGGTAGATTTTCAAATTGTTTCAGCGTTAACCAGAGTGTATTCAATTTACTTTTTAATTTTATATATATATATATATATATAAATTGTAATGTTTTTTTTTTTTTTTAATAGGGAAAACTTACAGGCTTAGAATATCAAATGTGGGTCTTCAAAATTCACTCAATTTCCGCATTCAAGGCCACAATATGAAGCTCGTTGAAGTGGAAGGGACCCACACCGTCCAAACCAACTACTCATCAATTGACGTCCACGTTGGCCAGTCTTACTCTGTGCTCATCACAGCTGACCAGCGCCCTCTTGACTATTATGTAGCCGTCTCAACCCGGTTCGACTCTAAAGTTCTCACCACCACCGCTATCCTTCATTACAGCAACTCCGCCGGTTCAGTGGTAGGACCAGTTCCTGCCGAACCCACTGACAGATTCAACTGGTCTCTCAAACAAGCTCGTTCAATCAGAACGAACCTCACGGCAAGTGGACCCAGACCAAACCCACAAGGATCATATCATTATGGTCTCATAAACGTTTCTCGAACCATTGTTTTGGCGAACTCGGCTGCTCAAGTTGGTGGGAAGCAAAGATATGGAGTTAACAGCGTGTCCTTTGTGCCGGCTGATACGCCTCTCAAATTAGCAGATTACTTCAAAATTGGAGATGTTTTTAAAGTTGGAAGCATTTCCGATAATCCTACTGGGAAGAAAATGTACCTTGATACTTCAGTAATGGGGGCTGATTTTAGAGCCTTTGTTGAGATTGTTTTCCGGAACAAAGAGAATATTGTCCAGAGTTGGCACCTGGATGGGCATTCCTTCTGGGTTGTTGGGTAAGAACTAATAATTTGCCTATTTGAAGCCGGCTATTTTTTGAACATCTTGGTTTATTTGCAAGTGTTGAACCGCAGAATGGATCAAGGAACATGGACTCCGGCCAGCCGTAAACAGTACAATCTCAGAGATGCAGTCTCCCGTTGCACCACACAGGTTTACATCTCATAATACATTATAAAATTAAAAAATCAAAATATGTAACACTGTCACTGTATCGGTATTAAATTTCAACGTGTTAAAATGTTTGTACCTTGATTATTTTTGGCAGGTATATCCACAGTCTTGGACAGCCATTTACGTTGCCCTTGATAATGTTGGAATGTGGAACTTGAGGACAGAGTTTTGGGCAAGACAGTACCTTGGCCAACAATTTTATCTTCGAGTTTATTCACCTGTGCCATCCACCAGAGACGAGTACCTCCTTCCAGACAATGCTCTTCTCTGTGGGAGATCTGTCGGCAAGCGAAGGTCTTTGTAACGAACAACCGGTTGCTGATGATCTACAGATTGTACACCTTTGATTTTTTTTACAAATGATTCTACTCCCTTTACCATTCTTTGCTCCATAAGCTACTACTCTTTTACAACTACATGGTGTCTGTATTGAAAATAAGTTCTGGATCTCATAAATTGTGTGATATACACCTGGCTTCGTTAGTAGAAAATTATTGTTATATCATTAGCGAGGTGGACATCCTAAATGGGTTCCGAAATATACTATGCTACAATCTCAATTCGTTATAAGAGTACGTATATCAGCCTCAACAAAATTGGTACACCAAATCTCAACACAAAAATAAATAAATAAAAACATACATAAAACACACATTAATGTCTGAATTGAGATCTGTATTTTCATAATTCTTTCTTGTGGTAACAATTCTAGCCAACCAACAAAACTATGGAGTCCTCTAGTACTCCTTGTATAATATTGTCCGTTTTGAGCCGGATTCTGCACGAATTTGTTTTTGGAATTACCAAAAACGCGTTATAATAGGTAAGGTGTGAAGACTCATAAGTCCTCACCAATCTCTACTACTGAGCAATGTAAGATTTGATACTCCACTGGTTTCATAGGGCGAGAGTTACACTTCCAGTTAGGAGATGACTCTGATACTATTTGTGGAGTCTTCCGGTCCTCTTAGTACAATATTATTCTCTTAAACTCAGAAGCCGCACAAATTTATTCTTAGAATCACCCCAAAACGCGTTGTATGGGAACTCAACTTATAAACCCTCATCAATATCCACTCTCGAGCGATGTGGGATTTGACATCCTACTTGTTTGATAGGGTGGGTTGCCACAAAAACTCTAAATCCTTCGTGCTAGCCTGCCAAAACAAACAGCAAAATACTTGTTTCAAACTAAGACCAACTCTTTTATTCAATAGAAATTCAATTATTGTAAAAAAAAAAAAAAAACAACTACAAATTTGAAAACCCTCTATTATGACAGGAGATCGTGTTCATAATTAGTTCAACAATAAGAAATTATTAAATTACTCATTAGTAAAGCTTATATGCACATAGTGAACGCGAGGATGACAAGGAATCACACCAACACTTCAAAAGCCAATTCTGTGGGACGCAATTTCTCCTTCCAAGGAAGACAAAGGATATTTGTACAGTATTTGAAATTGAACACAATGATCACTCTGCAACCTAACCAATGGGAATTCACATATAAGGATATAATCAAGGTCGACTATAATAGTATATTACAAACTCAAGCAGGAGCGCACACAACTGAAACACAGTTCACTGACATAATTTACCAGGAATTTTTATCAATTTTAGCTTGCAGTATTACCAATCATAAGCCTTGACAAGTATTGGTGGCCCAATGCTTTTATCAAGTTCAACCATTGGGTGACATGTAATGCTCCTCCAGACGTTATATGTACTTTTTTATTTTACTAGCTTATAAATTTTATCTACGCGTCTTATAATTATCATAATTAATGTGTTAAATTATTTTTTTATAATTTTTCACATTAATAGCATTTCAATAATTATTTGATACGTCCTCAACTTATTTTTTTAAGAGAGTAACATAAATGAATAAACGTAGCATTACTCGAATAAAATCTCTACAACAAAGAAATTATCCTTTACTACGGAAACATACTAATTAATCATTAATTAGATTAAGCAATTTAATTCAGCAAATCTGACACGTCAAGTGTACATTAAAATGGAGATCTTCTTCAGCTAGAAAATCAGACGAGGGTTATCCACCATTTCAATCCAAGAGACAAATGCGACAATCAAAGCAACAAAATTGGAAAAATGGGGTGTTTTTAATCCACGTGAAGCTCATTGCCCGATTGGAATTTTGAGAAAAGTGAGGAGCCCCTGTGATGATACATAATCAGATTCATAGCGTACGTGTTTGAGGCTAAAAACACGATGCTTGCCACCCAGAGATGGAGGAGGACATTTTGTGCTTTGAATTCCAGCAAATAGCCCCACATAAGCCAATGAAGTTGAGCTCCCATCCATAAACATATGCAGGATACGCCTCTCCATTTAAGTTTCATCAGACTCCATGGCAGTACTAGAGGCAGAAGACAGAAAAACCACACAAAATATTGTGCTGTAATGACCTGTAATAATGAAACAGCTAAATCAACAAGAATAAGCCTTAGTTTCTTGTTCAAATGGGTGTCCTGAAACAAAACAAACCTTGTTTAATGCCACAAATGCTACCGTCTGAACAAACCAACAGAAGGGGACGTCTTGAGCAAAGCATAAAACGAGAACGAGCTGAACAATCAACTGGGGAAGAAACGACATGAGCTTCTCCAACACCAACAATTCTCGCTCGTGCTGGAGGTAGATGTGGTAAAAATAGATGGAAAAGTTGTGCCTAGGATCTGTTCGTGTAAGATGGTAAAGAAGGGCCTCGTGCAGGAATTCCCAACCATAAAGATAGTAGAACAAAGCGGTAAAAAAGACGAACACGGAGCCAGAAATGAACCCGAAAAGTAACCTTTCCTTTGTTAATAAGCCTCTCAAAATCAACCATGGATTGAATATGCTGGCTGTTCTTGATTTACACCAGCTTTGGGGTGATCTTATTTCATTATGGCCCCAACTCTGAATGGTAGGCTTCACATCAGATTTGAAGATGTTCGGATCAAGAACTATCAGAATAGGAAGTGCATAGATAATTGGGTAGATCCGAAAATGGACAACAAGCCCGTACCAGATTGCAGCTTGTACCAAATGACCTGTTGGGAGGAAAAAGTTGTATAAATCTGAACATAATAAAGGAATTCTTACTATAATTGACACGGTAAATACGAAATAGAAAGCTTCAACGATCGAGCAATTTAAAGAAAGGACAACGAGTGTGATTGTTATTCTATAGGTATGTTAAGAAGTATATGCCAAAAAGATGTGCACAAAATGAGTCAGCTACGAAAAAGAGGCTCAACCTACACAAAAGACTTCCCAAAAATGCTCTGGAATCGCAATTCTCCAACCATATGAACATCTTCACACTAGATGGCCATCACTTTCTAAACAACAGCACTTCACGGTAATGAAATGGAATATCTAAGGTGGAAAAACTTGAAACACACCCACCTTACAAAACTTTACAAGATTGTGTTATAAGCATCAAACTAGGAAACTTTGACAGTGATGATTCCACTACCATATTCAGTGAGAAAGAAAAGCTTACACCGTTCATAAGGCATATAAGGATCCAGAGGATCATAGCGCACACAACGGGTTCACAGTTCCCACGAGTTCCAATCGTGAATGTGAAGGGGTTGAAAAGCCAAGCTATAACAGACCACATGCACATATTTTCTGGTACTTTTCGGATCTTCAGGATGGTGCGTATAAATACACCCACTAGCAAATCTGAAAGAAATAAATTAAACACAGAGCTAACTGAACAAAATGAGTCAAATTTCACAAGAATATATACTTCAAATCAGGTTTCGAGACGATACCAGAAGCTGAAAAGAGAAACTTGCCCCAGGAACGATGGATGATCGAATTGGGAATCAGCACAAAGGCAAGCAAAGGCGAGTATCGATATGTGGATCTCAAATAAGGGGACTTCCCAGACTCCATTAGAGCAGCGGCGTCCGAGAAAACTACGTAATCAGTATCGGTGTACCTGACCTCCATGTGAGCGTCCTGCCACTCTCCATACAAGATGAGAACCACTCTTAATATTGCTGATGCGAGAAGCAGATACCCAAAGTCTACTGACGCCATTCGAATCTGCTGAAAATTGAAGAGATGCAAATTTAGAAAGGAAGGGCGAGAACCAGACTCAAGGGACCCTTCATCATACAGATGTGATTTTGTCGTAATCAATTAAACCCATGTTACTTTAGGGATCCATTGACGATGCCTTGTAAGCTCTTGGTGTTTCCAAAATAGCAGTAAACAGTGCTATCACATTTAGCATTTAAGTAGAAATGTTTTCCTGAAATAATTCCTGCACCAGAGCTGGACCATCTCTTGGAGTGGGTTTTACGAGCTATCCCATATGCAGAACCATGTCCCAATCGTCGATTTGGCCCATATAGTCCTGGACTGGCTTAGTAGCCCCTGACCGCAATTTTCGAACGTGGTGAACACAGCCCAACTCCAAAGTGCAATTTTCCATCTCCGTCTTCGTCTTCGTTTTCCTTCATCCCCATCTCCTCCCCCTGCCAGTTCTATCACTTTCTATTTCCACTCAATTTCACACCGCTTTCTTTATCTGTTTAGGGAACACAGCTTTGTGGAAGAGAACTTCGACTATCTGACTATGGCTTTTATTACGATTGGGTCATTTTCTCCTAGTATGTATCTCCAAAGAAAGCCTTTACTTATACGCTGTTCTTCGCCTTCTTCGGTCGCCGTTTCTACTCGATTAAAATCGAATCAATTCGATTTGAAAACTTATTGGGGTAATTTAATATTGGAGATTAACCAGAAGCTTGACGAAGCGATACCGGTTCAGTACCCGGAACAGATCTATGAGGCCATGAGATATTCAGCGCTAGCAAAAGGTGCCAAGCGGGCCCCGCCTGTCATGTGCGTTGCTGCCTGCGAACTTTTTGGTGGTCACCGCCTCGCCGCCTTTCCCACAGCTTGCGCTCTAGAAATGGTTCTTTTTTCTATCCTTATTGCCTCGGACTGAAAATCTCCTGGAATTTTTTAATGATGGAAGTACGTAGAATATTAATTTGATTGTAAATTCGAAAATGATAGGATAACTAGTGCGGCTTTTGATACGTTGAAATCCTTTTTAATTAAGCTTGCTCGATAAACTTCAGAATATTGGGTCGATCAAAGGCCATTGTTTGGAAGTCTTCCTACAATCATGTCTTGACTATGTGCATCTGTTGCATTCTTGATTAAGTGAATGACTTTTAAGTCTTACTGGGTTCTGGATATGAGAGATTTTCAGATAAAATGTCTTGTTGTGGTCAAAGATCATTTTTAAGAAATCTTGCTAGAATCATTGCTTGACTGTGTTACATTAGTTGATTTCTTGATTAAGGGAATAGCTAAAAGTGGTACAGGTTCTTTGTGGGAGAGATTTTCAGACAAAATGCCTTTGGTTGAAAGTCATTTCGAGGACATGGCTTGATTGTTTACATTTGCGGTCCCTGCTTGAGATTGCTTATAGTTTTACCAAGTTATTGATAGGAGAAATGTGCAGGTCCAATGCCTTGTTATGGTTTCTTCGTCAAGCAGATCTTGAAGTGCCCAACTGGCACCGACACTGTTAAATTAAAATTTGATGTTACAAATTACTTTCAATAAGCCTAAACTTAAGAAACAAGCTCATTTCATGTCTTTATTCCTACGCGCTTACCCCAAAAAGTTGGGCAAAATGTTGATATTTTGTTGGGTGGTGCCTTAATATTTTATCAGGTTCATGCAGCTTCTCTTATCCACGATGACCTTCCCTGCATGGACGATGACCCTTCGCGTCGAGGACAGCCATCAAACCACAAAATTTATGGGGTAGACATGGCGGTTCTAGCCGGCGATGCACTTTTTCCTCTTGGCTTCCAGCACATTGTGTCTCACACACCTTCTGACCTTGTGCCCGAGCCCCGCCTTCTCCGTGTGATTGCTGAAATTGCCAGAGCTGTGGGGTCTACTGGTATGGCAGCAGGGCAGTTCCTTGATCTCGAGGGTGGCCCAAACTCTTTTGAGTTTGTCCAGGAAAAGAAATACGGTGAAATGGGCGAGTGTTCTGCAGTTTGTGGCGGGCTTCTAGCAGGAGCAGAAGATCACGAGGTGCAGAGATTAAGGCGGTACGGGAGAGCTGTGGGGGTGTTGTATCGGGTTGTTGACGATATTCTGGAAGAGAAAGAGAACAAAGACAAGACGGACACAGAAAGTAAGAAGAAGGGGAAGAGCTACGTGGAAGTCTATGGAGTTGAGAAGGCCATGGAAGTTGCAGAGGAGCTCAGAGCTAAAGCCAAGAAAGAGTTGGATGGATTTGAGAAATATGGTGAGGCTGTGCTTCCCCTTTGCAGCTTTGTGGACTACGCAGCCGACAGAGGCTTTAGCATCGATTATTCGAGTTAGATGAGTAGATCTTAGCTTTTGTTTCCGATCGATCACAAATGATTTTGAGGCAATCAATCAAGGCCAGTCCTATGTAGGTCGATTTCCATTCGGATAAGTCGAGCCATGTTGACTTTTGTGTTTAGAGCTAAGCTGCTCTCTGTAATGACTCATAACTATGTCGTAAAAAAAGTGTTATTGACTAAAGAAATATATACATGTATGATAGTTTGATGAGGCTGATTGTTCAAGTTTACTGGAGAAGTCAACTTTAATTAGATTATTTCTTCATAATTTTGTGGATGTATATGCATGATTGTTCCGAACAAAAACTATAATTAGTGCAAATTATGCAAAAAATAAACGTTATTTTGTACATAAATTTGATTATAGTATGGCTTGTCTAACTCATCCAGTTCATCATCGTGCTCTCAACTAATTATAATCCAATAGTTAATTTAAAATAAGTCATTAATGATTTTTGTTATTAAAATTAGAAGAAAAAAGGAGGTTGAAATTGAACAAAAATTATCTGAAAGTAAAATTTCAAACTATCTAAACCTTTAAATATGAAAATTGTTTGATTTAAATCATGTCGTCCCCTCGTTTTCAGAGATTGGGAGTCCGATCTCTAACATTGGGGATGATTACCTTCCTTTGTCTACAAAAAACATAGCAAATGATACTGGAGTTTCTTTATATTTTTAACACATATTCAACGTATCATTATAAGATAATCTGATTTGTTTTGTGGATTTTTAATAGTTGTACAATTTATTATAATTTTTTACGTCTATTTTATAGAATATTGTCTAAAAAATTATAATAAATTGTACAAGTGTTGAAAATTACAAAACTTTTCATATTATCTTCTCATAATATACAAAACACGTGATATAAATTTCAAGAAAATATAATATCGTTTGATATGTTATTTCATATTGTCATTATGAATTTTTTCAAATTTTATTTAAAATAATTAAATTTAACTATAAACTAATGATAACTATCAATCGCCACTGTTATATTCACAGTGAAATATGGGACGAGATTGCGAAAACAACCAGAGATACTTAGATAATGGAACACGAACCTTAAATCTTTAACCCTTAACATTATTCATCATCTAAAAGATTGTGGATGTTATCGTCATAGTCAAAGAAAGAGAAGTTAGTGTGCAACACAGGAAAGAGATTCGAGTAATTAAAAAATGGTAATTTTGAACTTTGCGATAATTAAAAAATAATAATTTTTGAATAGTTCAATTGAGATCACGAGGTGGTAATCTTCTATTCTCGACAAAAAATATAACAAATAATATCATATTTTCTTGAAATTTTTATAACAGTTTATCCATATCATAAAACATAATTTGAAAAGATTCATGATTTTTCAAATACTTATACGATTTATTATAATTTTTTAAATAATATTTTATAAAATAGACGTCAAAAAGTATAATAAATCGAACAAATATTTAAAATTACGAAATTTTTTAAATTACCTTCTAATAATATGTTAAATATATCGTAAAAAATTTAAAAAAATTTGATATTATTTATTATGTTTTTTATCAATAGCAGAGAATCACGGCTCTCGATCTGATTTAAATGTGCTAAGTCAGGTCAAGGACGGTTATTAGAAGATGACCATCCAACCTTAGAGATCGGCCCCGGGCCGATATGGTTTAAATCAAATCTTTTTCGTACTTTAATATTTAAGATTTGGGTAGTTCAAAATTTTATTTGTTGGATAACTGTTGCCCTTATATTTTATCGTCGATTTAACTTCTGCACGCTCAACGCAGCACTCAATCTTCATGTTTCTCAGCGATGAATCCGAAAACTTGGTGCGAGTAGAGTTGGAGATCCAAAATCAGGCGGATATGGCGACCCACGATGCCAGTGTTGGGAGCTTGGATCTCTTGCCTTCCGCACTGATCGCCACTATCATGACCAAGCTCGATGTGGCTTCCATTTGTTCTATCGCTTCAACTTGCCGGACTTTCCACGCTTGCGCTTCTCAGACCCTTTCCTGCCTTCTCAATTTCCATCTTCTTGTAAGTATTGTTTTTTTTTTTTTTTTCTGGATATGACAGAAAGCTTCAGCTTGTAGCTTGAGGATGCTAGAGAGAGTGAGGAAAATGTAAATCGTTATGTTGTTTTTTCCTTGCTTGTGAAATTGCACCTATGTTTTCTTGATCAATTGTTCCATCGTAGCATGAAGTGATTTTATCGAGAAATTGTTGTCATTGTACGGAACATAAACTATTGTAGCTTTTGAACGACGTTTATGGAAAAGTACATTCGAACGTAAAATTGATTCATTTTTTAAATTGCTTAACCACTCTAAGCATGAACATTGAAGTTTTGTTTAAACGTTGTTTGTTTGTTCTCTCCCTAGGAAATTACTCCAACAAAGGAATTGCTAGGTCCGCTGCTGCCTCCTAATCCTTACCTCAGGAGCCTAAAAATTGACTGTGGCAAGCTGGATGATTCAGCGATCAAAATTCTGCTACAGCCTTCTTTGCACGAACTTAGCCTGCATAATTGTGTGGATTTTAGCGGTAAATTACTTTCTGAAATTGGAGGGCGATGCAAGGATTTGAGGTGTGTTCTTTTTATCAAGAAAGCTAATATTGTTGAATGAAGTTTGGATAATTGATGACCAGGATATGTCAAATTTAGAGAAGATTGGGCTTAGATTTCTCAGCTAATTGAGATTATAATTATTAGCTAAGGGCATATATTCCCTCCAGGTCACTTTACTTGGGTTCGGTGGCTGTCAAAAGAGGCCGAGCTATTCATCTTTCTGATTTGGAAGAGTTACTAGCGGGGTGCTCTCAATTAGAAGTAAGTCTCTGTTTTAAATCTAGTATATCAGGTAGAGAAAGAAGAAGAGTTTTTTGGGGGACATATAAGTTGCGTGATTGATGATATAACACGTCCTTTTCATTTTGGCTCAATTGACTAATATCTCGCATTGGAATTCATTATTATGACCAATTGATTATAATATAATTCATTATTTATCAAACGGTGACTGTGTAAACAAAAGCCTTTGGGGTTACTCTGTGGTCGAAGTTTTCACAGAAGTTGGTTGTGATAATGTGACGAAGAAATCTTCAGAAAAGGAAAAAAAGTTGTTTTTATAGATTTCTCCAGATTACCCCTTTTATTTTAAGAAATACTTCTTGCAAGTATGTAATTTGTCTTTTTAGTTGATGCATGGTGCTTAAATATATGATTGCCATTCTTTTTAATGGATACATTTATTCAGAAAACTAAGAGTAAATGGGGTGGCTCAGGAAACGAGCTTGAAAAGAAAGATTGTGTTTTGATTTATTACTAATAATATTGATTGGAACATCGATATACACTTAGCTAGTTGGAATAAACTAATAGAAGTAAATGCATGTCCCTTGCTTTTCATTAGTTATGATTCATTTGGTTTTAACCATGAATCTTCTATTGTGTGACTTGTGTTTATTTTCAAATGCAAAGCTTTTTTTAATTGATGTGCAGTCACTGATCCTAATGTTAGATGCCTCGATATTCCTTCATCGTGACTTTCCTCAAGTTTGGACTTTGGCATCAGAGAAACTAACTTATCTTGAGATTGGCTATATTTCTTCAGTAATGGTGACTGAGTTGTTTCCCCACGAACAATTATCCTATCATGTTTTACCATCCATATTGCCAAACATTCAAAAGCTGTGCCTTTCAGTTGATTCTATTACTGATGCCATGGTTGGTACTATATCTATGGTCCTCATCAATTTGACCCATCTTGATCTTCGAGATGCACCTTTTAGCGAACCAAGAGCTTTATTTGACCTTACTAATTATGGCCTGCAACAAATCAATTGTTATGGAAAACTAAAGCATCTATCATTGATTCGGAGCCAGGAGTTTATGATTACATTTTTTAGGAGAGTAAATGATCTTGGGCTTCTTTTTTTGGCTGATAAATGTGCAAGGATGGAAAGCATATGTCTTGGTGGTTTTTGTCGTGTGACAGACACTGGGTTCAAGACAATTTTACACTCTTGCTTTAGTCTGCGCAAACTTAAGGTGTCTCATGGAACTCAGTTGACAGATTTAGTTTTTCATGACATCTCTGCTACATCCCTTAGCTTGGTACACGTAAGCTTGAGATGGTGCAATCTCTTAACCAATCATGCTGTGATAAATTTGGCATCGAACCGGGATCTTGAAGTTCTGGACTTAAGACACTGCAGAAACCTTGGAGATGATTCGCTTTGGGCCATTTGCTCCATGTCAAAACTGAAGACACTTCTTTTAGATGGATCTGATATTAGTGATAAAGGATTGTCTTACCTGAGAACTGGGGTGATAAACTCTCTAGTTTCTCTGTCTGTTAGAGGTTGCAAAAGACTCACTGACAAATGCATCTCTCTTCTGTTTGAAGGCTCGTCAAAATTGAAATTGCGTGAGTTGGATCTATCGAATCTTCCTTACCTCTCCGATGCTGGAATTTTAACTTTAGCAAAAAGGAGAGTTCCGATTGTCGAACTCCGTCTACGTCAGTGCCCCTACATAGGTGACATTTCTGTGATGGCATTGGCCTCGATGCAGGTCGATGACGACAGATGGCATGGCAGTTGTTTGCAGTTGTTGGATATGTATAACTGTGGTGGCATTACGCCGCTTGCATTCCAGTGGTTTAAGAACCCGTATTTTCCGAAGCTGAGATGGTTAGGAGTGACAGGAAGTGTAAATAGAGATATAGTGGACACCATAGCTAGAAATAGACCCTTTTTGCACGTGGCCTGCCATGGGGAGGAGTTGGGACCCGACCAGTGGGACAACACAGATGGTCCACACTTGCATGACGAAGAGGAGGTGGATGAACTCGAGCGGTGGCGTTTGGAAGCTGGTGAGGAGATTGCCAATGAAGACCTGGAGGATGCTGAAAATGATGGAGAACCAGTGGAGTGAGTTGTTTTACCCTTTAACCTTTATTCAGTTTCCTAGCATTAATTCTCTTATTTCAGGCTGTGAATGCATTAATATTATACTTCATTGACATGGATTTAGCCATTGATGTCCACTGCTGCATACTGTGGACTACTTTTTATTTGCCTTTCATGAATCAGTGTTCTTCTAGCCATGTTTTATTTACTTAAAAAAGAGAGCAGTGATAGCTTTTAAACTTTAATGCTATATTCTAATTTTTACTTCACAATGTGTCATTGATTAGTGCAATTAATACGACAATCACAGACAATAAGAAGAATTAGAGAGTAAATTTAAAATGATTATTGAAAGAGAAAGATCAAATAGAATAGGAAAATGTCATTCGGTGTCGGCACATTGATTAATCAGCGGATGACGCTCAATTTGATGATAATTGGTAATTATAACAGCTCTGGAATAGTTAATTTTTTAATTCTCAGAACATATTTGCTTATTTATTTCTTTTTGTTATTAACTATTTTTATAATTTTGTTCTCAAATCTATTGCATAATATTATGTAGTTTGTAAGTGAGTGAGACTAATCATTGTAGTTTGAAATCTGATGTTTAAAATTAATCAAAGATAACATGCACAAAAATATTTCCATCGGAGGACAAAATCAAAATTTCTTTTTCTTTTTCGGGAAAAATAATATATAATTAGAATATGAAGTTGATTCTTATAATGAGGAGATGGAGATCGATTGGATTTGATTTTGGCATAAAACTAGTTGAACAAAATAGTTCTGTTTTTGCGATCAAATACCGGAATGTAACGGGAGTCGCAATCGAACAACACGTCATCAAGTGTCAATCTATAAACTCGTACTCCTTCATTAATCCAAACTACGCCTAATTTATCATATAATAAGCATAAAATGTGTTATTTTCGGTACTTTATATGTCAATTTTCGAGACTTTGATTTAAATTATTTTCCACCCTAAAGTTGTTGTGATACATGCACACAAGGATACCATCCTCTCTATTTGGTGACTCAGTCACGCGTAGGCATTGAACCAAATGAGGGACGAACATATAAGACACAGAAGCTACCATACCAGTTACCACCACAGCAAGGCTATAAGCATACCAGACAATAATCTGTGGGTACTCTAAATGATCTCCTGAGGAACGAGGAGAGGAAAACGAGTCTACATTCAACCAATCAACATGTTTGTCTACGTTCAATGGACATTTGGTCCGTGAATATCCTCTTACACCAAACTTGGTTTACGCGTTAGATAATACAAGCATTCTCCCAATCCTACGATTATAATGGACTCAAGGGTAGTTTTATATATCATTTTGATGACGGGTTAATCCAATACACAATGTACTTCTCTTTCGCTGCTCCAAATCGATTAACGCATGTCTCGGGCCTCCGGGACGTGACCAAGAAAAGAAACAACATAAACTATTAAAAATTATGATTAATTTCATAATACCATCTCTTATCTGAGGTCTTGTTAATAAGAGAGTAAACTCTAAGCTGTCCAGATCGAAGGGTTTTCCAATTCAATTGCTATTATTAATAGGAAACTTCCAGCAACGTCGGGGATGTTTTGTTTGGAGCTGGTGGAGTTATCATCCACCCCCTCGCATCTCTAATCAGGACCGTCCACGATACCATTCACTGGGTCCCATATTAAAATCAGACTTTCACCCACGTGAAAAATATCGGAGACGTTCATCTGTGTGGGCATTCGGACATCGTCGGCTTCAACTTTACACGTATCACGTACGGGATGGGAACCGCTAATGGCTATGGCTTGTTACATTCCCCGACTGCGGCCACGGCTCACCCACGTTGTCTAATCAAATCTTGACTTCAAAGATAAGGTTAATAATTTTGTTACAACTTTAAAGTGGGACCAACTAGACCCAAGTATTCAATTGGTAAGAGGATTAAACCAACATTAAATAATCCAACACTTGTTTCTCCTTGGTTTGTAATTAAAACATCCACCTATAAATGCCTCGGCCAACTTATCCAAATACCACTTGCAAGTATCGTTCATTTATATATATATTTATATATTAATTTTTAAGTATTTAAAATACATAAATTGTTGACTAGAAGACTAGGATCAAAGTCTAGCTTTAAACATTAATTGAAATAAGCTCGAAAAATAGTTAAGCATGTGATAAATTAGAATTCATTAGACAGGATTAACAGGACCTTACGACGCTTGGTCACCTCCAAAAGCCACGTTTACACGTCAGATATTCCTCTCTGTCTGCACGTGCAGGTCAACTCGGTGCTTGTTTTCTGCACGTGGTTGCGTGAGGCCTAATTCCTCGTCATATCTCCTTCCACTAGGCTGAATAAGGGCAGCCCACGTTTATTAAATTGGAACTTTAAATGATTTTTTTCTAAAAAAAAAAATTAATTGGATTTATAACTTATGTATATGTGATGTCATCATTTGATTTGCTTGACGGAGCAAATTATTCTGTGACATAATTTAATAAATTATATAACTTTAGACAATGGATTGAGAATATAATATTATTAATAAAATATCGAGTTTCACATTTGAATTGTTTCAATTTAAACAAATTTCCACCTCATGTGTTATTAATTAATTGACTAATAAAAAATCAAGTTAAGCTAACCGGGTAAAATTCAAATACATTAAATTATTTATAAGTTAATTGAGTAAAATCTAGGTTACGATCATTGTTCACGTACATGAAATTAATTAGAGCGTAAATTGGTTTTAATTAAACCTCACAGATAATTGATAACATGTCATTGACAAAGTGACACGAGGATATAGAAGATTGATTAATGAGTACTTATGGTGGCATTAAGGCGATACGATTCCTTAAATGTTTTGTATGGTATAGACATTTGATTTCATCCATTTCTAGAGTTTTTTTTTTCACGATCAAATGGTTGTTTTTTTTTTAAAGTTCATATTAAATATGTAACGCCGACCGGCCCGGTTAAATTATTGAAAGAAATGGATATAAGCAGGTGTATGTAACGAAGGAGATAAATAGGATAAGCCTTATCACGTGAACTCCCTCTTTCTTTGTGTAACATAAAGGAATAGCATGGAGGGCCATGGCACATGGATGGGACAAAAAATGGTGCGGATGAGTTGAAGCCAAATTGATGAACCCTTCTAAGGAGAGATCAATGTATTGAAAGTGACTTGCATTCCTTCTTATGTAGATTCATTCTTTAATGCTTAATGCCTACCCTCTAATACTCCCCTACATTTTCCACCTCGGGAACCTTAGATCCATCCATTTGTTTTCCTCCGAGCGTTGCGTTGATCGATTTATCAAAGTGTTACGAGCTCATATTAGAGTGCCATCGATTGTTATATTTTGGGTATTTTGTCGTTCTTAATCAACTTTAAAATAAAATAGTTGAATTGATATTTTTCTTCGCAAACAGCCAAGCGCAAAGTACAATTATACCCTCGAGGATCAGCCAAAGGTCCAAAGCTCCCACCATCCAGGAGGTGTGTAACGCGGGCCCACCAATGAAGTTGGTGACAGATCGCGATGGAAAGCAGGACCATGAGGGGCAAAGACGTATTTTCCCGACGACCTTATCCAAAAGTGGTGGGCACCCAGAATATGCTGCTTTTAGGTCCTTATTGCTTTTCTAATATATTATATTGCGAAAACAAGGAGGTGTGGGGACTGGGGAGTGAGAGACAATTAGCCAAGTGGCCATCTCCCATTGGTTCTTGGAGTAGGTGGTTGTGACATCACTTTAACTTATGCACTATATTGTATACAACTAATTTGTTGGGTTAATTTAAAAAAATAAAATAATGAGCATCGTGGTTGTCATTATTGTATTTTTGCCATCCACTCCCCTCTCTCTATCTTATGAATTATTTGTTTGAGCTTAGGTTAGTATTCACCTTAAATATATTCTCTTGTTTTATTTATTATAAAGTTTTAATCTCAACCGACAATTTTAACATTGTAAATTAAGAAAATGTATATGAGATTACACCGCGAAACATTTTATGACGCACGAATTATTGACTTCATAGCATAATGTCGAAGGTGAGGATGACATCAAGTCTTCATGCCCCTTGTGCTCTCGCGACAAATGTTACAATGATTGATACAAAGAATCGTGAACTTGCCAGGATTAGCTAACTCTAAAACTTAATTCTCGATTAGAATTTTAGGTTGCAACTCGCTTTCATGAAACCATAATCACTAGTGATCGAGGTTAGCCATACATCGGCGAATTCATTCTCAAGCCTTGTACACGAACTTTTTTAACGTAATGCTCATGTTATATTATTGCTACTTTATTTTTACAGTTAATTTTATAGTTTAATTCATTGAATTAAATTAAATTATGTATAATTATATTGTTTAAATAATAGTAACAATAATGATTATTTATTTTTGACAAAAAGCCAGCGAGTTAACTCCACCCAGACGGCTACGGCCAGCCCCGGATGAATTCATTGCGACAATTTAACACACAAGACACACTCTCCCTCGCCTGAGTTTCCGAATAAAACCAGCTCGTCGTTTCAGATTTTGGCCGTATATCGCGACTGATTTCACCTATACCTCCCAAACTGATAACTCTCTCCGCATTGTCTTCTCTGTTCTCCTCTTTTTTTCTTCGTCTTCCTAATGGTCATGGAAGGCAACGGGACCTGTGGTAGCCGAGTGCACGACGCTTCTTCGCCGGTTCAGACTCGCCAACACAGGCAGAAGCTCCAGGTCTACAATGAGGTTCTTCGTCGTCTCAAGGACTCCGGCAATGAGGAGACCGGTAGGCCTGGTTTTGACGATGAGCTCTGGACTCACTTCAATCGCCTCCCTGCTCGGTACTTTTACCACACAGTTTCGCTTCCGTACCGTTTCCTCAGAGTCTTCTCTTTCGTGATTGTATTTATTTTGTAATTTTACGGTGTTCTGTTATACAGAAAGAGTTTGCTGCTAATTGTCCAGGTTTGTCCAATCTGTCCTACAAAAAGTTTTTCTTTCAATTTTTTTTTTTCTTCTCATTGTACGATCGCGTGAATATGGTTCATGATTATTCTTGTCGGTTGAGGTTTGCTTTGAGTTAGTGGGTATGCATATTTCATCGTTCTGCCAGATATGGCTGGATTGATCATTTTCTCAGTTTTTGGCCGTACCAATCGTCCTCTTTTTCTTTTTCTTTTTTTATTGATGGATGATTCAGTGGCTACCTTTTGGTTTGTTTATTGATATTAGTATGTATACCGAATTCACTTCAGGTATGCTCTCGACGTGAATGTGGAGAGGGCAGAAGATGTTCTTTTGCATAAAAAACTACTGCATTTGGCTCATGATCCTGACAAGAGACCTGCAATTGAAGTCCGATTAGTCCAGGTAGTCAATTATCATACAAATATTTTGTTAATTATTTTTCTTGAAGTAATGATAGGCTTTCTCCAGCTTTATGTCACTTCCTTCACCCTGTCATTTTTTATCTATGGTTCTACTCCCTGTGAAAAGTTGGTCTCCAAACTGTGGAGTGTTTATGTGGTTGGTTTGGGTGTTTGGAACTTTTTTTCCTTATCATTTTTCGTTTTCAATAATTTATCATGTAGATATTGTAGTCTGCGACCTGATGTGTTTTTCGTTTATAATGTGGAGAACATGGATTGGATTAGGTCGCACATGCCACTGCCAAACTCTTGGATGGTGGTTGTATTGGTTTCTCTTAGTTAAAGAGGATCTGCGGATAACTTTATCATTGCTGCAACATCGAAGTTATTAAGCTCATTATGTATAGTGATTTATGTATTTGAGGCACATCCATTGATTCATTACATCACTAAATTTATTTTTCTTGGGAATTTTTTTCATGCCGAATTGAGTTGACAAAACAATTTGGGGTAGTTTGGTATGAGATTATAACTAATTGTGAGTTGGGTGGTTGTAAGCCTTAAGCTGAGATACAGGTTTTTTCCAAAGGCTTGAGATGCCAGGCAGATGAATTTGGACTTTTCCGCAAAAACAATTCTTGGATTGGACCTGAGTGTGAGGGTCGCTGCTGTTAGATCTGTTAGACATTGAATGCAAAGTTCTCTTCTTTAGTTCATCAACTATTTGCTTAATTATTTATGTTTGACGCAACCTCATGCATTTATTTTCCCATAAGTCAGCTTAAAATTGTTAATATTGCAATCGGTGGTTTTCAATAATGATCAATTGGACTGGTTTTGTTTTCACCATTTGTTCTTTCATTTAACATTATTCCAATGATTTTATTGTAAATAGCATTTTTCATTCATAGAATATAACGTTCATTGGATGACTAAATTCATTTTGCTTATACAGGTGCAGTCTATTTCTGATGAGAATTCAGCTGAGTTTACCAACTCGAGTCCTTGTAATGACGCTGCCCAAAGTTCTTCAAATTTCTGTAGCAGACGGAGGTATGTTAGATACATTATTTAAGTTCCATGATATTCACTTCCAGATATTGAATATTAATTGTAATTCTCCATCAATGGTTTTTACTTACTATTGAGTTTCTGGTACTCTGGTGGACATTTGATATGCCAGCATACACCCTCCTCCTGCCTTTGGTTCCTCTCCTAACCTCGAAGCCCTTGCACTTGAAACTGATCAATCTGATGATAAGGGTGAGGAGAACTCTGTACATGCTATGACACAATTTTCCCGGTAAACACTTTTATTTGACTAAACTGTCCAATACAATCTGTTGGTTCGTGAACTCAATGCAGTTTGATTGAAGTTTTTGAATCCCGTCTTGCTTCAATCGTTCATAGCAAGTACTGTGACGAGTATGAGTTATACATATTTGGTTAAACTTCTTATCTGTTCCATCCCTACCGAAGATATTTACATTTCATGCAAATTTCTTTTGCTATCTACTGACAGGATTTAAGAATTAACATCTTTGTTTGATTGATAAATGATGTAGGCCGATGCATGAGATCACCTTCTCAACAGATGATAAACCTAAACTTCTCAGTCAGGTATTAATTAATATAAACAAACACATCTTAAAAGTCATTACTTTTTTTTTTTTTTGCAAAATCCTTTTACTTTGTGTATATGCACAGGTGACTGGCCATAGATATATGAAATTTATTGACGTGCACCTTGAAGGCAGCTTTTACTTTTTTTGTCACACATATGCATGAACTAGTCAAAACAATTGAACTGAGATATAATCCCTTCGCCTTCTGAATACTCAACCAAATTGATTAAAGTGCCTCAAAAGAAGTCATGCAAAGTAGAGATGACTGATACTGTACCTTAATTAAACTTTTGACTGAAAATCAATAGAAGTCATGTTTATTTTAGATTTGTTTGTAACTGTAGTTTTTATAAGCTTGTTCATTGAAATTTTGCAGTTGACTTCATTGCTTGCTGAGATTGGGCTTAACATCCAAGAAGCACATGCATTTTCAACAATAGACGGTTACTCCTTGGATGTCTTTGTTGTTGATGGGTGGCCATATGAGGTACTTTACACTTGAAACTCCATATTCACTTGTAAAGATGGATCTATAGTTGTGGTTAGTGGAAAAAGGTAAAAAATTTAATCGTAATATGTACTATGTAGTAGGCATTGCTTTTATCATGAGATAACGTGTGCTTAAGCTTAGTCTTTGTTTTATTAGTATTGATTTGTTGTGATTTCCAGTTGTATCAACTTTCTTTGGATCATTGTCAAATGGAAAGGTAATCGACTTGGTGCTTGAACAGGAAACAGAGCAGCTTAAAACTGCACTGGAAAAGGAAGTTTTGAAGATTGAGGTGCTGCCCTGTCATTTAATCATGGTGTTTTAACTGGATAAAAGCACCCCTTAGATTTGGTTTCTGTTATTGAATTATTTTTTCTTGTTTTTTTTTTTTTTTTGTTTTGCTATTTGTGATTTATACTTAAGTAATTCAGTTTGCAATTTGGGATTACTATTCAGAGGAGGACTTGGCCAAATCATCAATCAATATCTCCAGTAGACGAGCGTGATAAATTTGTTATTAAATGCAAACCTGATCATGTCAAGATACCGAACAATGGGACTGATGTATGGGAAATAGATCCTAGATATTTAAAATTCGAGCATAAAGTTGCATCTGGATCGTATGGTGATTTGTAAGTTGATAGTGTTGCTGAAATGGTTTTTCTTTCTCTGTTAGTCATATCATTGTTTTCATTTTTTCCTGGAATTAAATAGCCTCATTGCCCAAACAGGTATAAAGGTACATATTACAGCCAAGAAGTGGCTATTAAAGTCCTCAAACCCGAACGAATAGATTCTGATATGCAGAAAGATTTTGCTCAAGAAGTCTTTATTATGAGGTGTGCTAAGTGGTGATTATTTTACACAGCAGGCATAAAAATATGTGAATGAGGGGATTGAGAATGATATAACTGTGGCACATCAAAGAGTGTGATGCAATGCGTCATGCAAAGAAAAGGGTTTTACACATTAGATTCATCTATTTTTATTATATCTGAAATTTATCATATGAAGACGTAAAAGTATATGGTTTTTATTTGTTAACATTAATTACAATTTGTCTGATGTTTATTTTTCCTGGTTAGTTGAGGATCTGTTCGTCCAGATATCTTTACAGAATTCTATGGGTGTATTATTTTGATTGACATTGTTCTGGATTTCCAGGAAAGTCAGGCACAAAAATGTTGTGCAGTTTATAGGTGCATGTACCAAGCTTCCAAGGCTTTGCATTGTGACTGGTAATTTCAGATAAAAATGTTGCGTCTTTATGTTCAAGGTTTATTTTATTTTTGTTCATTTTAACTCAAATCCTTTTTTCCCCTTTTCATTTCAGAATTTATGTCTGGTGGAAGTGTATATGACTACTTACATAAACAAAAAGGCATTTTCAAGCTTCCATCTTTACTCAAGGTGGCGATTGATGTTTCCCAAGGAATGAACTACTTGCACCAAAACAATATAATTCACAGAGATTTGAAGGCTGCCAATCTTTTGATGGACGAGAATGAAGTAACAGATTTTCCCCGTTTTCTTCATTTTTCGATCATGTACATTGAGAAAAAGTGTTGTTTATTATAGTACCTTGTAGGTTGTTAAGGTTGCTGATTTTGGAGTTGCTAGAGTAAAAATTCAGTCAGGGGTAATGACAGCTGAAACTGGAACATACAGATGGATGGCTCCTGAGGTTTGTAATTTTGTTGAGACCTTGAAATTGCAATCTATTTATTTGTGAAGAGATGAAATTTCTTGCAATTATTCTTAACATTTTTTAATTGGATGGAAGAAAATGAATTGTCTGAATGAGTTCTTAAGTCTTTGTTGTTTGCATTGAAGGTGATAGAACACAAGCCCTATGATCAGAAGGCTGATGTTTTCAGTTTTGGAATTGTCTTATGGGAGTTGCTAACTGGAAAGGTAAAAGTTGGTGGAAACAGTACCATCTTCTTTGTTTTCTGACCACGTTCATCTAAAGATTTGCTCTCCTTGTGTTTTGATTACCAGCTTCCCTACGAATACTTAACCCCATTACAAGCTGCTGTTGGAGTGGTTCAAAAGGTACAATTTCCTGGCCTAAAATTTCTGTTTTCTTGCCAATTTGTGTCTTTTTATGTCAAGTCCGTACCATTACCATGAATGACGATTATATATGGACTTTGATTTCAGGGTATTCGACCTACTATTCCAAAGAACACTCATCCAAAGCTAGTTGATCTAATGGAGAAGTGCTGGCAACAAGATCCAGCATCTCGGCCCGATTTCCCAGAAATCATGTCAATATTGCTGCAATTAGCCAAGGAGGTAACCTTTCATAACTTGATCCTTTTATTGTTGTATGTATGTAGTATGATTCAGACATTCAGGATCTACTTCCCGCCTTATCCTTGTAAACTGAAAGCCTTGACCACAAACAACACATCATTTTAGACCAACTTCAACCCACTAGTTAACTTTTCGTATATGAAGCAGGTAGGAGATGACGGAGACGAACGACGTAAAGAGAAATCAACCGGCGGACTTCTATCTATTCTGATGCGAAGCCAGAGCTAAAAAAAAAAAAAAAAAAAACAAAACAAAACAAAACAAAAAGTACACACTAACAAGTAAGAATGCTTAATACAAGAATAATGCTTTGGTCTTTCTTCAGCTTCTTTGAAGTGTGCAGTAGTATGTCCCACTCGTCCTATATTTTTCCCCTCACATATGTTTTCTTCCATTTTCTTTAGCTAACATGTACTTCTTAAGTCATAGCTTTTGTCCACGAAAGAGGTTGATTTTTTGAGTTGGAGTTGGATGTAACTTTCCAGTAACTAGCGGCTTTATGGGTTATTTATTAAAAGTCTTATAAATTCCTGGGTTTGCTTATCCTTATTCGAAGGATTACTACTAGATGATTGGAGACTATTTTCGCACACGTAAGCACACAAAAGTATGTAAGAATCTATGCATGATCGTATATAAGTATGAACACACGTATACATACATAGTCTATGTATTTATGTATCTAAAGAGAATGCCACGTGGGATTAATTGAGGTGCACAATGGCAAAGCACGATACCCTTTAGTTTATCTGCCTGTTTCTGAGACTCGTGTCTGTAGTTACATTGGGACTGATTTGACTTCCGTTATGAGAAGCGAAACACCAAAATTAGAATTGCAGGGTTTCCCTCGATTACGACACGTGGTTTAACAATTTCAATACGGAGACTAGGGCAACACGTGACTAAATGTTTTAGACTGTTCCTCCAACAGTGACCGGTCTTATTCGATAATACTAAGATTCCTCAGTTGTCCAATTTAAACTTCTCCTTAAAAAGAAATTAACATAATTTTTTTCTTTAATATAAACATTTATGGACTAAGATAAGCAACATTATTCATTCAAATAACATCCATGTCAGCATTAACACCACCAATTTTTTTTTTTTTTGTTAATTACCGTGATAAAACAACATTTTGGCGACACGTACAAGTTCATCTCTCGCGTATCCTAGTTAAGCGCCACGTGTTAGTGTCTCTCTAACCTATCAATCTGAGTATCAAGTTTAATTTTGATGGCGAACCATTGAGCTCTGTCAGGGAATCCTGTAAAGCAATCATCCCATGTCTTGTCATTTTATTGGATTCCCATCGTTTAGCTGCGTCTTGATCCCTACTCTCCTATGGAATTTACCCGTAAGAAATCACTGAAATCCAGTCTCTCTTATAAGCATTCGGGTGGAAGAGGATCTAGCGAAGATTGCACTGAAGCGCTTCCCATTCTTTTGGATCATCAACCACAATCAGGCGGTCCTCTTCTTTCTTCTGATCGAGAAGTTATCCTCAAGATCGACGACGGAGATTCCTCCTCCGGTGCTTCCAGACACCGGAGGGAGGATTTTGATTTTATGCAACGATCCGATGATGAAATGGTCGAAGATCCCCCGTCGAAGCTGATTGGCCAGTTTCTGCAGAAACAGAAAACATCCGGCCAAATGGCGCTGGATATGGATCTAGAAATGGAGGAGCTTCGTGATCATGGCAGAAATTTGCCTCCGGTACCGGAGACTCCAAATTTTAATCCTTCTAGGGAGATTAAAGTTTCGTTTCAGACAAACTCACCGGAGATTTCTAATAACGACTCGTTTCGCCGGCGATATAGAGAGTCTCAGGAGCAGGAAGAATTAAGGGGACAGCAACCACAAGAACAGCGACACCATCGACGGAGATCTTCGAATTTCAATAACAGTGGTGACGATCAGGTCCTGAGGTGCACGTCAAACGCGTCGTTTCAGAGGGAAGCTTCTTTTCAGAGAAGATCCAGTCTCCTCAGGTTGAAAACAAAGTCCAGATTAATGGATCCTCCCAACGAACCGGACCGGCGATCCGGTAGGGTTCCGAAATCCGGGCAATTTCGATCTGGATTACTAGGAAAGCCTATCGATGACGAAGAAGAAGACCCATTTTTCGACGAAGATCTTCCCGACGAGTATAAAAGAGCTAACCTCGGCGTTTTTACCATACTCCAATGGGTGAGCTTGGTTATGATAATGGCTGCTCTAATTTGTACTCTCTCCATTTCCGATTTAAGGAAAGTAATCCTTTGGAAGCTCAAGCTATGGAAATGGGAGCTGATGATTCTGGTTCTAATCTGCGGTCGATTAGTATCCGGCTGGGGAATCAGAATGGTCGTCTCCTTCATTGAAATGAACTTTCTCCTTCGCAAAAGGGTTCTATATTTCGTCTATGGAATCAGAAAACCAGTCCAGAATTGTCTCTGGTTGGGTCTAGTTTTAATCGTTTGGCATCTGCTTTTCGACAAGAGAGTAGAAGCTGAAACTAAAGGCAAGGCTCTCCGATATGTGACCAAGATACTGGTTTGCCTTCTCGTCGGGTTCTTGATTTGGTTAGTGAAAACCCTAATGGTGAAAGTGTTAGCTTCTTCTTTCCATGTGAGTACTTACTTCGATCGGATCCAAGAATCTCTCTTCAACCAGTACGTAATCGAGACGCTCTCCGGACCACCGCTTATCGAAATTCAGAAGAACGACGAAGACGAAGAGAAACTCGCCGACGAAATGCGCAAGTTGCAGAGCGCCGGAGCGACAATTCCGGCAGACCTGAAGAATACTGCATTCTCGACGTTAAAAAGCGGGAGAGTGATCGGGAGCGGAGGGCTGCCGAAAGGTCGGAGTCCGCCTGGAAAGAGCATGAAGCTTTCCAGCTCGATTACGAAGAAAGGAGATGATCAGGGAATCACCATTGATCACCTGCACAAGCTCAGTCCAAAAAATGTTTCCGCTTGGAATATGAAGAGGTTGATGAACATCGTTCGACATGGGACTATTTCTACTTTTGATGAACAGATTCTGGGTGCTACTTCTAGGCATGAAGATGACTCTGCAACTCAGATTCGAAGTGAGAGAGAGGCAAAGGCAGCAGCCAGGAAAATCTTCCAGAGCGTCGCTCGCCATGGATTCAAGTTCGTCATCTCTTTATTTGCTTCTTCTTCATTTATAGTAATAAAACAATATAAATAGTAAAGAAACGTTTGACAGATACATCTACCTTGAGGACTTGATGCGTTTCATGCGAGAAGACGAAGCCATGAAAGCCATGAGTCTCTTCGACGGAGCTTCAGAAAGCAGAATGATAAGTAAATCCTCCCTAAAAAACTGGGTGGTAAGCGTAAAACTCTCTCCCCTTCTCTCAAGCTTCAAACAACTCGACCTTCATCACGCTAAACTCTTCAACTCCCTGCGCAAACCGCCATTTTTGCAGGTGAATGCTTTCAGAGAGCGAAGAGCCCTAGCCTTAACCCTGAACGACACAAAAACAGCGGTTGACAAACTCCATAGAATAGTGAATTTCATCGTAAGCATCGTTCTGATCGTCGTTTGGCTTCTCATACTGGAAATAGCAACAACCAAGTTTTTCCTCCTTGCCAGCTCTCAGCTCGTCCTCGCCGCCTTCGTCTTTGGAAACACCTGTAAAACTGTCTTCGAAGCTATCATCTTCTTGTTCGTCATACATCCCTACGATGTCGGCGACAGGTGCGAAATCGATGGAGTTCAGGTAATTTATTACTATCTCATTCGCAAATAACTATATTTCTGTCGCGTTCTAAGCCTCAATATCAACTTTGAATCTAATTTTCAGATGATTGTGGAAGAAATGAATATCTTGACAACTATTTTTCTGAGATACGATAACCAGAAGATTATATACCCAAACAGTGTTCTTTCAACCAAATCCATTCATAACTTTTACCGCAGTCCTGACATGGGCGACTCCATCGAGTTCTGCGTCCACGTATCGACTCCGGCCGAGAAAATTGCCGCCATAAGACAGAGAATATTGACGTTTGTAGAGGGGAAGAAAGAGCATTGGTGTCCGAACCCGACGATTGTATTCAAAGAGTTGGAAGAGTTAAATAGGGTGAGATGTGCAGTCTGGCTTACTCACAGAATGAACCATCAAGACATGGGCGAGAGGTGGGCGAGGCGGGCGGGTTTAGTTGAAGAGATGGTTAAGATTTTCCGGGACCTCGATATTCAGTACCGCCTTTTCCCTCTCGACATTAACGTCCGATCACTACCTCCGGCAGCCTCTTTCGAGATTCCGCCCAATCGGACTGCCATGGCTGGCTGATTTGCCGGAGAGGAGAGCAAGACTCTCACCTCTTTTGTATTTTAATTAAAACGAAAGAATAAACTCTAATCTCAAGAATTAATTTGACAAGTCTCAAAACTAATACACAAGTAACTAGTTATCTAACAGCTCATTGATTGACATTTTGGCACAACCTATAACAACAAAATAACATGTTTGCCATTTTATTAAAACAGAAATTAAAATTGTAAAACACCTCTGTAATTGTTGATTATGATGTTTTTGTCTCGCAGTAACTCGTCGGGTTTAAGAGTGGATTTCCTAATTTGGTAAGCCATGATCCCGATTCACGGAGGCTGGTAGTTCATATTTGGAGAGGTGGTCGACTGAAGTTTATGCCGAGAGGCAGAAGTTTTTTTTGGGCAGAGATCGGGAGGGAAAAGAAAATCGGATATCAGAGAAACACAAACGACGCTGATTGTTTGGGAATATCTGATCCGTGTTCAGACAGGCGTTAACCTCAACGATTCGATTCTAAGCATCTGTCGTATTCTTTCTTCTCCAAATGAGTAGGGATTAATTTATAGTTTGTTAGATGATCTCAAACTGACTTCGTGGGTATACAATTACTTGGGCACTCTCCTTTTCAACTTTTGGGGGGTGAATTATAGCTAATGTGGTCGTTACATTTGTTTGCTGAAATAGTCACACTGTTTTCAGGCGAACAGCTTGGCAATGGTTCACCGAGGGATAAGCTCAGTGGGCTACGTAAACGACTTTTTTTGCCGACTCTACTCTCTAACCCAACAGCTCTTTTTCCGTCAATCTCCAACCTTTATCTTACGCAGTTTTTCTGTAATATCAAGGTCATATTGTTCTGGATCTTCTTTGAATGCCTATGTTTTTTCTCGGGCAACGGACTTGTATAGTCTGAACAAGAAGATTTCCAGTTTGATAAAGCTGGGTCGATTACCAGACGCCAGGTCAGTTTTCGATTGCATGAAGGAGCGAAATACTGTAACGTGGAATTCAATGTTGAGTGGGTACGTCAAGAAGAGGGAGATAACTAGAGCACGTAAACTGTTTGATGAAATTCCTGAAAGAGATATTGTGTCGTGGAACTTGATGATATCTGGTTATATTTCGTGCGGTGGAATCAATTACATTGAGGCTGGCAGGAGATTGTTTGATCAAATGCCGAAAAGAGATTGTGTCTCATGGAATACAATGATTAGTGGGTATGCTCGGAATGGGATGATGGATTTGGCAATCAATATTTTCAATAGCATGCCCGAAAAAAATGTCATCTCCTGGAATGCTATGATTTCTGGGTTTCTACAAAATGGTAATGTTGGAAGAGCAATTGAGTTTTTTCAGAGGATGCCAGAACGAGATTCTGTTTCTCTCAGTGCTCTTGTATCAGGTCTTATTCAAAATGATGAATTAGATGAAGCTGCTAGAATTCTGCCTCAGATTGCCGGGATGAATGATGGAAAAGAAGATTTGACTCATGCTTATAACACTTTGATAGCTGGTTATGGCCAGAAAGGAATGGTTAAAGAAGCTCAACGTCTGTTCAATGAGATACCATCAAAGAAAGAAGATGTTGGCAATTTTCAAAGAAATATTATATCGTGGAACTCAATGATCATGGGATATGTTAAAGTGGGTGACATTCATTCTGCAAGGGAACTTTTCAATCAAATGACCGAACGGGATACTTTCTCATGGAATACAATGATCAGTGGATACGTTCAAAAGTTGGAAATGAAAGAGGCCGTAAAACTCTTTGATGATATGCCAAATCCTGATACGCCTACTTGGAATATGATGATCTCCGGTTTTGCTGAGACTGGTTGTTTGGATCTAGCTCATGTTTTCTTCAGGAGGATGTCCCAGAGAAGCACAATCTCATGGAATTCCATGATAGCAGCATACGAGAAAAATAAAGATTATAAAAATGCAGTTGAGCTCTTTATGGAAATGCAAAATGAAGGAGAGAAGCCTGATCGACATACATTATCCTCAGTTCTGAGTGTATGCGCTGGACTGGTTGATCTATTCTTAGGGATGCAGATTCATCAGCTAATTACGAAAGAATTTCTTGCAGACAAGCCCATAAACAATGCTCTTATTACCATGTATTCAAAATGCGGGGCAATTATGGAGGCTCGAGTTGTTTTTGATGAGACAAGACTGCAGAAAGACGTCATTTCTTGGAATGCAATGATTGGAGGATATGCGTCTCACGGCTATGCTTCAGAGTCTTTGGAACTTTTTAGATTGATGAAGCAGTATAAGGTCGAACCCACTTATATCACTTTCATTTCTGTTCTAAATGCTTGTGCTCATGCTGGGCTCGTAGAAGAAGGTCAAAAGCAATTCAAATCAATGATCAATGAATATAGTATCGAACCACGGGTTGAACATTTTGCCTCCCTTGTGGACATTTTGGGTCGTCATGGACAGCTTGAGGAGGCTTTGAATTTAATCAATCGGATGCCATGTGAACCAGATAAGACTGTTTGGGGTGCATTACTCAGTGCTTCCAGAATCCATGATAATGTAGATATTGCTCGTATTGCTGCCGAAGCATTGATGAGACTTGAATCGGAAAGTTCTGCTCCATATGTATTGCTGTACAATATGTATGCTGATGCTGGAAATTGGAATAAAGCTGAAGAAGTGAGGGCAATGATGGAGATGAATAATGTAAAGAAGCAACCAGGATACAGTTGCGTGGACTCTTCTAATGGCTGACCTTTTACTTTGGTATATCATGACATTCAAATTTTGATGTCAAAGTTTCTCAGCAATTTCATGGAAATCAGCTAAACAATAACTTCAAATATGAGAAGGAATATACAAATGAAGCATGTCTCAAGCCAAATCTGTAGCTGAAGTAAATGGTACGCTTGTCGAGTAAATATCTCAATAGGGTGCAAGCTCAATTAGTTTCCATAGAAATTATACTGTTGAAGTTTTTTAATATTACTGTTAGCAAAAGCAAAACGTAAAGGACAAAAGTTGGAGGAAAGTATATATTATTCATTCAACTAAACATGCCTTTATAGGCTTACAAAAGAAACAATAAGAGAATATTAATGGTTTTAAAAAAAAACCATAAATATCATCAAATACTCATAACTTCTAACCTCACAAAGAAACCCCCAAATTAAACGCTATCGGTTACACAACTAAAAAGCCACATACTAATTTTAATATTGGCCACACATTAATACAACTTAAATGTCATAAATAAAGTTTAACTTCAAAACCTTTTATTTTCTCAACACCCCCCCTTAAACTTGATTTGTCACACCGAGCAAACTCCTCATTTTGATGAAAGTCTTCAACTTGAGGGGCTTTGTGAAAATGTCTGCCGCTTGATCTTGTGACTTGACATATTTGAGTTCCACTTCTTTCTTCACAACGCAATCCCGAATATAGTGATATCGGGTATCGATGTGCTTGCTTCTCCCATGAAACACTGGATTTTTAGCTAAGGCAATGGTCGATTGATTGTCAATAAAAATCTCCATTGGACCTTCCATTTGAAACTTCAATTCCTTTACTAAGTTTCTTAGCCAAATTGCATGACAGACACATGAAGTTGCCGCGACGTACTCCGCCTCGCATGTTGATAATGTGACTATGGGTTGTTTTTTTGACATCCATGTGAACGCCGTTTCACCAATAAAAAACACAAACCCCGTAGTGCTCTTCCGATCATCCAAGTCACCACTCCAATCACTATCACAATAACCAACAATATCAAAATTGCTAGAAGAGACATAGGAAAGACCATACCCTATCGTCCCTTTGATGTAGCGAAGTATCCGCTTTGCCATTTTCCAATGCGTTGTTGTCGGCTCTTCCATAAATCGACTGATGATTCCAACCGAATAAAGAATATCCGGTCTTGTGCATGTCAAGTATCTCAAACTTCCAACCAAGCTTTTAAAATATGTAGAATCTACCTTCTCTCCTCCATCTTGCTTGGTGATTTTGACTCCACATTCCATCGGTGTTCCAACCGGATTAGCATGATCCATGTTGAACCTTTTGAGCACTTCTTTAGCATAGCCCTCTTGGGATATAAAAATCTTATCTTCACCTTGTTTGACTTCGATCCCAAGATAGTAACTCATGAGACCAATATCTGTCATTTCAAACTCTTTTGCCATCTCCCTTTTGAACTCATTAAACATGCTAGGATCGTTTCCGGTAAATACTAAATCATCGACATATAAACAAATGATTAGTATGCTTTTACCTTGCATTTTGATGTAGAGGGCATGCTCATTAGGACACTTCATATACTTCTTCTCTTGAAAGTACTTGTCAATCTTCGAATTCCATGCTCTCGGTGCTTGTTTCAAACCATAAAGAGCTTTCTTCAATCGAAGCACTTTGTCTTCTTCACCCTTGACTTCATAACCCAACGGCTGCTCCACATAGACTTCCTCCTCAAGAATTCCGTTCAAGAATGCCGATTTGACATCTATTTGATGTATCTTCCAATGATTATGGGCTGCTAAAGCAATAATCAAACGAATAGTTTCAAGGCGAACAACGGGAGCAAATACCTCATCATAATCGATGCCGCGTCGTTGACTATACCCTTTCACCACTAGTCTCGCCTTGTGCCTTTCAGCATCACCATTGGCCTTTCTCTTTGTCTTGTATACCCACTTTACTCCAATCGATTTGTGCCCTTTTGGAAGATTGGTCAACTCCCATGTGTTGTTTTTTTCTATTGCGTGAATCTCTTCATCCATTGCATCCTTCCATTTTTTGTTTGTAATGGCTTCTTGGAAACTAATAGGCTCACAATCACCAAGAAGACAATAGAGTACTATGTCATTTTGATTTTCATTTACCTCATTAAGTTCTTGTAGACTTCGGGTTCCTCTTGGGCCAATTTCGTTCTCCGAATCGCTAGAGAGTGCCTCCGTTCTGATGGACGATGCATTACGTGGCGCTAAGCCTTCAGATGAAGACCGAATGGTCGACCGGAGTGACGTTGGAATGAGCAAATCTTCACTCATTTCATCCCTAGTTGGCTCATTTTCATCGTCTCCTTCAAAGTATGGAAGGAAATCATACTCCTCCTCTTGTATATTCCAATCCCAAGAGGCTTCCTCATCAAAAACAACATCACGACTAATATTTACCTTCCCATTTAAAGGATTGTAGAGGCGATAACCCTTTGAACTTGCATCATAGCCAATGAAGATGAGCTTCTCGCTTCGATCATCGAGCTTGGTCCTTTTTTCTTCCGACACATGAGCATATGCAATACTCCCAAACACCTTGAAGTGACCAATTCCGGGTTTTCTTCCGTTCCATGCTTCTTGAGGCGTCTTGTCAAGTACACTTTTGGTTGGTGCTCGGTTTGTCAAATATACTGCACAAGCTACAGCCTCTGCCCAAAATTCTCTCGGCATCTTCTTCGTCTTTAGCATGCTTCTTGCCATGTTCAAGATTGTCCGATTCTTCCTCTCTGCCACGCCATTTTGTTGCGGTGTCCTTGGCACCGTTAACGGACGTCGGATGCCTTTTTCATCACAAAATTGTTTGAACTCATTTGATATGAATTCACCACCTCGATCGGTTCTCATGGCCTTGATCATAAGGTTGCTTTCATTCTCCACACGTGCTTTAAATCTCTTGAAGACTTCAAATACTTCTGATTTTTCCTTCAAAAAATACACCCATGTTTTTCTAGAAAAATCATCAATAAATATAAGGAAGTATTTACTTCTACCATGAGACTCCGGTTTGATCATTCCACATACATCGGCATGGATGAGTTCTAGAGGCTTCTTAGCTCTTGTCATAGACTCCTTCGGGAAACTACTTCGATGATGTTTTCCGAGTAGGCACCCTTCACACGCTTGATTTGGATTGTGAATATGCGGCAAACCCCGCACCATTTTCTTCTTCGATAAGTCTTCTAAACTTCCAAAATGGAGGTGCCCGTACCGTAGATGCCATAGCCAAGAGAGATCCTCATAACACGTCTTCAAGCATTTCGGAACATCATTACATACATTCAAAGGAAACATTCGGTTTTTGGTCATGGAGACTTTAGCGATAAGTCTCTCATGATTATCTCTCAAATACAAACAATTATTTTTCATTTGAATTTCAAAACCTCTCTCTAACAATTGTCCTACACTCAATATATTGTTTTTTACATTGGGAATGTAATAAACATTTGTGATATATCGATTTTCTCCATTTTTTAACCGAATGAGAATTTTACCTATTCCTTTGATGGCGGCCAAAGAATTGTCTCCAAAAACAATATTGCCTTTCTCCATCTCATTCAACTCCGCAAACATCTTGCGGTTCCCACAAATGTGATTTGAGGCTCCGGTGTCAAGATACCACTTGCTATCTTGACTCTCTTCATCTCCTATTGAAGCCATGAATAAGGTCTCATTTTCCTCCGCACGATTAGATTGCCCTTGATAGGCGTTGGAAGTGCCGGCGGTTGACCGATCCTTTTGCTTTCGGTCGGTCGGCTCCGAGTAACACTCATCTGCATAATGTCCATACTTATTACAATTGTAACATTTTACCTGAGATTTATCTCTCCCGGACCTTCCACCACGTCTTCCCCGACCTCGACCTCCTCTTCCTCTTGAAGATTCACTCGAGTTTTGAGAAACATTAGTGTTGGCTTCGCCTCTTCCACCATGACCTCGACCACCGCGACCTCTTCCACGTCCACGATTATTCTCTTCCTTGAGTTTGAGTTGGAGAAGTTGTTCTACGGTCTCCTTTTGCTCCATCTTCCTTTTCTTTTTCTCCTCATAGGCTTGCAACGTGCCTATGAATTGTTCAATAGATATGTTCTCGAGATCCTTTGTCTCCTCGATTGTCGTGGCGATGATCTCGAACTTTGTATTTAGGCTCCGTAGAACCTTCTCCATGACACGAACATCAGTGATTTCTTCACCGTTCCGTCTCAATTGGTTGACAACGGTCATTACTTTTGTGTGGTATTCCGCTATCACCTCTGTCTCCTTCATTTGTAATAATTCAAACTCCCCACGTAAAGTTTGCAACCGTACCTTTTTCACACTATCGGCTCCTCTATGAGTCGATTGGAGCTTGTCCCACGCCGCCTTTGACGTCTCGGCATTGGCGATGGTCTCAAACGTGTCTTCGTCCACCGATTGGTACAAAATATAGAGGGCCTTCTTGTCCTTCTTTCTTGTCTCTTTCAATGCGTCTTTTTGCGCTTGATCGGCTCTAGCTTCTGGCTCTTGGAAACCATTTTCCACGATTTCCCACACGTCTTGTGCTCCTAGTAACGCCTTCATCTTGATGCTCCAATTGTCATAGTTGAGCTTGGTAAGCATCGGTAGTTGAAGCGGACCCATTCCTCCACCGTTGGCCATTATTCACTCTATTTTTTTGTATGCTCTGATACCACTATGTTAGCAAAAGCAAAACGTAAAGGACAAAAGTTGGAGGAAAGTATATATTATTCATTCAACTAAACATGCCTTTATAGGCTTACAAAAGAAACAATAAGAGAATATTAATGGTTTTAAAAAAAAACCATAAATATCATCAAATACTCATAACTTCTAACCTCACAAAGAAACCCCCAAATTAAACGCTATCGGTTACACAACTAAAAAGCCACATACTAATTTTAATATTGGCCACACATTAATACAACTTAAATGTCATAAATAAAGTTTAACTTCAAAACCTTTTATTTTCTCAACAATTACTTCCTGTATTCTTAGATTCATAACTTCTGAAATTTTACATTTGTTTATTGATACCTTCTCTAAAATGGTAAGCGTTAAAATAAGGACTCATTAGTTGACTAAGTTCTTTTCTGAAATATAAACAAGTTAATCTCATGAACAGTGGTAGAGTTTACAAATATAATGTGTGAAGATTTACCATAACTGGATTGTCTTATCATGTAGCTTAAGACACTATATATGGACTAAACTAGCTTGTAATTACATAATTACATTAAACGTGGTATCTCTTTCTTTCTCAGTAAAAGTAAACTATAATTTAGGATTAAACCTTCTATTAGTGGCTTAATCCAAGTTCTGATACGTAACATTGATCTCTGCCATTGCAAATTAAACCAGATCGTCTTACTCAATCTCATCCTCTACGCCTCCACACACCCATTGGTGTTTTGAAGGCTTGAACTAATTTTCACCCTCGTCTCAAGGCTCTGAATGTAGGCCATCATCTGCATAACATTTTAGTTCATTAATTTAATTCATCAGAAAAGAACGAGTGGTTAATAAACCAAATCAAAGGTAAAGTCAAGAGGCTAGAGGTGGAGTTGCAATGTCTAAGAGATTTGGCTGACAAAGTTAAGATTTCTAATGTGCTTTTAATAATGTTAAGTCAAACTAAACTCTAATTTCAGCTGTATGATTTTAGGAGTTAGAAGTCCATACCGAAGCGAGGCCAATGCACATGATACTGAAGCCAGGGTAATTAAATGGTGGTTTTTCTGACAGAAACAATGCTGCATAGACAGTGGAGGAAGATCAGCTCTTCTTGGTTCCACAGTTCCAAAATAATTTGTAAGTACTTTTTTATGGAATACCTGTTAAAGGAGTGAATACTAATGGAGATACAATGCTAGCAAACGAATTTATGCCTGAAATACATCCTTGAGCTCTTCCCTGATTTGTATCGTCAAATGAAATGAGTTTAATAAACAGTGAGATGCACGAAATTACCGATGACACTAAACACAACACTTGAGCATATTTTTCTTTTTCTTAGCAACCTGCTCATTTGGCCCAACTTGTTTTGAGGCAATGCTCCGTATCTGTTGAGACCAGAAACATAATTATAACTCTGGTGTGGCAAACAGTGCTTATTGGAGAGAAGACGGTGATAACTTACAGTTGGGCTGACAAAAACAGAGAGGAAAGAAAAGAAAGTTGTAACGTAAGGTACCTGAAAGTTTAGCAAATGTTAGGATGGATAGAAATACAAAATGGAAATTTTAAGCAAACGGGAAAGGGAGTTATTAAGTTTATGAATAAGAACTATTAAGCTTCTATGGTTGAATAATTACCCAAATCGACCATGCTATGCTGTTGACAAACATCTGCATTAAAACAGTTTTGTGAAATGATTAGAAAGTGCTTATAAAAATGTGAGAAAATAGGCTGAGACTCAAGTTTATACATTTGTACATCCGACTAAAAGTCCTACAGAAAGCAGTTTCTCTTCTCCAAGGGCAGGAGCCAACAATGGCATCAAAAGGAGCTGAAATACATACAAGAAGAGAGTCATTAAGGTGCCTCGGGAAGAAATAACTGCCCCTAGTTCTACCAATGAAATACCTGTGAAGCTGTTCCTACAACTCCACCAACAAACATTAAATCTGCGAACTGGTTCTTGCTGAAATGAAAACGGGCTTTTAAGAAGTACTGCACGGTACATAAATAAAGAAAATGAGTGATTTTGCCTGGAAAATGATGAAAAGTTGATATTTTTATATCCTTTTTTATGGCAATCAGTCTCTAATGGTGTTTCTCTCTATTTTACAGCAAAAAAAAAAGGGTGTCCAATCTTCGAAGTATTTATTGCCTTCAATTGAATTCTCAGGTAGTGAAGCAAAGAGAACTGACCATTAAAGATGCTACCATTCCGCCTTCTGCTAGACCATTGAAAAATGAAATTACAGCTGCTTGTGAAAGTGTGCGGCTGCAGGATTAGAATTTTATGAATTGTGTTCTCAAAATTTTGCTTATAAATTAACATTTTAAAGCCACAATGGAGACCTATCCTTGAGCAAGCAAATGGCGTCCCCAAAGGATGGAAGTGTTTTAAACACCTGTGCTCTTTTTGGCAGCTCTTCATCTCCTTCACTAATACTTGGCTCTTCCATAAACAGTGGCTCCGTTAATCCATTACTTTCTGGGATACTTTCCTTGAGGAAAATTCTCATGTACACAACTGCAACCATTGATGCAAATGCAGCAATCTGAACCTCATAAAAGAAACGAAGAAGAAGATGATGATGATGAGTCATTTACTACAAAAAATGACATTTTTTGTTTGATATCATAGACTGGAAAACTAGGAGAAGAACCTGAAATGTGGAGGCTGGAGAAAGGAAGCGAGCAGCCAACGTTCCAAAAAAAAAGGAGGCAGATGATACTCCGGACAGAACTCCAAATGCCGATGCCCTTTTTGCAGGGGAAATATAATCTGCCTGAGAAGCAAAATGAAAATATACTTTTCCCTCAATCATGTATGCCTCGTGATCGCCTAATAAATAGTCTGGATTATTAAACAGTTCCATCTTTTTTCTGTCCGAGTTTTCTGTTTTGGAACTAATTGATCATCATGATTTCAGAAAGCATGGAATGAAAGAGATTACCACATATGCAAGCGCAAGGCAAGTAGTGGAACCGTCGGAAACCATGGCAGTGAGAGTGCGGATCGCATAGTATGCATAAAAGAAGTTTTTGCTTCTGCTATACGCCAATGTCACTGCACGTAAGATCGAGCTCATTACAATTGAAGCATCTTTGCTGGAGTTTCATAACAATAACTAAGTTGTCGTTAATGTTGAAATCAGAGAACGAATTAACTTGCTTTACTGTTTGATAACATTCGTAGCAGGTTGAGACTTTGGATGAAGACAACCCAAATAAATGTCGAAATTCCACTGAAGTTAAGGAAAAAGAAAGTGGAGCATACCCAGTGGAATAATGGAGACTGTCATTGGAAGAGTCAGCATGGCTTTCCTTCCATACGTATCAGAAAGATTCCCAATAAGTGGAGTTATGATCACAGCTCCAATACCTATAATCTGTAAAACCGTACAACTTTTTATCCACCCAGCCAGTACCCATTGCTTTCTCGTAAACGTCTGAAACATCAAGGTTCTATTCATATCAAGAAAGCGTCCCAGCTAAAGAATTCTTGTAAGCTCCTTTCATTTCCACGTACTGTTCATGTTCTTTCAAAAAAATCACACCCAATAAGTGGATTTGGATCAAAATGTTCATCGTTTTTGCTGAGGTCATTCCATAACTTGTCATAAGCATGTGGGTGGAGATAGTTTTGGTCTGAAAGTGCAAATGAAATTCTAAACCCTAAATCAGAAGTGTTTATCGGTGTCTTTCCATTTACTGACAAAATAAATGTAAAAGCGAAATTTGGTAAGCGAAAAGGACTTTAGGGTCAACTCTAAATGATAGAAACCGTTCATCTGTCTACAAACAAGGAAAAAAAATGGGGAAAATCATTAGATTTGAAGTGTATTTACATGGACGTGATTAGCCGAACTAGTAGGTTTGAATGTTGGCTGTGAGAAATGCATGCAGACGGAGAGTTTAAGATCTCCGTACCGTTTTGGGCACAGGTTAGAAAATAGAAATACACGCAAGAGACAAATTGTCATTTCACCCAGAATGGTCCAAAAAAGAATCGCCATTTGGTTGTAAAGCCAAAATTGTTTCTTCAAAATCATCCGTTTCTGAAGAATTCTGGACTAAAATGAGGAAACCCAGACTACCTAGTTTCTTGACCTAAAAGAAACCTAATAAAAAATGGGAAGAAAGAAGGTGGCTTTAGAAAAAGTAATGAATTGAAGCTTTCTGGACCAAGTATGGCGTGAAATTATGAAACTTTGAAATGATAAAACTGATGAACTAGTTTAATGTTAACTCCAGTTTTCCCTCTCATGGTGAAAAAGATAAGAAAGCAACAGAAATAATAAAAGCAAACATGCAAGTTCGGGAGGGAAACGGAAAAGTGCAACGACGGGGAAAACGTACGGCTTGCTGGAAACCAGAGAGATATATGGCGAGCGAGCACTCGTCTTGGCCAGGGCAAAGCGCCATCATCGTCACGTCCGTCATAACTGGAATCACCATGAACCCAGAAAACCCAGACAGAAAGACTGTGATGAATAGATGGCTTAAGCTCGTTATCTTCTCCATCTCTCTCTCTCTCTCTCTCTCTCTAGAGGCTTGAAAATTTAGTGGTCTAGGTGCGCGAGACTCCCATGAAACTGAAAAGGGTAAGCGATTTCCACTTAAATGATGAATCTTCCATAGAATGCTAGTGTTGGCTTCGTTTGCTTTGGGCAGAAAAAGAGAGAGAAAGAGGGAGTTTCGTAGGTTGAGTTATTTTCTGCTTGCAGTTACTTGAAGTTGAAATGTCAAATGAACACGACACAAGTTTTGCGTTGTTACACCCATGGTAGAAATTTTGACTCGAGGGAGGAATAAGAGACAAAAAGAAAGAGAAAGAGAAAGAGAAAGAGAAAGAGACGTTTCGTCATTCGTCAAATGATGAGCATTATTTCAAAACCTTTCGTTACCTCGGTAGAAGAGTCCTCATCTCACAGCTCTATTTTCAAGTATTCGACTAAGTTGAGAGCTTTCTTAAGTGATACCCAGTTGCACAATTTTTTTAATATAAGTTGTATTTTCACCATACTATTTTTTGTCTTCAGAGGACGGACTATTACAAGAACTATTTCTTATTGATAAACTATTTGCTCGTTTACTCTTTAATCGACAAGTTGATAGATAACATTATGTTTTCGTTTAAGGTTATAATCCAACAATTTATTTTCACAACTCAAAGGTAACATAAGAAGAAATATAAAATTAAATGATTTGATCTTTAGAGAAGACTTGATCGCTGACTTAAAATTTAGTTTGTAGCGAAAGACTCACTAAACAAAATTAAAACTATAAGTCATACATAATGAGTTTGGATCGAGGTGTACATGGTAATCGCATAATATAAAGATAGAACAATAAATATAATCCAATAGAAATTTGCAGGAAATAATCTTTCCCACGTTCAATAAAAAGTCCCGGCCAAATAAGGAAATAAAACACTTGAAATGAAAGAAAAGAAAACAGAAGAAAAATTCTTCAATGATTAGCTATTTCTAGCCTTTAGATCTTCGCAACTAAAAAAAAAAAAAAAGATAAAGAATTCTACACTACCCATTTTTAAAAAAATACAATACTTGAATTTACATTAATCAAAATCTCTTTTTAATTACTTTAAAACAGTTTTCATAAACTATCGATAAGACCTCATAAACATTGATACATAATTATATGTAAAATAGTGTCTTTATCGTTTTTAGTAAAAAAATAGTCCCCGTGAAAAAATATGTTACTCATGAAGTCTTTACACTTTGAATACCTACAAGTCATATGAAATAAATAAATATTAACTATCCATAGACCAATCTTCTCCTAACGAAACAAAATAAATAAATAAAAACTCTCGGCATGTTTAGGGTTTTGTACCAAAGACGTCTCATTATTGACTTAGTACTCTATTGTGCATGACGTGAAAATATTTTTGGAGAAGACGTGCCTTAAAACAAAATCCAAAATAAACCAAGATCAGTTGAGTAGAGGTGGAAATCGATTCGGTTGGAACAGGGTAACCGAACCAATCGATTATGTTTGGTTTGGTTTGGTTTTGATACTCTAAAAACAGATTTTAGAACCAAACAAAAAATAACCAAAATTTTTGGTTCGGTTCGAAGTTCTAAGTAAGGAAAATCGAGTAAAACGGAACTGATTCAAATTCGGTAATATATGAAAAACCAAACCATATATCAATCTTTATTATTTTATAATAAAAATGGGTAAAAGACTTACGTAGCCCACAGGCCCACCTATCATATGCAGCCTGCTTCACTTTCTTTTCAACCCAAAACCCAAATTTTATTTACTTTTATTGGATTCACTTCATTCGATTTTGAACTTCAATCGGTTCGGTTTCGCTTCTTAAAATCCAAAACCGCACCAACGCGGTTCGGTTCAAATTTAGAGTGAAACCGATCGGAACCGAAGTGATTTCACTTGCTAGTATTTTGGGACGACGTGTCGATGACAAAGAAGACAGGCCTATGATCAACAGCTTATTCCCATTGAACAAACGCTTTCTCATAATTTTTTTCGCGCGATTGTGAGCTCTCTCTCTCTCTCTCTCTCTCTCTCTCTCTCTCTTCATTGAGATGTGATCTTAACCTGTTGATTATTTTGTTTTTCCGCAAAAGATGATTTTCATTTCAACAATGACCAGAGCGAGGGAGATTACGGCAGAAACTATTCACCCGAGGTTGTCTTTTTGCTTTCTTGAGTGTTTCAGATCTGAGCAAAGGTAGTTATAGCAGCTTTGCGAAACAAATTCTTGCGGCAGTGACGCCGGTAAATTTAATTTCCTTGTAAAGAATTATGCACTTATTCTGTCGAGCGTGCTGTTCTATTTAGTATTTCCTTCGTCTTTTTCGTTTGACTGGCAAATGTAAATTATGATTCTGCAACACTGTGTATAGGTTTCTTCAACGACGGGACGAGCTCTCCGATGTATTTCGCGTAAATTGTTCTTTTCTTCGGAAGATTTCTGCTGATTACCAATGAAACTTATTTGGAGAAAGGGTTTTATCAGATTGGTCCTTGTCAGTGGCATCTTATGGATGCTACTTATTCTTGTTGCATCGTTGTTTCATGTATGGTCCTGTCAATCTTCTATCGCTTTCCTTGCAGGTAATTTCAAATTTTTCCCTTAAATTTTTGGTTTCCTCACTTTTTTAGCTGTCTGATTAGAGTTAATGTTTTTGCTGTTTGAAATTCAGCTATTTGCAACAAGGAAAGCAAGGTTTTCGTCACGTTGGATACAATGGGACTAGTTACGAAATCACAGCACCGTAATATGGAATCCTGTTCTTCTATGTTTTGAACTCAAATTTTATTGTAGATGATATGACTGTTCTCATGCTATTGTAGGTTGTTCTATACCTCTTGCTGATGACCCTGATAGAGTAATTATTCCAAAGGGTAGAACTCCTGATAAAATTGTCAAATATCTAAACTATGTCATGGGTGATGCATATGCGAAAAATGGAAATCATTCAACCCCACTTTTCGGCGGACATCAAAACTGGAGACAGAGGGAGGAGAGTTTCAAATTAAAGTCAAGCATGAAGGTGATGAAAAATACTTTATTACTGATGATATCCCTTCATCTTTAAATTGTCCATGAGCAAATTTATTTGTTTTTATCTTTGAGTACGCACAAGCTATATTTGTCTGAATTAAAATATATTGGGGTCAATCATCTTGAACTTATAACTAATCTTTCATCATTTTTCCTTTTCTTCTACTCAGGTACACTGTGGATTTATGCCTACTGGTGGAGCTGAAATGGATACTGTTGACATCAAGTATGCCAACAAATGTAGATTTGTGGTTGCCTCAGGCATTTTTGATGGATATGATGTTCCCCATCAGCCGTCAAATATAAGTCAGCGTTCTGAGAAACTCTTCTGTTTTCTCATGGTGGTGGATGAGATATCCATGAAATTTATAAAGGAAAATGTTACTGTAAAAGAGGACAAAGATGGTGGAAAATGGGTGGGCATCTGGCGTCTTGTTCTTCTGAAACATCCACCTTATGATGAACCAAGGAGAAATGGGAAGGTTCCTAAAATACTAACTCATCGTTTATTCCCTCAGGCGCAATATAGTATTTGGATTGATGGTAAAATGGAATTGATAGTCGACCCATTGCTCATTCTAGAGAGGTATCCAGTTTATTTTAGCAAGATCTATTAGTGAGTGAATATATGTGACAAATTTAAGCATAGAGAAAGGAAGAGAATGTAGATTTAATGATGTTGGCATTCACCATCGTTCCATAGTTAAGGTCATAAAAAGTGATTCAGTAATTTTTATGATGTTATTCTGAAGATAAAAATGACCAATTGGCAACAAACAATTAGTTTTTGCTGTTTTTTTTCCCCTTAAATAGAAATACATTGTGATAATTGTAATAAGTTAAGAGTATTAAATTTCTTTGTAGGTACTTATGGCGTGATAAACATACCTTTGCCATTGCTCAACACAAACATCATCACAGCATATACGAGGAGGCTGATGCAAACAAGAGGAGGAAGCGTTATGCGCGACCTCTTATTGATCTCCACATGAAAATTTATCGCTATGAAGGAATGGAACCTTGGAGTCCAAAGAAAAAAACTGTTAGCGGTGAGGAGCCTTTGTTATTATTATTATCTGTTGTTATTTTGTTGTTTGTAGATCATATATGATATTTAGGTTATCGGTTATACTTGCGTCAAATTGTAAGAATTCAGTGTGGTGAGAGACATTGTCTTATTAATATGCTGTACAAATTTTGTTTTGAAAAATACTTGTATGTATTCATCCCAATCCCGTAAAGCAAAAAATCTGGGAGCATGGTATAGATATATATTTTTTTGTGCTTGGTTCCTTCCCGCTGAGTTGTATTTACCACAAATTATGCCTGCTGCTGAGGACAATACTTATTGCAGTTTATGTCTTGCTCTTCTTGATTGCCATTAAGGACCTCACCATCTACTATATCCTGTTACTGAATTCAAATTTATGGAACGCAGATGTGCCAGAGGGAGCCATTATCATAAGGGAACACACTGCAATGAGCAACCTGTTTAGCTGCTTGTGGTTTAATGAAGTCAACCTCTTCACACCTAGAGACCAACTGAGTTTCGGCTACGTGATGTACAGACTGGGGGATTCGTTCAAGTTCTTTATGTTTCCGAATTGTGAGTATTATTCCCTCTTTGTGTTGCACCCGCATACTAGGGAGCATTCTTCGCTTATAGAGTGGGTAAAAGATTGGAATCAGCTCAAGGGTGATGCTAGCAGTTTGAAAGAGTCTGAAGGGTGGGTTGGGTCCACAAATAACCTGTTAGAGACTAGGGGAGGACTAGGATTGTGGACTCCTTATCCAGCAAATCTTGATTCCGTTGTCTTGCCTCCTGTGGCACGATCATCCAAAGCAGGCTGACCTTCAATTTTGATATTATATGGTCATTTTTTTCAATATATTTGTTCTTGGTGCTGTTATTTCTTCTGCCTTGATATTCATCGACGTGAATAGGAGATAGGATTATAAGGTTTCAAGGAACTACGGCTCATTTTGTTCCTTTTGAATTTCATGTGGTGTTTTGAAGGCAGAATGTAGGATTACTACCCGAAGAGCGACTATCAATGCACTTCCGCCGAAGCTTGCAACCGTGATGGGAAGAATATGAAAGACTAAAGCAGCGCGGATCTAACAGAACATGGACTCTGTTGGGATCATGCATCCCATCAACTTCCCCTAAATTAGATAATTGTACTTCTTCTATAACTACTCGATCGGACTTCTAGTTTTAGGGATTGGGTGTAATATAAATCACTGGTTTTGTAGTTCGACGCGGGAGTAGACAATGACTACATACAAGAATGACAAAAACAGAGTCTTTGCACGTTTGCATTGTCGCGTTTTAGCCATTTTTTTGAGGGGAAGAGAAACTAGCCATGTTCAAATGGATTAATGGTAAACTTACTTGCTCACAGCCTCGTTTGATCTTAATATAAAATCGCAATAAAAAAAACAACGCATTATTCGAAGATTGATCTTGAGAGGCTCTACATGATTATTTTGCAAAATACAAGAAATTCTTAATGACATAATAATTAAAATAAATCAAACAAGAACCAGACATCCCAAGGGCCTATAAATACTACATGCCCAGTTTGTTAGAAACTTCAAAATCGTTCTGGTGATGGGTGGCTCGAGCTACTAAACAACGAGAAACAAAAAAAGACAATTACACGATCATCGACTGAAACTGAAAGAATGCTTCCACTCTGCCATGCCAAGAGCTTGTTATTCATATCATGGACGAAGAAAGTAAAGTTTGGAGAGCTCTTTCTGATCCTTGTCTGAACAAGGGAATGACTTATTTCTGATGTTAATTAGCTGTTTCTCGGCTGTAGTACTGATCGAGGGTCTTTGCCGGTATACGGTGGAGGAGTTCGCGAGGGAAAATTCGAAGCAAAGTCCATGCTAAATCAAGTGATTGGAAGATATTACGGGTGTCGTAGGCTCCTTGTGTGACAAACTTCCTCTCAAATTTGTCCAAGAATTCCAGATAAAGCTGTTTTGACATTCAAGAGAAACCTCATTAGCTCCATATTTTAAATGTTTCGTTCGAAGATTATTTTTATCAGAGGAAGAGGAAAAGATGTAAGACCAGGTCTTCAGAAGAAAGAGCTTCTTCTCCAACCACAGCTTTCATTGCTTGAACGTCCTTCCCAATTGCGTAATTTGCATAGAGCTGACGATGAAAATTGACGAGTGACCAAATTACATAGCTCTAACGAAACATGACTGATTTTTTCAGACACTACTTTGAGAACAGACCTGGTTGGATACATCGGCATGATCCCTACGTGTCATTCCCTCACCAATAGCACTCTGCATTCGTAGAATATGTTTAGCTTTTGAAGTCTGAGTCCATTCTGCTAATCCCACATCAAATGCTAAAGCAAACAAAAAGGTCCTCTTTACCTTCATGAGACGAGATAAGGAAGGCAGGACGTTGATTGGTGGATAAATCTGTCAAATTCGAGAACCACAGATTTATCAACTATTCCTGGAGAAGGATTCCAACATACCAACTCCATTTTGTAAGTTTTTAGGTCAAATTAGATGGCTCAATTATACAGACCTGTCGGTTATGTAGCTGCCTATCAATGTATATTTGTCCCTCCGTAATATATCCAGTAAGATCTGGGGTCGGATGTGTGATATCTGAACAAAGACTAGTCAATTAACTCACGTGCTCTCGGATAATGTGCTTACCAATGATAGCAAAAATTTTACTTTAAGAGGATGAAAAAGTAATGAAAGTACCATCATTAGGCATAGTTAGAATTGGAATTTGGGTGATGGACCCTTTTCGTCCCTCAATTCGTCCAGCACGCTCATATATTGTTGCCAGATCAGTATACATATAACCAGGATACCCACGCCTTCCAGGTACTTCCTCCCGAGCAGCTGACACCTGGAACAGAAATCAAAGGTTTGGCTATATCTACTGCTAATGTAATAGAACTGGAGGTTTCATTATTATTAAAATAAGCCTTAGTTGAATCTTGGACATAATAAACTTCATAATTTTTCTTAGAAAACGAGGTTCCATCTATTTTCTACAGCAAACTTGGTGATTTTACCTCACGAAGAGCATCTGCATAGGAACTCATGTCAGTCAGAATGACAAGAACATGCTTTCCACATTCATAAGCCAAATACTCAGCCGTAGTAAGAGCAATTCTCGGAGTAATAATACGCTCAATCGTAGGATCATTAGCCTGAATGGAAGAAAGAAAGCACACTTTAATATGGGGTATTGATAAAGGGAAATACTCGAGCTAATATTGAAGTAAATAAGTTTAAATAAAGGAAATACAAGATTCAGAAAAAGGGTCACTCTCTCCATTGATCCATTTTCTTCAAAATCTCGTTTGAAAAACTGTGCAGTTTCCATGTTTACACCCATAGCCGCAAAAACAATAGCAAAGTTGTCTTCTTCTGCATCCTGTATGTCAATAAAGTACAGTTTAATCACTTGAACACCAGAAATACAAATATAAGACAAGAAAGAAACCCGATTCCAGATAACAACAAAGACAACGAGCATGTAGGCCAGTCATACATCTGAAAGTTGTAACTTGTTAATAAAGTTTGAGACTCAACAATTTGAGGACATTACCCCAAGAAGATTATCTGATTTCTCTAACCGTTTGACTAAACCAGCCTGCCGACATATTTGAGCAGCAATTTCGTTATGAGGAAGACCAGCAGCCGAGAAAAGTGGAATCTTCTGTCCTCTAGCAATGGAATTCATAACGTCAATCGTAGAAATCCCAGTCTGTATCATCTCCTCTGGATATGTTCTCTCACTCGGGTTGATGGAGCTCCCTGGCGTAGAAAAGAGAGAGTAAATACCTACACATTAGAAAACAAAAGGAATGACAGATTGACATCCCTACGAACTCACCAGAAATATCCAAGTATGCCTCAGGCAAAATCGGGGGACCATTATCAATGGGCTTTCCGGAGCCATTAAATATGCGGCCAAGCATATCCAATGAGACTGGGGTTTTCAAAACCTTTAATGCAACCGAGAATGAGAACGTCTTAAAGAATTTAAACATTAAAATATAACAGTACAAAACAAGGGCATGAATTCAAGAGGTTTGGATCAAGAGCAAGATCTTTTCCAATCATTCGCACGCTTTAACCTCTTTCAAGGCTGCTCAGAATTGATTTCAGATAACTGACTACCAGAAGAGAATTCAGCTATAGCAATGTCCCAATGTAATACTTTTATAACCACATGAAAGTCCAATTATGGCACAGAAAGTTACTCATGTGAAAGTGAAAAAATCTCTACATGCTTGACCCCACCCAATACACTTTTTCTCAGGAATAGAACATAAAGTCCGGGAAATCTAGTTTCATAATGAATGGAAATTGGAAGAATAAGAGAAATTTTATACCTCTCCAGTGAATTGCACAGTTGTATACTTATTGTCAATTCCAGAAGTTCCTTCAAAAACCTGAGAAGATAGATTATCAGATGAGTTAAAAGATGATAAAAGTATTCACAGCTCATAATCCTACATTATCTTTGCCAAGGAATAAAATTTATGAGAATTTAAAGAAAAACATATTTCTGGAAAACAATAATCTTGACCAAGGACTTCCATCGTTTTACTGATCTTCACCAGTTTTAAAACCGGTTTTTTCAGAATTAAAAAGATATGAAGGGCCAAGTTTTGCCGCAAAACCTGAACAACAGCTTTCTCCCCATCAACTTCTAGAACTTGGCCTCGTCGGGTTGTTCCATCGCCTAAGCGAATATTAACAATTTCCTGGAATTTGGGTCCCTAGACGAAGGAGATGCATAAGTAACTGATTCCCAAGAAAGAAAATTTTCAGATTAAGAGCGCTTACAAAATTATGAAATACTACAGCAAAGACTTATAAATCCCACCTTAACTTTGTCTAGGATAACCAAAGGTCCAGCAACCCCAGAAACAGTTCGGTACTCTGCATCATAATGATGACCCAAAATCCATCATTACTTAAAAATACTTCAATTTCATGAAAACTGGCCTTTGATTAATAACTCATTTAACCTATCAAAAGAACATCAAAACAGTGATAACAAAAAAGAGGCTTACCCATGCCAACCTCCAGCATTCCCTCCTCCATGTCGTGATTGTTTAGTTCGACGCCCATATTCCAACTAGAAGAAACAAAAGAAATAGAAATATTTCTAAGCCGGAAGACCGTAAAGAAAATACAGTGCTGTTTAAGTAGGAAGCTGTTTGAAAATTTCAATGCAAAATAACAGCTAACACTACTGAAAAAGACTGGATGTGCAGAATGGATAGTCCAAATGTCCAGCACATAATCCTTAGTTTGATTGAAAAATCCGACTAAAATCAGCCGTAACAAGAAACAGATCTTACTTAAATCATAATTTGAGAAAAGCCAGCTCCACACTAAACAATTGAGCATCTAGTTTCGACTCAATATAGTCCTCAAATAGAAAATTGATTCAAGTTCTTTTGTTTTTCACACGAAAAAAATGAAAGTCAATTGTAAAATTCACAAATTCCCATTAAAGGCAATGAAACCACGATACCAGAATGAAAAAAAAAAAAAAAAAACACCGAGTACCTTAAAAAATCAATGTACCACGCCGAAAAATGCAATCCAAAAAGAAAAGCAATCAAATTCCAAAGCCCAAGTTGAGATTAGTCAGATTCAAGCCATTTGAAGAAAATTACACAGTTCAGGTAACATCGCGAAACGAAAAGGAAGGAGCAAAAACACAATTACAGGCCTAAAAAATGGAAATGGATCTTGAAGGAGGAGAAGATAGAGGTCGGTCACCTTTTTTCCCTGATCCGAACCGCAGCCAAGAGGAAGATAGAGATTGGGCAAGAGAAAGAGGGGATGGGCAGGCATCAATCGCCAACAGACTATATAATTGAATTTCCATTATGTGAGAACTATATAAATTACAGATATTAAGAAATACTTAACAGTAATTATGACTACGTAGAAGGGCAAATATGGACATAAAAAAGACAGCAAGATTGTCGTGTAGTGTATTATTATCACCATCTGCATCGTACTTATTTTGGACGGTACTAAGATATTATTAAAGTGACGTGGCAAGAAAGCTGTCAAAGCAAAAACACCAATGTTTATATCCTTCGAATCTTGGGGACATATTTTATTTTATTTTATTTTTTAAAAAAATTAAAAAATAAACATAATATTATTTTTAAATATATAATCCAATTTCAACCGAGACCATGATCATCTAAACTCTTATCTGCTACGAATTTTAAAGGGCTAAAATCAATAAAAATCTTAAAATATGATATTTATTTAAATTATTCACTAAACTATAATTTTTAATAATGAAATTCTCAAAGTATCAAAAAATTAATAAATACAATCCTGGTGTGAGTCGATATTCGAAACCGGCCTCGCGATCTAAATTTACTCTTAGAATGAGGGACCGATCTATAATGAACAATCCTCATATTCTCTGGTGCTTACATGACCAATACTCTATAAAATAGACGTAAAAAATTATAATAAATTGTATAAATATTGAAAAATTATAAATTTTTTTAAATTATTCTCATGATATAGTGAATATTTGGTAAAAATTTAAAAAAATTCGATATCATTTAGTATGTTTTGAATCGTTCAAGTGAGATTAGAGGTGATGACTTCCTACACCCAAGGGTGATTACTTCTTGTTCTCTACAAAAAAAACATACTAAACTATATCGAATTTTTTTGAAATTTTTACAATATATTTATTATATTATAAAAAGATGATTTGAAAATCTTCGTGATTTTGCAATACTTTGATAATTTATTATAATTTTTAAACAATATTCTATAAAATAGACATAAAAAATTATAATAAATCTTACGAGTACTCAAAAATCACAAAACCTTGAAGATTACCTTTTTATGATATGTTGAATATGAGGTAAACATTTAAAAAAAATTTGATATCTTCTAAATATTTTTTGTTGAAAACAGATGGTCACCACTCCGATCTCACTTGAACGTGCCAAGTGAGATCAGAGGGCCAATCTCAAAGATCAACCCTCCGCCAAGATTTTATATATTAATTTTTTGATATTTTAATTATTAAAGATTGTAATTTAAGAAGTTTATAAATAAGCTTTATATTTTGAGATTTATATTAATTTTAACCTTATTTTAAATAAATAATACTAATTTTGCTTTCTAATCTTACGTACTGACGCGATAAATATTGACTATTCAATTAATCTAGTAAATTACAAAAAATTATAATAAATAATTAATTGTAACGATTAGTATTTACCACGTCAGGGTATAGTATTAGATAACGTTATTTTCTATGAAAGAGAATCGTAGAAAAACATGATATGTACCAGTTGATAGGGGTGGGAAAAATCGAGTCGTTTCGGTTTTGGAAAAAAACAAAATGGGGATTGACCCGGTCAGTTATGTAAACCAAACTGAACCCGTGCCCAATCTTCAGTTTGGATTTGGGTAATTGGCTCGGTTTTGCCTCGGTTTTAAGTATTTGTTGGTTTTCGCTCTAAAAAAAACTCTGCTCAATCAACGGACTAACGTATTACAACATTAATACAAGCATAAAAAATGATAAAACAATCCGAACATACAAATATCCAATCCAAACAGTAATCCAAATAAACAAATATCCAACACATTCATTTAATTGAGTAAATGAGGAAGCACCAGATGATGTTTTACTTGCCAAGATTAACCAAGTGATTTTATACTAATGTGGTGACTTACAGACTGATAATTCTACACATGATTCTGATTCTGCCAAAATATCTTTTAAGGAAAGAAGCACGATGTTATCCTTTCTACTTTGTGTTCAATCTTGTACATCTTTGAGAAAAAAAAAAAAACATGTTTTTCCCTCTAATTTGACCCAACACAGTTTTGCTAGAATCAACCAAAATTCAAAGGAGACTCAGAGCAGACGATCTTTCGGTAAATTTACCGTGTAAACTACCTTTGTGCAGTGTCCGTAGACGTAAATTGAAATTACGTCTGTCGCCAAAAATGGTTATCTTCCCTGCAAAAGTCTCTCCTCCGCTCTGCTTGCCCTCGCGCTCGTTGGCAACGGCCTCTGCTCCATTGCCCTCGTGTTAGCTCAACGGCCTCTGCTGAGCAAAACTAAAAGCGCTTTGAAATGAAAAAGGAAATGGTTGTGGCTTGCAGAAAGAAAAAAATCACTACTCTCTCAAATAAGGTCAGGCATTAAGTTCAGTTTGGTTTTAATCAATTTTCATTAAACAAAACCGAGAACCAAACCGAATAATTAATTTTCATGGTTCGGGTTTAAAGCCAGTTTTAATGCATTAAAAAGCAGCTCGAACCGACCCAAATGGCCAGTTAGTCGGTTCCACGGAAACCGATTGCCACCCCTACCAGTTTGAGGTCAAAGAACGAAGGAACGACAAGACAAGAGAAGCAAAACATAATCGTTCAACCAGAGTTATTACTTTACAAAGCTCATAAGAAAATAGCAGAAGGGGGAAGCAAATCTAACTTAGACGAGTGTGTGGAATTAGCTAACATTAACACTATCACCTTTGTCATCTCCAAAGCTGTTCTGATTATGACACAAAAACTGAAGTTTTCTTCTTTTTTTTTTTTTTTTTTGAAGTTAAAAGTTAAAGAAGTGTACATTAAAGAATCAAATTGCGCTTCCTTGTTGGATTCGCGAAGAAATCTCGATCAGGTACCTCCGGATTCAGATGGTGCAGCAAAAGGGGCCAAGGTGTTGTGAGGGAGATGGATTCCACCCCCTCTCACGGAGACACTCGGGATCTTTCCCGAGCTCGCCCTGCATATGAGGTTGGAGTCGAGAAAGACGATAATCACGGTGATATCATCATGGAAATGCCTTCGAACCCCTCTGTCGATCTTCTTCAAATCCGAATATCTCATTTCCCTCTTCTTTGCTGCTTCTTGCAGAGCAGCTTTCACCAGCCTCCTTGCACTTCCCTGCAATGGCATTTGGGCTGTTAGGAAACAAATTCCCACCTTGTTCTTCGTCTGTTCCCTCAGAAGGAAAGAACATTTGAGGAAGAAAAATAGTGAATCGAAAAGGTAAAAATAAAAGATATATCAGATCCATAATTCTTCTCTATGATATTGTAGAAATCTTTGATCTTACACTGTGTGGTTGTTTCTGAACTATATCAACTGCTTCCTGATTGGTAAAGTGTTCCCAAAGGCCATCAGATGCAAATATAATAAATTGATGTTCGGGTTCCAACCGCACAACAGAAATGGATGGTTCAGCGCTCAAAATTGGCTTCTTGAAAGACCCACGAAGGCGAAACCTTACATACAGAGGCTCCCGATTGAACTCAGGTTTTTTCAGATACACATCGCCGATAGATCGTGAAACCTAAGAAAAGTGAAGTTGCAACAACTACGAACTCATTCAAAAGATAAGAAAGAGCTATGCAAGGCAAAATATCAATAATTCAATTGCAACTGCTTCGGTATATATAAAGTTTACCTATTTCAGAATTACACCACAACAATCAATCGACTTATTAAGAAAATGGGAAAATAGTCGGGAAAATTTACTAAATATAACATAACTATATACCGAGTTGAACTGACCTGAATAAGGCCCTTGACACGCCAGACGTTATGCTTCAAGACGACAATATGTGAGTCATCCGGATGCAAAGATTGCAGCTCTTGTCTCACAGATTCTATGCTTGCATTGTGTTCGGTTGACAGTTGGATAGAAAGAACCTCCCCTGTAGCTTTTACGACTCTTCCCAAAACGGCACGAGAATCACCAAGATTGGCGATATAAAGATATTCACCGCATATAACCCCAACAAGACAGCAAGATCCGACAGCTGCAATTTGCGGCTTCATTGGCCATTGTTTTGTAACGACTGATGTAAATCCCTCCTCCGTTGCTTGAATTGCCTTACGAATTACATCTCCGGACATGGTTTGGTGTTCAGAAGTGAACCCTGGTCGTCACACGTCAAACAAAATGCAAGAGTTTAGATTCACTGACCAATCTCAACCATATGTAGAAAGAAAGAAAAAAACTCCACAATATCATCCAACAATTAGACGTAAACTCTGATCTTCTCGGTATTGTTTTTTCATTTATTGGATATTAATGATGCTTGTTTTCATGGAGAAGATGAAGTCCTTAATCATCTTTCTCGTCTTTCGTCGCTAAACATAAGACAATTTGTTGTGAGGGAGAAACTCATTCTGGAAGGTTGAATCACTTTGGTGAGAGAAATATCAAAGTCAATTTGGCAAAGAAAAATACCAAAGCAGAGTGAGAGGAAGCAGTAGACTTGGCAGAAAAGACGGGCGGAAGAAAAAAATGAGAGAGTATACGAGAAAAATAGGTGACGCACACATGTGTGCGTAGTCTAAGAATGGAGTAATTTTCTTTCAGTGAATTTCCTGAAAAAAATTAGATGAGTTGTACGTAGAAAGAAACTAAAACTCATCTATGCCCAACAGCATAAAGGTTTTTGGAAGATCTGAAATGCAAATCAAAGTAGCTATTAATACTATTATTTGATAGAATTCCGGGCATCCGACTTTAAGTGACCAGCTGCACTAACAGGCAGCTAATCTGAATCATACACAGAAAGAAAGAACATAAAAACTACGCTAGAAATGGACCCAACAGTCTCATTCGGTTTCTCAAGAGTAGATATCCTTATCAAGGCATATCCTTGTTCTGATAGAATTCAATAAAACTTGCATCTGAGGTTTAGAGATCAGTTGCCCCAAATCAATTTAATTCAATCATACATAACATATCTAAACCAACAATGAATTTCCTCCGACGTTGGCAATTAGATAAACCCAAACACACTGAACCAAAAAAACTTACTTTTCAGGTGCTGAAAGAGGTGATCATTTATATAGCGAGATGTCTCGGGTCCTCCATGCCCATCATATACGCCGACAAATACACCGTAAGGACCAGACTCACTCAAACTCAAACTTCCTGACTCGATCTGGCTCTGATCCTCAAGTAAATTGTTGGCTTGAACAACAGCCATAGAAAACTCACCATTCAGATGTTGTCCGCTATCTTTGTACCAAAGCAGGCCTTCCCGTTTCCCTCCAGCATCCGAGCCAACATAGCCATCTGACCGTGGCCGGAAACAGGCCCTCAAAAAGTTTGCCAATTTCGATAACATCCCTCATCTCATCCAAACAACCCTCCAGAATCTCATCTAATAAGAACTAAAGATGATTCCAGCCCAGCTATTTCCGTAATGATCGTATTATCTTCTACACCGCACAAGATCAAACACCACGAAAACAGTAAAGAGATGATATCAGTTCAAATAATTCTGTTACGCACCGAGTGTATCAAAGAAAAGACAAAGCGGCCGACTTTATAGTTCCATGTTAGATACGAAATGCACCAAACCACAAAGAATTAGGTGTACTTGTCCGAAACCATGTATAATTTCGACTCAAAATGAAAAAAACCCCCCAGAATACAGAGCCGAAATCTATGAAGGAATAAGCAAGCCCAGAAACCACCTAGTTTATAGAATACAAGGGGTCAAAACCACTTTTTTGCTCCTGGGCGGCATTTACTTTTCCAGAAGGTCTACTTTTCACATTTGAACTGGTAGACTAAAAATCGGAACAATTTATTAGGAAGAATTCAACATTTTATCCAAAGAGCTTTAATTAGATACACAGAAAAACCAAATAGGAAAACAAAAGTCTCACCAAGCAGCTTTGACTGTATCTCGAAACCTATTTGATTGTTCCAGAGTTGAGAAGAGAAGGTAGAAGAAGAGGATCTGCAGATAGGATCTGTGAAGGATCTGTCAAATCGAAGGATGGAAACAAGAAGTGGGTTTTGGGTATTCTCTTTTCTTCTCACTCTGTCCAGTCAAACGAAGACGATTGAGGATTATGAGTGGAGGAAGATGGAAAATGCAATATAAAGGGGAGTGCTTTCCATTCAAACCCCACGCAATTCTCTCTCTCTCTCTCTCTCTCTCTCTCTCTCCCACTGGGTGGAACTTGGAAACGAGGCTTGTGAAAAGGAACCAACAATGGAGAGCTTGAAGCCAGGAAAGCAGATGTCCAGCTAAGGGCTCCACATCACGAAGTTTATTGTTTAGAGAGAGAAAGAGAGGGGTAGATCAGTAAGAAAGAGAGTCAATGAAGCTATCTCGGATAATGATAATGTAAAATAGAAAAACTAGCTTTAATGGAATTTCCCTGAATTGATGAAGCTCACGTGTTGACACATCGACCCAAAAGAGTTCATCAGAGGCGACTTCAAAATCATCGACGACAACTCTTCAATTCTCACTCCACTATTTGTTTCTTCCAACCTTGATTTCTCCGTTCTTTTACAGTCTATGTTGTTTAAAAAACAGCTGCTAAAAATGGTGGCAATCTATCGATTCTTGGCAAAATTAATCCAAATACCGGTTTACTGTCTTAAAGTTATCATCTTTGGTGGGTTTTAGCTTTGGTTTTCCAAGTGAGCAAGGAAACGACCAAAAAGACGAGATATTTTTAATTATCATTAATTGATCGAAAGAGAATCATTAAGGTTCGATGGATACGACCAGATATTCAAACTGAGAATCTACTATCAAAGTTAAACAACGATAATTAAGGGAGACTTAATTATCTAACAACTAAATCCAGATCCAAAACCCATTCCACTCCATTGATGGCTGCTGCAAGAGCACAATTAAGAAACAGATTAAGAGGCACGTGCACGTGTGTAGTGATTGTTCAGAAACAGAGTTCAGTTCAGAACTGGGTGTGTGATGGGCTGGCACTGAATTATTATTTTCTCCATTAAGTCTCCTTTCCACATTAACCCCCCCACTTGTCTCAGCATAACTAGAATTGCTGTGGGGGGTCTGCTTGTGCCAAAATGCTTCATAACCTATCTCAAGACGTGCTGATTGACAAGTTCGGTAAAACTTGAATTCTATCTGAGTCTGCTCGGTTGGGTCGTAGTATAGATTTTATATATGGTTTTGTTTTTCTTTATAAAAATCCACAATTGTGTTTCGATATTTACAGACTAATATCATTCATTGTTCGTGTTTTTTTTTTCAAAATAATTTTTTCACGTAAATCTGATATTTCACTTTCGTATTTTTTTTTTTGTTATTGTTCGATGTCTAACAATTAGTATAGAGTTTGGTTGAGAGATAGATTATAGAATGTAAATTTCAAAATTTGTCGAAACATCGAGTCTCTCATCTTGTTGCACATCAAACAAGTTTTTGGAAAACAAAAAAAAAATTGCTCCTCTCGCCATTCATCTTCTTTGCGGAGACTAGTTCTTCTCTAACACAAAAATAGTTGCTGGCAATGGTCCTCGATTAACCCAGCCACCTGTTCGTCCATTGAAGATCGACGTGCATTTATCAACTATCCGCCTTCTTTGGTTAGTGCTCTCCTTGTACAAATCATCTTTCACGTGCAGAAGAAACTCATTGGCTCAAACTCGGTGATTTTGAGCAAAATTTTATTTCCAAAGTAATGATTTTTTAATGTTAACGTCAAATTCAAATTTGTAATTTGGTTATGTTAGCGATAGTTTTTGGAAAAAGTTATGATTTTTAATAAATATTCAAATTAGTTGGGATTAGTTTAGGTTCAAAATATAAACTTTGTTTGAATTTTGGCTAAAAATCTAAACTTTAATCTTTTGAGCTTAACTTGGGGAGATTTGTGAATCCTTTAGCTTATTTGTTCGTATTAATATATGAATTTTTTTAATAATATTTGACATATAGAGATATGTAATTTTAGACGCAGATATTTTATCAAAATCAGTGATTATGAAATCAAATTATTAAAATTGTGTGTTTTGGGGCGATAAGATATTTAAGGTTGATTTTTTATTTTTTATTTTTATTAAGATTTAATATTTTATTATAATAGGATAACGATAGTAAACTTATAAAGAGTTTTGAAGAACAAATTTGATATGATAGGTCAAAAGACAAGATGTTTGCACAAATTTAAATGATACTTTCTGATATTAGAAGATATCATCATCGTAGTTGAAGTGTTTATTAAACTGATCAGCCTTAATTACTTACTTTATTCTTGAAAACATTTACAATTTAAAGATTGATCTCTTGCAACACATTTCGTTTTGAGATGAAAATTGTTAGAATGTATTGGATTCTTTTCGAGTTGAGTTGAAAGTCTGCGTTTTGAATCTCTTTCATAGAATTCGTATCAAAGTAGAGATTATTAGAATTTAGTATGAATCGAATTCTGAATTTTATTTAATGTTTTGTGTTCTTTATTGTTCACGAAAGATAAAATTATAAAATTTGCAATTGTATTTAAATTTTCAAAATAATATTATCCTTTTTCTAAGTCAAGTCAGTGTGCTTGTTTCCTATTTTCTTTAGTTGGTAAGAATGAATGTGAAATAAGATTGGAGTTGTGTTTAATAAAGTTGGGTTAGTTTCAATTATTTTTGATGATCTAATCCAGAGCCTGCATGGTTGCTGACAGATGCTAGTATGAACACATTCCACTCAAGGCATAGTGACAAAGGTCTAGTCCATTGTACAGCGACAGCTGAATTCCAACGTCTCTTTATCTCTCTAACAACTCAAAAGACTCGGCAACAAATAAAAATAGCCAAGTAAATAGAGAATCCAATCACGATTACAGTAAAAAGTTGAATTGTTGGAGAACTATTTTTGTTTTTTTAGCCTAATAAGCCTTATAATTGTGCCTTTCTGGAATTTGTAGTCGGCTATTGTCTGTTTCTTCAATTTCCACAGGTATTTTCTCTCTCTAACATCTTTCAAATCGGATTACAACAACTTAACCTACATGGCCAAGAATTGAAACTCAAAGCACAGTCATTATGACAGTAAAAAACTGAACTTTTCTGGCAAATGACAGACTGTTTTTGTGCAAAAATTAAGAATTATTCTGAGAAACAGTGGTTTGTTTTGTTTTTCTGGAATGGGTAGGCATTTTCTTTGATGGAAACCTAACATTTGATTGCAATTGTGCATTGTGACAGCATTCATCATAGAATGATATGATTTTTGGGACCTTTGGTAGTGACCCAACACTAACCCAGACAGAAAAAACCTTCCCTACATGTCAGCATTTTCCCTCCCTTTTCTTTTCTTCTAATCACAGCATTATTAGAAGGATTTAAATAATTGCTTTCTATGATGGGCATGCAAAGAAAATAGGGATGGATAAAGCTTGAATAAAAAAGAAAAAAAAAAAAAGAAGAGAGAAGATTAATGATGGAGACATGCATCTTTACCTAACATTTTAACTTAAAATATTTGGACAGAGGGCCAGTCCAATCTACTCCATTCAAGCTCTCTTGTTTGCAGGTAGAAGATGAGGTATAAGACGAGCAGAGATGGCAGAAGCCCTAGATTTTCTCTCATTACTTCTGCCATTGTTTTGGGTTTCTGAGGCCTGCATTTTGCCAAGTGAAGTGAACAAGAACGGTGCATTAATTATATCAAACCAATAATTGAAGCTCCAGATTTGATATGGATTTGGAGAGAACTTCACTGAAAGATTAAGATTAAACCAAGTGATTACAGCGAATTATCGTTCTTGACCTGCAAGTAGTTAAGAGAAAATGGCAATAGATTTGTTATTATTTTAACGATGTTATAAGACAACAAATTCAAACTTCTTCTCCTGATAACATTGTAAGATAATTAATTAATCGACATTTCAAAGGAGAGTGTAAGTTTGGTGGAATTATTCCAAAATCATCTAGATATTGTTGTTAGATTACAGAAATATGTTGCTCGAAATGTTTAAATATATAATATTATAAACTCGATCGTTACATACGATAGTTCAACTAACCATTAAACCAAAACGAGCATAATTTATTTTTACTTTTTGTGATCGTCACGCAATAATCTATTCTTCATCGTGACTAACCAAACCAACAAGTCACGAATGTATAAGTAAATCAATGCACAGGAGAGTTTATATTGTTGCAATGAAAAGAACATTTATGAAACCAGTGTGTGTGTTTGGATGACGTGGAGTTTGACCACTGAATTTGGAATGAAATGCATGAACCTGAAGATTTGGTATCCTCCAATTATGTTGATTGGATGGAAGACATGAACTTATAATTAATTAATAATCTTCAATCTTAGATATTGATATATGTACTCTAAAATTTGGATCCACTCCTCATAGTTGGATTTGTCCATCAAAATTGTGCGGTCAAAATTCGACCAAACCTTTCACAACTTGAGTCATCAGGAGCATTTGAGTGAGAATTTTTTTGTTCCTCTCTAGCCATATATCTTTCGAGTTGTTGAAACTGACGATCTACAATATCTGATAATCGCTTATTAGTATCATCTTTGTTATCCAATTCTCTTCTTCGTCCCTTCACCATAGTGTGTTAATCTGAAATGAATTATAAACATAGGTAATATACATGAAAATATAATTCCACATAAATATACTTACAGTTGATGAAGTATCTCTATATATAGTGTTGCGAAAAATACTACGAACGCAAGTGAACGTACCGTAAAAGTAATAAAGTACGTAACAACGAGTCGATTCTACGAAAACTAGTTTTGCAAGTTATTAAATAAAATTAATTCCAATTTAATTTGAATAATAAGAGTTCGATTTTTAATTTAAAATAAACCAACAAAATAATTTATTTAAATAACATAAAATTATATTAATTTGTAGAAGATAGTATGAGAGAAATCTATGGTTTACGAGTTCACTTAAATTAATCTTATTTAGTATATCTAATCCAATTCATTAATTTATATTCTTATGTGTTGATGGCAATTTCACGAATATATTTATCAGTCTCTCCTGAGTACTGACGAATTTATTCAATTAACGGATTTTTAACTTTCTGTCTCAAACCCTAAAAATTAACTGAATACTTTACGAATAAGAATTTATAACACCACATGAACGTATTAGTTATCGTTAATCTAACATCATTTTCATGGTAAATTAACCAATGCACGATTATTTATCTCATCCCGGTCTCAAAATAACCCTACGAATATGCTATTGTTGATTAGGCAATCGCAAGTATTAAGAACATAATAAATTAATCGACATAATGTCGAAATAGAAAATTAAGAAATTGAATTAAAAGAAAAACTAAACGATCATAATCCGGCTACATCGTATCCTTAGAAAATAAAATTAGTTCATGGTAGAGTAAATAAAGTCAATGAGAATAATAAAGATAATCATAATTCAGAAGAGAAAGAGAAATAAAAACTATGCTGAAATTCAGTTCTCGAAGCTCTCGCTCCGTTCCGGTTTTTGTCTCTCCAAACTCTAAAATGTCTCCAACGATCTTTCTGAATGATGGATCTTTGCCTCTAGGTTAAGTTATAACCATACTTCTGAGTGAGGCCTGCGGCCCACAATACACGGTTGAAATTAAAACGATAAAAATTCCAAAAACGACATTTAAATTTTTAATTCTATTTTATTTGCACACTTACATCAAAAACATTAAATTTCTTCAAACACTTGATAATAATTTGTCGAATCAAGTACAAAAGAATATAAATAAGTATGTAAAATACACACTTATCATAGAGACTTGTTGTCAGGACCCGATACCGACCACCGAACTGGATCCTGATGGGCTCTAGAGGATTCCCAAAGTGGTAAGAAGTTCGAATGCATATGCATGAATTAATATTAATTTAATAAAACTTATTTCTTCATTTTGGTATCCTAAATTAGGATGTTCCAAATTAAAAACAAAACACATTTTATATATTGACATATTCACATCATCATCAGAGTTTACGGAAACGATTATAAAAGAAATAGGTCACCACACATGACCATTAAAATGGACTTTTGTACAAAAGGGGAACTACATATCCATCCCAAACAAAATTACTATCTACCTTAATGATTTGTCTATGCCTCTTTACTTCTTTTATATTGCCTTTGATTTACCATCTCGGTAAACGTTCTTGTTATCTGAAAAATATAGACTATCCACATAATAAGCTGAAGCCCAGTAAATATGTCAAACAGTTAGAATAACTAATTCAGACTTTATTTATACTATTTAGACTATTCTTCATCCTCCACCTAACCGTGATTCTTTTTTAAATCAAATAAAATCAAATTATGTTGAAAACCATGCAAATGCTTTTAAAATTATGCATGTTCAAAATCAATCCTTTTAAAATCAATCAATTATTGTTTGAAGTCATTTTCAACAAATAAATAAATCCAATGCAAATATAGTAAAATTTGCATAATTTAAAACCAATTTTTCACAAAACTCCAATGCAATTTTTTTAACATTATATTGTTTATGTTAAAAATGCATCACACTCTAAAACGATTATATATCACCATCACACACCCCTACAAGTTCTCGGGCTTTTTCCTGTAGGACTGTAGAACCCCTCTTGTATTGTTTCATCTCGAGGTTTAGAGATTTTCAACCCAAAGAGGACATTAAGTTAATCTCCTACTCAGTTTTATAGTCATCCACATCGCACATGAAGAGACAAGTGCAGTCTATTGAGTTCATGTGTTACCAAGACTTCCAACTTCATTTTTCCTAAAATATATGCTTTAAAATGTTTATAAAGCCAATGTTATGTATATTTTAAACAACGCAACTCACTCGTGCAATAAATTTGAAATCCACATGTCCAGTTTAAAACAAAACATCGTTTTTCAAAAAAAAAAAATTTTATAATAACAATGTAATATAATTTACAACCACGTTTTTCACATCGAATCACATCCAATTTCCATATCTTTTAATCACTTCAACAATCAAATTTCTCAACTTAACTAGAACCAAGTCAGAAATTAAATCTACCTCTACCTAGTAATGCTATATAGCATAAATTAATCGTTCTAAACGATAGATTTATTTACCTATCGTAGGTTCCTCCACTTTTCACGAAATTTCCACCAAATTGATTGATTTTTACGCCAAACTCATCATCTCACCAAGATGAATAACTTTTCCTTGATTATCAACTACAAAATTCCACATTTTCTTTTTATTTCTCTCATTTTTTTTCCTCTCCTTCTTTTTCTTCTTTCTTCTCCTTTCTATTTTCTTTCTTCTCTCTCACGTAAATGGTTAATCTTCAGCCATGTAACAAATTTCTAGATAAATCCAAAGGCAAAATTACCAATTTATCCTTCATTTTATGGTTTATTTCTCAAATAACCCGATTAATTATCTTTTAATCCTACTTAATTTAAACTAACTCACTTACATTAACTCAATTAATTATAATTAATTAATCTTAATTTTTCAAAAATCCCAATTTTTAAAACAACAGGGGCGATCGATCGACACTTATTCTGTTTTTGGAACGTAAAATGGTGATCGATCGGCTCTTTCAGGCGATTGATCGGCACTCATTCTGGTTTGAACTCTCAATTTTACATAAATGGCAATCGATCGGCTCCAATTCAGTGATCGATCGACTCTGTTTTGATTTTTCAACTTCAAAATTGCCAAAATTTTGCCTCTTAATATCATTTCTTTAATACAACTTATATTTACATATTTTTTCATATATAAATATCATTTATTAAATCATTGATCAAAATGTAATAAAAGTTTGAACATTACACTTGTGTTGTTAGGTAGTCTACGGAAACGCTTTTAACCTGGTGGCACTGATACCATAATTGTAACGACCTAAATTTGCAAACTTATTATTATTATTATGTTTTTATATATAATAACTAAAGTTACTTTCGACTCTTTTCTATTTACAATATATAGTTATCAACCATTAAGTCTGCTTTAACAGGTTATATATATATATCCACTCTTTTCTATTTACAAATATATAGTTCTCAACGATCGAGTCTGTTTTAATAGGTTATTACATATATATATATGTATGTATCGATCATACCAAAATACTTAAAAGAGTCACCCACCGGTCAAAATAGCTCTAACAGGCACAAATGTTTGACATGGATTACATCCGTCAACTATTTCCTCCAATCTAGTTCGTGTTCATAACTCTCACTAGCAATTTCATCATCTACATCACAAAGTTCATCTAGTGAGCCTAATACTCAGCAATTAATGTGTAATGACTAATTTATATAAACTATCATTATTATGTCATTTGTAAAATAATGCAGTTTCAGTTTTCTTTCACTTTATAGTCCAGTCATTGGGGGTGATTCAGTCTAAGGGAGAGTAGACACCATTTGGTCCACCTCACGTGGGACAACCAAACTCGAGCCCTGCTCCACAATAATTATTTACGTACATTCATATTGTTCAGTATTTCTTACATTAAAAATGCATAAATCATTTTCGATACTTTTGTAAAGAATGATGCATGATACATGCAGAATACGTATAAATATGATAAACTAAGCATTTCATATCCTCAATGTCAAGTCATTTCAATTTATCTATGTTACTACTAAAGACTTATCATTCAACATTATAACATAACAATAGCAAATACATAAATCTATAACATAGCACATCCATAAAATACATCTCCATCTCTACTTTGAACTGTTTATAACAATAATCATCCTAACACTTTGTAATGTAGGCCAAGTGGCCAAACACACACAATACTACTTACCTTAGTATAACACAATTACAACTTGTTCAATCATTTGGAACTTGATAAACCTATAAAATATCCACTTCATCATTAGTTTTATAATACACAACATTTTTCTTATACATTCACAATTCATACTATATTCATCCAATTTACATAAATTTTATAACCAATGGTTCCCTAAGAGGGGGTATTCTTACACATAAACTCAGCATAAATACTCTACCACATTTGTTTTGAACATAATGTAGTAATTTATTTCTTAATGAATCAGAATTTTGAAATATAGCTTACTGTTTTGTATTGTTTTCAAAATCTCATATCTCATGGTATACATATCAAATTGCTTCGATTCCAAAGTTCACAGTTTTCTTAAGATGTTTATTTTAACGTGATCAAAGGTTTTAAGAATTAGATTATGTTAAAATATGTCAATAATACAAAATCGAACTGTCCAGAATTTCACAGTTTTGAACAACTTATCATTAGGTGCATCAAATATGCCAAAATTTAGCATTTAATTCCCTCTAAAACTCCAACTATAATCTTAGAACATAAATATGTAGTTTTTTAATAAAAAAACTCAGATAGAAGATCTCAACTTCGTGGGTTTCCACAACTTCTTCTTTAACATAACATAAAGTGTACCAAACAACCTCTTATATGCACTTAAATTCCTTCAACTCCAAAAGGTAGCTACACTTTATCTTCTTACAATATAAAGAAAATAAAAAAATTTTGTGGCTCTTCCTTCCTAATAAGAATGATCTTTAGCTATGTTTTGGCTAGGTGAGAGAAGAAAAATTGAGGTGACTAAGTGAGAGATGAAAGACCGAGGTGTAAAGCCATAAGCATGATGAGTAATCAACCATGTTTTGTTGTCTGTCTCCATGATCTGTTCTTTCTTTCCAATCATTAATGGACATATTTCACATTGTTTTTTTAAGTCCTCTCATTTAGGCTTTTACATTTAGCCCACTGGCTTTTGGCCCAAACTATCTTTTAAGAACTCATTCGTAAACAAATTTTGTTTCCTTTACTAGTCTTGCTTAACCCTTAACAATTTACCAACTCCCTATTTTTAACTTACCAAACTACACTTTAATATAATTTAATAATATTTACTATTTGTTATTGTTAGTAACTTAAACACAAATAATTACATATATATAATAAATTATGTAATAAAATTTTTGGGTGACTTTTTGAATTCTTCCTTACTCTCTCGATAATAGAAGAAATGTCTCATGTAGGGTGACTTTTGAATTTATCCAGATACTCATTCGCCACTCATTTTCTAAAATGTGTCGATTCTCAATTTTCCTTGAACAAGAGTGAGAATCGATCAATTTTTTTATTTGAAACGTAAGCTCGTCTTGTATCTTCGAAGCATGCAGTTGCCACCCACATCCATTTTTACACTCAATCATCAATTGCCTTTTTTCACTTTTAGTGAATTTTATACCATAACCATTTTTCAAAGAATATTCAACTATTTCTTCTTGAATTTCTTTTAAAGAACTATATTTTCTATCAAAAAAAAATCTTATTGATATCTGTTGTCTTACCGTTCTGCTTTCCACCACCTCTTCGTCCGAGCTGATCGGTGTTCGAATCTCATCGTCTACAGTTTTGGAAGTCGAATACACCTCTATTTATTCATTTGCAATTGACTAATCAAATGTTCGTAGATCACCATATGTAAGCGTATCGTCCGAATACCAATCCATTTCGGCATCATTGGTTGATCTTTGGTCTAAATGAATCGATCTACTTGAATCAAAATCTATCATTGTCATTAATATATATAAAAATATTATAATAAATAAAAATAAAATAAATTTTCTATATTTTTAGGATTAGATAGAAACTGTTAAAAGAATTTCAAATAAAAAATACAATAAAGAAAAAATACGTCATAAAAAATTTAATCAGTCATATTTTTCTATATTTCAATTTTAACACTTTAAATATGAGTTTTTTTTTATTCTTAAAGTAAATTATAAAAAAAAATTCATACCTAGTCGGTGAACGCGAAGAAATATCGCCGGAGCAAGCAAATAGTCGAGAGAGTATTGAAAATTTTTTGTGTAATTTGAAAAAAAAAAAAAAAAGAAGAAGATGGCTCCTTAAATAGGAGAAGGAAGGACGGTTGCTCTAAAGTCACGAGTTTTATCATTTAGCGTGAGAGAACAGTTGGTCCAATTGAATTGGTCGTCCTCTCACATGGGATAAAATCCGTAATTTAATTCACGAGTTCGTAGAGGACGGTCAAGTTAATTACACTGACAATCTTTTTCACTAGATGACAAAATCTATGAATCAAATAGTGGGTTTTGGCAGCAAAAATAAGAGAACGAACTTTTTAATTGAACTGAACATTTGTAAAACCAGTGTATCAAACCAATACACGAGAATTTATATTTGTTGTAATGAACAGAACATTTATGAAACCAGTGTGTGTTTGGATGACGTGGAGTTTGACAGCTGACTTTGGAATGAAGTGAAGATTTGGAATCCTCCAATTATGTTGATTGGATGAAATTATAATTAATTAATATTATTATCTGATAATTGGAGTCAAATTTCTTGATGCCTAAACTACTGGAATCATTGCTGATGGGTCGAGCCCATCAATTATTAATCAACGGACCAGATGAAGCCCACCAAGCTCCTTGATGTGACATAGGATGCAGAATTGGCTTTATTCTTTTTTAGCTTTATTTTAATTGAATATAATTAAATCACGCTAATGGCGAGACAGCAGTGATCTTGTTTCGTAAGTGGATATTATTTTTTTTTTTTAATTTCCGTGGATAGTTTTGTCTGTCTAACCTCGTTCAAATTGGATTCCAACTACTTGGCCTCCAAGCAAAGTAACGTGCTCAGTAATTTATTTTATGTTCTTACTCTTTAATTTAATAGAATAAATCATAAATAATTAAACTGCGTTTCATTATTCAATATTAAAATAAAATTATGTTTATATGCTGGTACGTAAACGTGTATCCGTCTCCTTCGACGGCTCTGCATATTTATGTCCTTCGTCTGTTTCCTTTCTTCCTCGTCCAGTTTCAACTCAAATCAACTGAAAGAAGGGTGAGCATGGAAGCAGTAGATATTGTCATTGTGGGGGCTGGAATCGCGGGTCTCTCCACATCGTTGGGACTTCACAGGTTCATTTCTGGGTTTCTTTCTGGTCATTTGATCGAGTCTCTTTAAGCGTTTATGCTAACTTTTTTGGTGGCTAATTTTCGGTAAACTGTGTAGATTAGGTATTCGAAGCTTAGTGTTGGAGTCGTCTGAAAGCCTGAGAACCACTGGCTATGCCTTGGGTATGTGGACAAATGCTTGGAAGGCCTTAGATGCGCTCGGAATCGGCGATTCCCTTCGCCAGCAGCATCGACTACTTCAAGGGTCATTTTTTTTTTTTTCTGTGTAATTTCCGATGAACAAAACGAACAGAAAAATCAGGACATTTGAGAATCTGTGGAGAAATAATTTTGTCTGTGTTTTGTTTTTATTTCAAGTTTACTGTAAAGATAAACTTCAGATATTTGATTTCAGGATCGTTGTAACCTCCGCCATTACAGGGGTTCAATCATCATCCCTGCCACTTGATCCTAAAGGAGAAAGGTGGGTCGCAGTTACATACCATTTTCACTTTGCCACCCTCTTTTAACACTTTGAAACTTTGAAGTTTGCAAAGATAAACATCTGCTTGATAATATTCATCAACGGGTAAATAAGTTTAGTGAACAACCGTAAACTTTGAATGGTGTGCAGTGGACAGCATGAGATTCGCTGCGTAAAAAGGAGTGTCTTGATGGAAACTCTAGCTAAGGAACTTCCAGGTGACACCATTAAGTTCTCCTCCAAAGTAGTTTCTATCGAGGAATCTGGTTTTTATAAGCTAATCCATCTTGCTGATGGAACTATACTCAAAACTAAGGTAATTAAACAGTTTCTCTCTCTTTCCTTTCTGCATTTCGAAGAATCTTTACTGCTTGTTTCATAATCAATCCGGTTTAAGCTTTTGTTAAAATGCAAGTATTTCCTATGGAAGGTGTTGATTGGATGCGATGGAGTGAACTCAGTAGTGGCGAAATGGCTTGGTTTCAAGAAAGCGGTTTTTACTCGGAGATCTGCCATCAGAGGATTTATAACTTTTGAATCTAATCATAGTTTCGAACCCAAGTTAATGCAATTCTTAGGCGACGGCATTCGATCCGGCGTCGTTCCGTGTGACGACCACACCGTTTATTGGTTTTTCACGTGGACTCCCTCCAAACAAGGTATTTAAAAAAAAAATGTTTTTTCGACCAACAGTTTGTTTAAGTTCCACCAGTAGTGAAATTACTCCAAATTTTTGTAGAGAGAGAGATTGAAGACGATCATGTTAAACTGAAGGAGCTTGTACTGAGCCGAATTGGAAAGATGCCCGAAGAAAAAAGAAAAGTAATAGAAGAGACTCAGATAGAGTGTTTTACATCAGCTCCTCTGAGATACAGACGGCCATGGGAGGTCCTGTGGGGGAATATTTACAAAGGCAATGTTTGTGTAGCGGGCGACGCTCTGCACCCAATGACGCCGGACATCGGACAAGGTGGATGCGCCGCCTTGGAAGATGGCGTTGTTTTAGCCAGATGCCTCGGTCAAGCCATGTTGAAGAAACCGGAAGAGGGTGGCAAAGCGAAAGAGGAGTACCGGAGGATAGAGGAGGGGCTGAGTAATTATACAAAAGAGAGGAAATGGAGAAGCTTTGAGCTTATCAGTACGGCTTTCTTGGTGGGTCATGTACAGCAGAGCCATGGGAAGGTGACCAAATTCTTGAGAGACAAGGTTTTTGCTGGGTTTCTGGCTGGTCTTTTTCTGAAGACGGCAGAATATGACTGTGGAGAGCTCACTAGTTGAGAACTCTTTGAAGAAGACTTAAATTTAATTTTGGTCACCAACAGTTTGAGAAAATCTGTTGGTAGTTGGGCAGATATTTTTCTGTTTCTTCAGTCATTGAAGAGCTGCCCACTTAGTTCTTGATAAATTATATATTATTAATAGCGGTCCCTGCAGGCTGCAGGCTGCAGGCTGGATCAGTGTAGTTAATAATATCATAATCAATCATCGATCCAACCTCACCACGCACGACTATGATTTACAAAGAAAAAGAAATATCGATTAAAGCTAGAAAAAAGAGACCTATAAGTTGCTGTCATGATTGAGTTTTGCTTCGGAATTAAACCTTGAAAATTCAAACTTTCTCATCTTCTCGGATTCTCCGCACTCGTGGCAATGGGAAAAAACCTGCTCTTCATTCGCCGAGATGTCTTCTCTCTATTTTTGATGCTAAACATCTCGCTCATGAAGAGCTCCATGTCTGAGGACTACATGGTCGGCGACCAGGAGGGCTGGGACACAGACGTAAACTATCCCTTGTGGTCGGAAAAGTACAACTTTACCGTTGACGATGTTCTTGGTCTTAACTTACATCCCCTTCTCTCTCTCTCTCTCTCTCTCTCTCTAAAAACGCAGAATTTTTTTTCTCTCAACTCGAAAGATCAAAACAGACCCAAAAAAAAGGTACACCATATATAAAAATTTTAACTTTATTGTGGTACCATGATGTAGTGTTCAGATATTCAAAGGATTCGCATAACGTGTATGAAGTAACGGAGGATACATTTCGATCGTGCAACGCGAGCAGTGGGGTGTTGGCAACTTACTTCAGTGGAAATGATGAGATTAGTCTCAACCAAACAAAGAAATATTGGTTCATCTGTAACGTCGCCGATCATTGCCTTGCCGGAATGAGGTTTGGAATTCAGGTGAGTAGCTCTAATTCCACCACCTCTGTTCTCTCCCCGCCAACTCCTCTGAACTCTGCTCCAAACTTTGCCTCTCAACGATGGATTGTAGTCAGTTTTTTCATAATACTTGGAATCATAAAACTGTAATTCGTCGATATTAATCTGCTGTTTTTGTTTGCTTTTACCACATGGACAGTGGATTGTAGCCATTTTCTTCACTATCTATTGACATTTGACATAGATCTTGTCCTTTTATTTTCTTCTACCAATTAATCTGCGGAGAAGATAAAAACCTCTCTATTCACGTTTTTCACAAGTCACAAATAAGATAACTCAATAGAAGCAGAAAAGGCTTATTGGAAAATACTTATGACAGCATCTCAGAAGTTAGAAGTTTTCATATTATTATTTGGTTCTAGTTTGGAAGAGGGCGGATTTGGGGATTGATAGGGTGCTCACATAGATTGTTATGTTTATGGTGGGGATTTTCTGATATATTAGCATCCATTTTCCGAAGAATTAGCATCCATTGTCGGCCACCCTCTAGTCGGATTCCGGGTTATTTCGAGCAACGAGTCTCTCACATGATCGGCTTGTACCATTCCACTGTCTTTCTTCTGCAATTTCAACAAATACCACTTGGGATTAGTTTTGAGAGACAAAAAAGGAAAAGTATAGAAACCAAGAGCTTCTCACCGAAACTTTGAAAACATTAGACACCAGGCCTCTATAGCTTGTCACATTTGCATTTGATACTTCCATGCCCAGAGAGTTGAAGGCCTCCATCAACCTCATGAACGCTCCACGCTTTTTCTCGCAGAATACTTTAACAAAGAATTCATTGTCACCTATTTGAGCTACTTCCACTTGAGGCTGCAATTAGTTCATTTGGATTCGGAAAAGTTGAGTTAAGAAAGTAAAGCTCACTCTTTTCACCATCAACGTCAGAGAACTCACCTCCATCTGCCGTGATTTTTCATTTGTATTTTCAGAATCCTGATTTGGTTTTAGTGTCTTTCCATTATTCTGTGTTCCGAATTCGTAAGTATTCGCAGCTCCATGGTTGTCCGACTGGTTCGGCCAATGGGTAGCTCCATTTTGGCATAGAAAATCTGCTTGTACAATGCTATGGCTCCCATTGTTGGTGATGGTGTATTTCGGACCTTCATCGTCTGAACGTTGTTGAAGTTCATCCTCTAGTTCTTTCGCTTGCTGCTCCAATTCCTTTATGAAGTCGATTGCATCTCCGAGTATTGCAGCTCTGTCCAGCTAAAACCCAAAGAGCTTGTTTAATTGTGCATTTGTTCTAATTTTAATTTCCATATATATGGTTCAATTTGATTTACCTTTGAAATTTTTGGAACCAATGATCGAAGCTCGTAAAGCCGATCGTTTAGCTTCTTTCTTCTTTTTCTCTCTGCCATGAGGTTCTTTGCTGTGTATTCTTGCTCGTTTCTCCGATGGCACTTTACGTCATCGTCGTCATCGATCTGATCACTGCAGTCTGATAATGAATCCAACCTCCCATTCTTCAGCTTCACTATCTCCTTATCATCATCACCTTCCATTTCCTTATTTTCTAGATTCTCCATAATCTGCATATGAATGTCTGATGTGTTGTGCATCAGGGACTTTTGAAATGCTTCTATCTCTTGAAGACCTTCATGAAAGGTCATGTTCTTTGTTCTGCTATCTGAGGCTGAATGGCATTGTTGCAGAAAGTTGAGATTCAAGTTTTCCAACGTTGTCGCCGGAGAAAGTTGAGGGTGAAAATGATTAGTCTGATCTGTCAAATCTTTTTGATCAACTGAGAAATCTGTTTCCACATTAACCATGGCCTCCTGCTCCATTGATACATTGCATTGAGACGTGACAAAATCTATGACTTGTTGATCTTCCGATATCTGCAAAAATCGATACATCAATACATGTTTTATCAACCAAGTCAAGGATATCTGCAAAGAAATAAACCGAGATCGGAGAAAAAGAGAACAACTATACTTGTTTAGCGACGAAAAGCTCGATTATACCGAATGCAACTGGAATAAGAACTTTAGTCCCCTCGATTTCCTGCTAAAAATAAAAGAAAAGGTAAGAATTTGAGACTCAAATGCTCGATTAAGACGATGATCACTTACTTCGATTGCTGTTGAATCTGAGCTACACGAGAGATTCAGCCATTTTGGCTGGTTTGACAACAATGTCTGGGTGTAAATACTGTACGGAGCAAGATTTTTCCAAATGAACAGAGATGAGAAAAAGGATGATGAGTTTGGAAATGTGTAAAAACCCAACTCAATGATGAATATGCAGACGGCTAAATTGAAATTGAGACATAGAAACCAAGAGGACTTTATTCACTTCAGTCTTTTAATAAAAGATCTTCTTTTATAGCATGATAACTTTAAAGATGTTCTTATTTTAGTTTTATATTTTTCTCTTTGCCTAGAAAAAAAAACTTAACTAGAAAGTGCAGATGAATGAGAACTACATGAAAGTTTAGGAGTAAGAAGATCTGCAAACGAAGACGGACATACTCAGAATCAAGAGGCATTGAACAAGGCAATGAAGCAAGCAGATGGCAAGGGTTGGATCTTGGGTGCTGAATTATAGTGTCTCTGCATGCAACCGCCGGAAAATGAAGTTCTTCTGCGTCGTTTTGGTTAATGCTCTCAGCCCCACCACAACAGCAACACGTCCACTCAATGTACCTACAACAAGCTCTCAACCTTTACGACGGAGAGAGAGAGAGAGAGAGAGAGAGAGAGAGAGAGAGAGAGAGAGAG